>JARHVA010005557.1:980000-1047500 GCA_037957365.1 Torreya grandis
TCCATATCAATGGGATTGATCTAAAGTATTTCAAATAACCTACCCATCTCTCCCCTCTGTACATAATTAGCTAATTTCCCTTTTTGTTGTGTGTTTCCCTTTTCTTGATGTTTTTTTCCTTTGCTTTGTTCCCTTTTTTACTTCCTTTTTTAAATAAGTGTTGTTGGCATAGGTGGTCGATCTAAATCACCATGCTTCATCTCCCCAATCCTCCCAAATCTTCAAAACATTCTCTAAAACCTGGTTAGTTACCCACCTCACCTATCATTAATGTTAGATGCTCCATCATGCATGATTTACCATAATGATCATCACAAAATCTATTGTAAATGGCCCTTTGAGTGTGTGTGCCATGCTTAGCATTAATGGGGATGCTCATTTTTGAAATTTCCATAATGATCCCACCAAGTGGCACCAGTGCATAAATACTCGTCTTGTTAGAAGCCAAATATTAGGCACTTCGAGATTTTATTAATAGCACTGAACAATTGAGATAAATGGAGAAAGAGTGTTTGTAGGTGAATGAGGTAGAAAAGAACCATCAATCTAGTTTTAAGGTAGAAATAGAGAGTGATTTTGAATTAGATATCTCAGCATGGAATCTTTTACATCCTCATCCATAAATGGCAAACATCCCTCAAAATAGAGAACCCACAAAACAAGCATTGGTGGAGATCATCCCCCTAAGTATGACATGAGAAAATCCTATGCTTCAACCCCTAACTAAATGAAGGAAAAAGTTCCAAATACTAAGAAGGAAACCAAGGGGATTTGCAAGGACAAGACTTTGGTAATTGATTTTGTGGATAACATATTTGACATAGAGTTAGGCCAAAATACCAAGAATCTGAGAGAGGGCACCCACACCCAAATGCTTGAGATGATCAATAGGAAAGAGTATAACTCTTTTAGATGTATAATATGGGATTACACACTATCACAACACATGGTGTCATATGTACACCTATACCCAAATGTTTTCACTCTCTATGTAGAGAGATATGACATTGACATTGGCATGATCACTAGCAATACCTGTTTGAAGGTTAAAAGTGGTGTAGGAAACATCAAAGCAATGCTTAAACTCACATAAGATCCAAAGGCCATTATTTTTAGCACTGAGAGCCTCTAGAGAATTTGAGATTCCTTGAGAGACAAGGTGTGCTTCCTTGGATCTATCTTTAAGGAAGAAGTCATAGAGATGCCTCTATTTCCCATGTCCTTATTGACTTTTCCCATATAGCACTTAAAAGACACCCTATCCATGATAGCCTTTATCATGGGTATGGAATTTGATGACAATCACCATTTACCCTACCCTACAGACTTCTACTTTTCTCCCCTTTGACTCTCACCATCCATTCACTGAGCTCTGTGGGAGCAAGAGCCACTATTTTATAGTAGTAATTAGCTATTCCATTTGTGTTGCCATAAGGGATACCCTTTGTAGGAGAGATCATCTAAGCATAAGACCAGTACTAGAAATAGGTGGATGTAGTGTATGGTTCTTAGTAAATCCCTTGATGTCTCCAAGGTGAAGAATATATTTCACCCACTTGCCCAATTGGAGTTCTAAATACTAGTGATGGTCAAAATCTTGGGAAAAATCTTCTTCAAGGAGATAATAGATTTAGATTGAGCCTTTGAGGCTCTAAATAAGAAGACCCCATTGAAGTACGAAGAGTGGGCACCCTTATTGACAACCCTTTAAAAATTATAGGTTTCTACACCTTCCTCCCAATTTTTTAGTTTTACTTCGATTGGTTTGAGTGTCATATTTTTTCACGTTCTCCCATTCACAACCAAAAACCCCTATGAGTCACCAAGAACTATGGATAAAAAATACACATTTATTATTTTGGAGTAGTTCATTTATATTTTCATAATCGCTTGGTAGTTAGTAGCTCCTCAGCACTTTCTAGTGGCCCCCCTTTTAGCCTCTTTCTTCTTTGGGCCTACTTTCAAATTTTATCCAAGTCCCAACCCTTATTTTATTTTGATACATGGTATCCTGGTGTTCATCTGGAATAAAGATACTTCTACCTCACTCTAGAGAAGCATTAATTTGACATGTGGTGCCTTCACACTTGATCTCACTAAGGAGTCCCCAGTCCCTCCAAAGAAGCGTAGCTTGATGCATGTCATCTTCATGTTTACCCAAAAGCAGTGTTAGGTTTCTAGAGCTTAAAAGAGTGCCATTTGATGAAGGTGTGGGTCCCTCCTCACAAGTAAATTTTTTAAAACACTTTAAAATTAGTATAAATTGTAAGTTGATGATTTTTAGGATAGGGACAAATATAGAAGAGAACACGTGGGATCACCTTGATTCTCCCAAGCATAGTGGCTATAATAGAATGATGTAGTTGCACCATATCCAAGATCTGAAGACTAACTACACTCATGAGATTGAGATCCTATTTAAATTGAAATGGTGTCATCATGGATGTGAGTACTAGGATCTCTCAGTGTCACTTTTTCTAAGAAGTTGACTCACCTATATATTGTTGGCTCTTCCTATTTAGAAGGGGCTAGATTTTATTTTTGTGAGTTATTGTATTTTTATTCACCATTATAATAGACTAGGAATATAAGAAATTATAAATTTTTCTATTATGAAAACTTAATAGGTACATCTCACAGATGTGAAAGGATGCTTTGTATGTGCCCCCTTATAGCCTTCTATATTCAGTCTCCATCTACAATGAAGAGGATGTGATGTTTTATGTTATTTGGAGTGGGAAATTATCTTTGTCTATTGTTTCTTTATTTTTGCTTCTAAAGTAGGGGAAATATACTCTTATGCATGTTTTAAAGGTATCTCCTAGGAGATACCTTGAAAGTATTGCAAGGACCTAGAAAATGTCACCCAATAGTGCCTTCCATGTAAAGGAAAATTCCACTTGTTCCTTGAAGGAGAAATCCACTCTTACACCTGTTTGAAAAGTTTCTCCTAAGAAATACCTTTCAGTGAAAATCCACTCTTATTCTTAAAAGGTATCTCTTGGGAGATACCTTGAAGGTATTATAAATGAATTCAAAATATCACCTAGTAGTGTCTTCTATGTAAAGAAATATTCCACTTGTTCCTTGAAGGATAAATCCACTCTTGCACCTATTTGAAAGGTATCTCTTAGGAGATACCTTGAAGGGGAAATCCACTTTGTGCATGTTTGAAAGGTATCTCCTAAGAGATACTTTTGAAGGTATTATAGGGGCCTTAAAAATATAACATAGTAGTGCCTTCCATGTAAAGGAAAATTCCATTTATTCCTTGAAGGAAAAATCCACAAAATAGAATTTAGGCTAAAAAAAGTAGGCTAAGATTTAATCGTGATTTGACCAAACAAAAGCTAATGAAAGATCAATTTAACATTAAAGCACAAAGACCCTAAGCATGTTCATTTCCAAATAAAACTCCTTTGAACCTGTAATATAGAAACACAAGTAACATTGAAAGGGGTAAAACCATGATCATCTGGAAACATGTCCATTAATCCAAATGAGAGTCAAGAACAATGTAAAACCAAAATAGGGATGGATGATCTCCAAATTGGAAAATGTCACTTGGTAGTGAGCAAGATTGGTTCTTATAGATAATAGGGAATATTAAATTTAAGGCTAAAAAACATATAAAAGCTTAAACCAAGTGACATAGATTAAATTTTTCAACACGATAAAATGATCATAGCACAAAAATAGTCTAAGGAAATCAATGTCTCAGGGAAATTTTCCTAGGTAAATTATTTTATAGGCCAAAACAATGATGAAAAATAACCCAAAGAGTCTTTGCAAAAAAGGTCAAAGGGCACTTTTAAAATGTTTGAAGGGCACTTCTCATTAGGGAAAGGTCTGGGACAAAAGTCTCGAAGGGCAAAGGGCCATTCCAAAAAGGCCAAAGGGTACTTTCAAAAAGCTCGAAGGGTACTTTCAAAAACCCTAATGGGTAATTTTAAAGCCTAAAGGGTACTTTAGAAAATCCCAAAGGATTATTTCATAAGGCTCAAAGGGTGCTTCTCATCAGGGAAAGGCCCCCAAAGGGCCTTTTCATCATCAACCATCTTTCTTTGTTTTTTTCCTTCCCCTTATTGTTTCCTTTTACAAATAAGTGTCATTATCACATGTGGCTGACATATTTATCATGCATCCTTTCACCCATTTCTCTCAAATACCCAAAAACATTCTCTAAAAGATAATTATCTACCCATCTTACCTAACATTAATATCATACACTCCATCATGCACAAATTCCCATGATGATCATTATAAATCTCTAGCATATGCATCTTTAGGCATATGTGTTGCCCCCATTATTTATGAGGCTATCTTTTTCCAAAAAATTCCCATGATGGACACACCTAAGAGTGGTAATAGTGCATAATATCCCTTTTCTCCTTTCAAACCAAACACTTGACACTTTGTGATTTCAGAGAAAGCATTGAGCAATTGAGAAGAAAATAAAGAGAGTTTTTAGGATGAGTGAGGTAGTAACCATCAATCCAATATTATTGGTAGAAGTAAAAAAGGGTTGTTGAAATAGATACAAATATGTAGGCCTCTACATCCTCATCTGTTAGTGGAAAACATCCCTTAAAGTTAAGAACCCTCAATTTCAGTAGGGAAGGAGATCCTACCTTTAAGCACATAATGGATAAAGCCTATGTTTCATCCCCTACTCAAGCAAAGGAGAAGGTGCCATATACCAGACAAGTGACTAGGAGACCCTGTAGATATTGAGATTTGGTAACTAATTTTGTGGATAATATATTCAACCCAAAATTCAACCAAAACCCTAAGAATTTGATAGAGGGCACTTATGCCCAAATGCTTGATAAGGTAAGCAAGAAATATTATAATGCCTTTAAATGCAGATTATAAGAAAACATGTTGCCACAATACATGGTGCCTCAAGTACACCTGTGCCATGAGATTATTACCCTCTACCTAGAAAGACACAACATTGACACTAGATTGATTGTTGGTAATACCTACTGAAGGGTAAAAATTAGTGCAGATGATATCAAAGAGATGATCTGGCTTCCTTACGAACCGAAATCCATTATTTATAGCATTGAGAACCTCTAGCTTATCTAGTATTCCTATGTCAAAGATAAGGTAGGTTTCCTTAGGACTCTACTCAACCATGAGGTCACTAAGATGCCTCTTCTACCCATGCAGCATCTAAAAGACACTCTAATTATTCTAGTTTTCATCCTAGGTATGAAGGGAGATGTCAATGTCTATGACTTTTAGCTAGGGGCACTCTTCTTATTGACATCAAAAGAAAAGGGGTAGGAATTCAGAATGGACTTTGTTGAAGCCATTGCTTCTAACATGAGGAATTAACTAGAGAATTTCTTAGCAATGAGTACCTTCTGGTACTCATCCTTCCTCATGCACCTGATCCTACACTAACATTCCCATTTCTTTTCTAAGTATCTTCAGCTTAACACCTCTGATACTAAGAATTTTGCCAATGTATTCACCCCTATCATAGTATGGAATAACATCCTATCAAATATGAAGGACTACTTTGAGTTCTTAGATCATTTTATGGCTCCAATTCTCATAGATCTTAGTCAAATGGTCAACACTTCTAAGATGGAAAATTATCAATAAGCTTAGATCTCAACCAATAAAGTCCCATTTAACTAGTCTTGGGGAGCCCACTTCTCTTTCATATGAGTAGATGGTTTCAAATGAGAGCCTTTTTATATTTCTTACACATTAACACACATAACCTTAGCCCTTGAGTTAGCTCACCAACTTGATATGGTAGACCTTGTCTACGAGGCCGAGAAGAAGAAAAAAGGGTGTTTATGATGTCCCCTTCTTAAGGTATGGTATCACAATGCAAAAAATACATCAGGGGTGCCTCTTCATGCACAAGCTAGAATAAATTAGCCTTGATTTAATAGATGACTGATGGGACTATGATCTAAAAGGATACATAACTAAATTGAAGACTGCTAGCACTCCCAAGCATCAAGATTGGCCCTACTTGGAGTAAAGGAAATTACCCATAGAGGACATCCCCCAAAATTATGTGGACCTAATTCAAATTTCAAAATATGCCCTTAAAGCATGGGAGTCTTTTTATGACAAGGTCCAAAAATATGACCCAACCCAAAAGTTATCAAATTGAATGAAGGGATTGCTCGCCCAATTAAATTGGATCATAAAGAAGAAAGATGCCTTCATCAAATACAGGTTTAAAACCAACAAGCCATCTAAGGGCTTATATGATGATGACTAGGATGACAAGTTTGGGAAGCTTTGGGATGAGTTTCACCTAGAAGAGGTTGGGTTTGAGGAAATATCTACTCTCGAGGTCAAGATGGAGGGGGGATGGAGAATAAGAAGACACTCCTATCGAGGAAGCAGGGGACATGCCCCTAGAAGAGGAAGAATAAAAAGTGGAGGGAGTGGCCATCCAAGAGTCTTCAATGTGGCTGACTCCCATGCCTTCAAATCTCTTAGATCCATAATAAAAATATCCCTTTGGGTACCTCACAACTAGGTCATCCCAGCTTAAGCACATTGAGGCACCCATTTCTATCCCTCTATCTATTTCTTTAGAAGATCTACTTTGTGGATCCCTTACTTACCACCTCTACATCTTTCTCCACTACCTTATCCCTCTCTACAACTCTACATCAGGTTGTGGCATCATCTATTAACCAACCAAGCACTTTGGCTCTTCTTATCACTTTATCATCTACCTTGGTATCCACACTACAGGTTGTAGTACCTTTCGCTACTCAACCTAGTACCACTCTAGCCCCAATCTCCTCCTCATCTAATTAACCTATCACTAGGCCTAACCCCTTCTATTCCATTATACCTATCTCCTCCCACATCCCTCTCCTCACTCCCCTACCTTCATCTTCCACCTCATCCCCCTTAGTGATGCAATCCCCATTAACCCCAGCCCATAGACTCCTATCTTTCTTCCCTTCAACCCTTCACTTTTTCTCACTCACCTCCATAGGCACAAGGCCCAATACTTCACAACAAAAAATGGTTATCCCATTCATGCTTCCATAATAGACCCCCTTTGTGGGTGAGATCATTCAAGTTCCAAACTAGTTCTAAAAGCAAGCGGACACAATAAGGATAGCCCAAAAGGCCCAAGTACAAAAGAAAAGGGGAAAATAATTCAAGGATTTTGCCTAAGCTCATATGTCATTTTATGACCCAATGAAACAATCTCTTATGGTCACTCACTTTATTCCAAAAGTATTTAAGCCCCTTGAACTTATACAATCAAGGGACTATGCTATCCAAGTTATCGACCTTAACCTCAGTCAAGCTTGGCCCTCTTACAGAGTTGAGCTTATGGAAGAGATGCAAAAGTCTATGACAATGGACTATGTTAAGGTGGCCCATCAGCTAGAGAAGAGTAAGTTGGAGCTCTCAAGAGTAAAATCTATGGTCAACCACCTCAATATTGAGGCTAAAGCTAAAGATACTAACCTCAACAAGGCATGTCTAGATTTACAAGGTAGTATCCCAAATGAAAGATTCTAAGCAGAAGTTGATTCCTGTAGAGGCATTGAGACCAAGTTGAAAGAGTAGGAGATAGAGCTAGATGAAATCTACCAGAAGGTCCATGATGTAAATTGATCATATCAACTATTGTAGAACCAAGAATAGTAGGACTCCTCAATCAAGGACTAGGAGATTGAAAATTTGAAAACTAACCTCATCACTCACCCTAAGCCATCGAGATCCTTCCCATGGTCTAGAAAATATACAGATCCTATTGAGAATAGATCAAATACATGGTGGAAAACATGAAGACAACACTAACCTTCATTATAGATGTGAATAATTTATCCTCTTAGGTGAGCACATCTATTGATTAGATGATTGCTTTCATCCCCCCAAAGGTCCCAGAGTCATAGAACCTTATTCAAAATCTCTATAGCACTTCTCCCAAATCATTAATGGTAGTAGGGGTGACCAATTAAAAGTAGGTAATGTTAAAGGTAAATTTTTTTTTAAGTTGTATGAAGGTGGAAAATAAGTGTAAGGCATTTCTCAATGCCTTACATCAAGTGGTATGAGAAAGATGGGTACATATAAAACATTTGGTCTAGCTAAAACTCCCTTCTCCTTTCTTGAAAAATAACAGTGTCCTCCTTGAGGATCAGATCAAGGCACTTCTTAAGAAAAAGTAGGATGACTAGACCATCTTTGCAACAGTTGGTCAAATGCTCAATGCCTTTGAGGTGGAAAAAATATTGTACCCACTTGCCTAATTAGATATCCAGACACTGGTAATGGTTGAAGGCTTGGGAAGCATATTCTTCAGGGAGATGTTAGATCTAGATACAGCCTTTGAGGCTCTCAACAAAAAGACTCAACCAAAAGAGGAGTGGGCACCCTTGTAGGCAACCCTTCAAAAGTTTTATATTTATACACCTTCCTCTCTTTTGTAGTTTTTTTTGACTGATCTGAGCACTAAATTTTTAGGTTCTCTTGTCTACAGGGAAACACCCCTGTCCAAGAATTATGGATTAGAAATCCATGTTTTTTCATTTTTGAAGCAGTTCATTTATTTTTTGGGCTCACTTGGCATCGACATGGTTCATTGGCACCTTTTGATGGATTCCCTTTTGGTGCTTCTTCTTCATGATCCCTTTCATAATTTTGACTAGGTCCTAGCCTCCATCCACCTTCGAAACATAGAATATTCAAGTTTGACCTCACCAAAGAAGTCCCAAACTAATCCAAAAAATTTCTTGCAAGATATGTGTCATCTTCATTCTTGCCCATGAGTTGTGTTAGTTTAGTAGTATTTAAAGAAGCACCATTGGATAATAGTGTGGGTCCCCCTTTCAAGCAAAGCTTTTGAAACACTTTAAGTTTGGCCTAAGGTGTAATCATTTGATTTTTGGAGGCTAAAACTATTGATTGAAGTATAAGTGGGATGCATTTAGGAGTAGACATGTGGTACCGCCTTTCTTCTCCCAAGCATAGTGGTCTTAATAGAGTAATTTAGTTGCCCCATATATGAGATTTGGAGGCCAATTACACTCATGAACCTGAGACCTCCTTTTAGTTGTAATGATATCATCATGGTCACAGAGAAGGAATATTGAGGTGTCTCTTCTTCTGATGTTTACCTCACTTATTTATTCAAATATCATTTCTTTTGTAAAGGGTAGTTGGTGATCATTTTATTTCCTCACATTCTTATTTTGATGGATAACCATTGTAAGAGACTAGGATAGTAGCAGTTAGCATTTTTCTATTCTGGAACCTTAACAATCACAATCTCATCCTACATTTGTAAATATTTCCATAGGAAACTATTCATCTAGAGCGAGAGTTTTAGGCATCAGTAATATTGATTAAGAGATTCCTTCATGGGTAACTTAAAGTATCTCTTAAGATATACCTTGAAGAAATTACAAACCTCAATAACACTGGCCAAGTTCATACTCGAGGTATCCAATAGGATATTCCTTCAAGGGCCTTTTAATACCTTCAAGAGTAACTTGAACGTATCTCCTAAGAGATACTTTGAAGATATTAAAAGGACCATCAAGGTAAAGGAAAATTTTAGAGGTACAACAAGGCAATTATTTGGATCTAAAACTATTAATGTAATAGGGAAAATTGTTAAATTGGATTGAGGTGGAAAGAGCATGTGCACAAGAGAACCTAAAATACGTGCTCTCCCAAGTATTAGAAGGCCCTTTAAGTTATAAAGTTATCAACCAGTAGTGATTTCAAGGTGAAGGGAAGTTCTATTAGGAGATAAATTCAACATTCCTTTGAATTTATGACATCACCCTTTGAGGTGTCCACTAGTAGATTCCTTTAAGGGCCTTAGAGTACACTTGTAATACCATCACGGTTAAATTGAAGGTATCTCCTATGATATATCTTGTAAGAAAAATTTACTTGTATAAATGATTGAAAGGTATCTCCTAGGAGATACCTTGAAGGTACCTGTTGATGGGTGTTTTGACATATATTAGAAACATACTTCCCCTCATCTTTCTTCTTTGAAACAAATGTTTGTGGATTCCTTTGCCCATCAGATTATATTGGCTAATGCACATAATTTATTTTTAGTTTGGTCATACCTTATTAGTTAAAGTGTGAGTTAATGTATTTGTTAAAAATATTTAATATGTATTTTGTATTGTAGTTTAGAATTAACATTTATTGATATACATTTAATCATTTCTCAAACACAAAAAAAAATCATGAACTAATGCAATATGTAACTTGAATTTTACAAAAGATCAATATTTAAATCATTTCAATTGCTTTGTAGAATTTATTCAAGCGAAAAAAGAATTACCACACTTAAAAGGTAGAAGGTGGCCTCACTCGAAGAGAATTTGGATAAAAGGTAGAAGAGACCTCACTTCAAGAGAATTTGGATAGAGTACCTGTTGGTCAAATTTCACTCCCAACTTTACATCTTTCAAATTTGGCCAAGTACAGTATTCAAAAAATTTCTTCAAAAGGAGTATTTCTCATTGAGTTGAAACAAAAATACCAAGTGTTATTTCATTTAAAGACTTTATTTTGGTATTTTGGTCGGGTGTTATTTCCTTCAGAGGTTTTATTTTGGGTTGTTTATTCAAAGTGTCAGGAATTGTTTCAAACATTTTGTCCAAAATAATCTTCTCAAAAGGGCACTTAGGGAAAATGGTACTTTTCAGCTTTTCCAAAAGGGACATTTCAAAAATTCCAAAAGACTTTTTCAAGGGATCATTTTCAAATTTTTTAAAGGGTCATCTACAAGTTATAAAGGGTGCTTCTATAGGAAATGGTCCAATTCATTCTTTTTGAAGGATACTTTTTCCAAAAAATTATCCCAAGTAATTTTCTTGAAGGGCACTTCAGGAAAAGGTCATCTTTAATATTTTTGAAGGGTACTTCATTTTTATAAAAGACATTTCAAGAATCCTTAAGGCCACTTTGAAGTTGAAGGGGTCATTTTCAATTTTTTTGAAAGGTCCTATTGGCAACAAGTATCCCTAACATTTTTCTGAAGGGCACTTTTGCCTCAGTTCAAAGTTTTCAAAGGTTACTTTTTTGGGCAAAGTGTCCTTCCTAGATGGTCTATTTTAGAAAAGTCAAAGTGTACCTATTCGACAAGTGACTGAAGGAATAGTCAAAGACCACTTGGAAAAAGTTCAAAGACCTTGTTCATAAGAAAATTGTCCATATAAATTGTCAAAATCAAAATCCTGAATGAATTCTCTTGAGATAAAATGCCAAAACAAATGGTCAAAAGATTGATAAGTGTGGGGAAGAAGTCCATGAAAATTAAACCTGGGAAAGTGTAATATCCCCTTCAAAACAGGAAATATAGCAACACAAAAAACTCTGAACAAGATATAACTTCTGTTGAATAAATTCAGAATGATCACAATAATATAGTCTCTTAATAGCAAATTACAAATCTTATCACTTGTCCTTCTAAACTATTGCAATTATAGTCCTTCCTTATGCATATAAATATGAAATACAGTCTTAAAAACCCTGGCTTATCAAAGCTAGAAGTAAAAATTGAATTCTGGAAGGTCTCGGCCCTTCTGTGTCGACACACAGTCGCCGTCGTCGGTCGATATCTCGCTGACGTCGGTCTCTGTCGGTCGTTTCTACCGACGTCGGTCTTCAGTCGGCCAATTTCAGTCACTGAAAACCCTCTGCCTGCCGAGGTCAGTTCCTGAGCTGACCTGTACGAACCTTGTACGGCCACCAATTAAGCACAACTTCCCTGTTTCAACCCCTGATCTGGAAATATACTTTTCTAGCACAGAAGATCTCTAGCTGTATAATTTATTGAATTAAAACAAGAATAAAGAAATACCTGGATTATTTGTAATAACTTCTGTGTGAAGTTATCTCTCAAACCTAAAATTTTGTGATAACTTCTGGATGAAGCTATCTCACACTTTGGCAATAGATCATCTGATATTCCACAGCCTCTTAATTGCACACACTGAAGAGGGAACGTTCTCCAATGCAAATGGAATCCTTGAACCCTAGGCTCAGTCTTCACAGAAGAAATTCTCAAAATCAATATCAATAATCAATAGCATACATGAATAATGGCCTCCATGAGAAACCCTTATGCCCTCAAAAAGATGTGCTTGCCCTAATTAGGGTTTCTTAAATTAGAATTAGGGTTTCTAATTAAAAATAGGCTAAATAATTAATATTTGATTAAATCAATCAAATATTAATATCTCCCTCAATACATGTCAGATCGACGAACCGATCGAAGCTGGTGAATCAGGGAGTGATTCCACACATAACCATACCATAATAAAGGCGCTCCGCTGCATATCAAATATCCCTAAAAGTAGGAGCCCAGGCCAAATATGTCTGAAATAACCTGAATGAACATCAAATGTAGAAATCCTATGAATCAAAGTCAATCCAAGCTCTATTATGACCCTCTATCCATCTTATTAGCCTACGAAGGTTGTATAATAGGCCAATCATCAAATCTGTCAATGTCCATGAAAAAGGGGACATGACAGAAAGCCCAAAAGATTTATTTCAAAAGGATTGGTTGAAGGAATTGTCTCAAAAAAGTGCCAAAATAAAGTATCCACAAGGAAAAAAATTGAAATAAGATAAGTCTATGAAAAAGGAATGTTTGACAAAAATATCTTGAATGAATGAAAAGGGTGATGGGCTACAAATGTTAATTTAAAACTGCATAAAATAACCATTGGAGTCAAAAATCTTGGCAAGAACTTGAGGGAAAATATGGAGGTAACAAATGTCAATATCTTGAGCATTAGTGTAGGCAAAACAAGTGAAAAGTGGATAGGTAAATGGTTTGAATTATTGCTAGCAATCAACCAAATCAAAGAGCTTCCATGAAATTAACAAACACAAGTGTGTAAAGGATGACTAGTAGTTAGGAAAATCATTCTCTAACAGTCACAATGAGTTATATCTCCATCGACTAGTGCTATGTTTCCACTATCCTATTTTCAATTTCAAACATTCATGGATGGTCTTTGATGGAGGCAATTTCATATGCCAATTTTGAAGGTTTTGTACCACTTTTCACCATTCTTATGACTAGTTTCAAATAAGTAGGCCTCCTTACATGGCATAGCTACCCCATCTCTCTTCCACATGTAATTTTAATTGATTCTCTCATATGGACACATGTCCAAGTGACCCTTGAACTCCCTTTGGTTGACCTCTCTCTCAAATTCTATATATATGCATTCATTGGGCTTATTTAGTAGCCTCCACTGGTTATTTGGAAAACTCTAGCCATATTTGTACTTGAATAAATATACAAGTGTTTTTTCCACTCATATGTCATAATATTGAGTAATGAATTGAATCTTATTAGTCTAGTCTAGTGAAAGATTATATTTTCTAGCTTGTACTCTTGATGGTCTACCAATTTACAGAAAGGATGTTGTTACAGGTCTTTGCTAGTAGTCTTTTCTAAAGTATATAGATATCTTAGAAGTGGTTCATGCTTATATCCCTCTTTGTAATCATTCATTACCTTCTTAAGAATCACATACCTTCTTGAATCTAGCATATAAAATATTGATGTAACAATGAATCCTAAGTTGTGAGTCTTGTGTGAGAAATACCTTGTTTGTCTTTAAGTAGTGGTTTCAGTGAATTAGGAGGACATTGTACATTGGTGCATCATTGCTTGGTTTCTTAGTTCTTTTCCTTAACCCTTTTCATACACAATTGATAGGTTAGAGAGAGATTTAAAGGTGCATCAATGGGAGCTAGCCCCTTATGTAAAGATTCATCTCAACTAAATTATCACCCACAAAAAGAGAGATAACTCCATTATGCCACTTGGATGAGGAGAGAGGAGCATTTCCTCAAGGGTGTGAATCTAAGTGTCAACAATTCTAACACACCCAGTGGGATAGCTGATCCTAATCATTTCCATGTCAAGGTGAATATAGGCCTTGAAAAGTCCAAAGTTGTAGAAGCATTCTTAATCTAACATTTGGTGAATCTAAAAGGTGATAATTTCTAGTTGTAGATCAAGTTCTTCAAATTATACTTCATGGTCTTCACTAGATCATCTTCTAGTAGACCCTTCAGTCAAGTCCCTCTACTTGAAACTCCTCTTGAAGAACAACATCCTGAACCATTTTTAGAATTTAGAGATCTAAAATAGGAAGAAGAAGAAGAAGAAGAAGAAGAGGAAGAAGAAGAAGTTGAGGGACTAGAATATCAATAAGAGGAAGAAGAGATGGATTGAATACATCCTTTCCCAGCCTTCAACACCCAAAATCCAATTAACCTTCCTACATATGATCCTATTCCTCCCAATGCTACCAAAAGTTTCCTTAATTTCAATGGAGAAGGTCTTATTACCCCATTCGAACACATTAGGAACATTTCAAAATTTTGCAACTTCCACAATATCACCCAAACTACCATAGCTATTATATTACTTGCCATGTCTCTAAAGGGTAAGGCACTTGATTGGTATAGAATTTTGGAAGGTGGTTGCATTACTAATTGGGACAAATTTAGAGAGATGTTGGTGAAAAGGTTTGAGAATAAGAGTGACCATAACTCACTAATTCACCAACTAAATGTGATAAAGAGAGGTCCTAATGAGTCCATGGGAGATTTCAATGAAAGGTTTCAAAGGAAATAGCATAGGTTGCCATCTATTATGAGGTCTCCTCCAATCTTTGTATCCCCACCTATCTCATGGCTATTGGCACTGATGTGGCAGTAATGTTATAATAAATGGGAGGATTTACTTTACCTGAGGCATATGAGATAGCCATTGAAGCTAAGAATAGTTTAATACAAGCTAGGAAATTACCTCCAAGAGTCTCCATGCCTTTATTGTCTCATAATTTAGTTGAATCCCCAAGCATATCACAAGTTCTCAATACCAATGTCAAACCTAAAACCACTCCCAAGAAGGTAGATGATGCTATAGATAAGGATGAAATGATTTAGTCTTTGCAAGCCCAGCTCAAGCAAGCATAAATGTATACAAGTGCTCCACTTAATCCTCAATACTATCCTCAACAAGGCAATAGACCTCTACCCCAATACAGTAACCAAGGAAAAGGTCAATAAAGTTTTAATAGGTAGACCAATGCCTATAATTCTAATTCCACTCCATCCATAAAGGCTATTGTTCCAGTCCACACCAATCTAGTTTAAGGAGAGGAAAATTTGAATCATTGAGGGCAATCTCAAGGTTAGTTTATGCATAATGGTGGAGAAATTAATCAATATTTGGTAGCTCAAGAAGGCGCTACTCCTTATGTTACATCAAAAGAAGTGAATCTCATGTAAAGGGATGTTCAAGGAGAAGGTAGCAGCCAAAGTACTAGTTTTATGAACTTCCAAGTAGAAGATAATTATGTGTTAAATCAAAATACATCAGTTACAGCCAACACAAGGGATAAAAAGATGGATTTAGGATATCCTCCAGTAGCACAAGTGACTCCAAGTACTACCTCTCTAAGGTCACAAAGTGCAAGTACCAATGTAATAAATCCTACTTGTCACACTACTCCTCAAAGTTAGAATGTGAGCAAGGCTACCAAATCTCCAATACAACGAGTTTAAGTTACCTCATTGCCTTCAATAATTCAAGACAAGGTGAATAATTCCTCTCTAAACATTATTCATTATTTGAATAATAACAACCTAAGAATTTCTATTTGGGAGGTATTGCATATGCCTGGACAAAAGGAACTTCTACAAAAATAACTCTCAAACATTCATGTAGCCCCTCAAGTTCCAAGACACAATTGCGTATCCCTTACCAACACACCCAATTATGTCTTAGAACTATCTACCAAAACTAAAAATCCTCCACATTTCTACCTCACACTCATTATGGGAGACAAATTGGTTCACAATTGCATTATGGAGAGTGGAGCTAGTACCACAGTTATGCCTAAGGTGGTTACTGACAAGTTGGGATTGAAGTATGAGCCTCATAGTAAGGGTGTGTTTTATATTGACGGAATTCCATCCAAGATGGTGTGGTTAGTTAAAATTTTTAAATTTTATTGCATGATTGTCTAAGTTTTCCCATCCTACAAGATAGTGTGGTGGTTGATCTTCTAGCTCATTTTGCTATTTACTTGTCAAGAGACTTCACAGCTAAGATTGGAGGGTACTTTGTAGTTGATTGGTATTTTATAGCTTTTATAACAAGATATGGAGCTAAAGTAACTATACTAACATATACCTTGGCAAGGTTCCACATTGAACCATATGTGGAGACAAATTCAAATCAGAATTGTATGATTAGTGAGCAAGAAGAAGGTGCCATCGGTGGTAAAACATCTTTTCCCCTTGAAGGTATTTTTGACCTCTTGCTTGATGAGTATGGTAATGCAACTTATGATAATTACCCCCATGCATTCATATAATAACTTGAATTAGGGGTATATTGTATGCATGAGAAGAGCATTCATATACCATCCCTCACTAATGAGGATCATGAACTTGAAAGGGATATGGGAAATGTTTTTTATGGCTCTAAAAGCAAGGTAGGGGTAGGATCTAGTGTCATTTTGGTTTCTCCCTTAGAAAACAAATATTAATCTTCATATAGATTCTATTTTAGTTATACTTGTAATGTGGTAGAATATGAAGGCTTGGTTCATGGCCTCCAATGGGAAAAGAAAAAGGGAATCAAGAATTTGAAAGTATATGAAGATAGTGAATTTATTATACATCAAATGAAATAGCAAGCTACAACCAAGAACCCTTTGCTTAAGTCCTAACAGAATAGGGTGTGGGATCAAATTAAGGACTTTGATGCTTTCAATATCCAACCTATACCAAGAGACTCAAATAAACATGCTGATAGGTTGGCTATGATAGGAGCACACTTTGATATAGTTATTGATGTAAATAAAGATAAGGACCAACCTCACATCAAGGTCATTGTGAGACATTCTATTCTAAATAATGAAGTGTCTTGGCAAGTGTTTGAGAGTGATAAACACATTGTACACTTTATATAAAATGAAGCAAAATTTTATTTAGAGAACCAAAAGAAAATTCACAATCAATATGAAGAATAAGTTATTCAGCTAAAGACAAATAAGATACCAAAGGGGCTGGTTAGTTTGGAGATTGTGTTCAATAAATATGATCAAATAAGGAAGGAAAGGGTAAGCATGTCTAAAAAATAAGATAACTATGAAAAAATCTTGATATTTAAGGACAAACTTCTAAAAATTGGTAAGATATGTTCTCTTTCTAAAAGGTAAGCCTTCATTAAATTGTGTAAAGAATTTTATGATATATTTTCTTGGGAATACAAGGATTTGAAAGGCTTTGATCCAAGTCTAGCTCAATACACCATTAAGTTAGAACCTTGAGCTAAACTAGTTAGGCAAAAGCAAAGGCCTATCAATCCCAAGATAGAGGAACTAATGAAAAAAGAGCTCACCAAATTGATTGAGTCTAGGATTATTTTTCCTATCAAACATCCAACTTGGGTAGCTAAACTTTTACATATTAAAAAGAAGAGTAGAGATATCAGACTTTGTGTGGACTTTAGGGATCTGAATAGAGTTTTACTCAAAGACCATTATCCACTACCTTCCATGGAGTAGATTTTTCAAGTGGTTTCAGGTTCTCAACACTTTTCACTACTTGATAGTTATTCAAGTTATAACCAAATATTGGTGAATGAGGAGGATCAGTTGAAGACATCATTCACCACAAAATGGGGAACATTTTCATATAAAAATATGCCTTTTGGTTTGTCTAATAATGGTGTTCCCTTCCAAAGAGCAATATACATGGCCTTTAAAGGTTTTATCAATGAGTTTTTACTTATATACCTTGATGATATAACTTATTTTTTCCAAGGATGCTAATGACCACATGAAACATCTAAGGAAAGTATTTGAGAAGTGTAAAGAGTTTAGAGTTTCTCATAATCCAAAAAAAAGTATCTTTATTATTCATGAAGGCAAGTTATTGGGTCACATTGTGTCAAAAGAAGGCTTATTTATTGATCCTGAAAGGATTAAAGCCATTTTAAGTTTGTCTTTACCTCTATACAAGAATTTTTTTCAAATCTTCTTAGGAAATATCAACTTTGTAAGAAGGTTTATTGTATGATTTTATACTTTGGTGAATCCTATCACAACCATGCTCAAGAATAACCAAGCTTTTTGCTTGGACAAAGGAAGGTAAGAACAATTTTGAGGCAATCAAACAAGCAATTGCCCAATCTACTAGTATACTCTTTTTTAACTTGACACAATCTTATCTATATTTATGCAAAAAAATGATGAGGAAATTGAACAACCCATTACATTCTTTAGTCAAGGATTGGAAGATTATGAGGTCAAGTATACATTTATTGAGAAGCAGTAGCTATGATAAGAGGTTTGAAAAATTTTAGGCACGTGGTTTCAAATAATAAGATACATGTCCTGGTCTCTCATCCTAGCACAAAAGAGTTTCTCCTAAGCAAAGACCTCAATGAGAAGAGAGCTAAGTGGATCACAAAGGTAATGGAGTATGATGTTTATATCAAGGTAGAAAACTTGGTAAGAGGAAAGGGGCTATGTTAACATCTAGCTTCAGATCTTTAAGGGCCAAGGGAAGAAGTCTTATTTAATCAAGCTCATCCCCAACTAGCTGGTCACATACCAATTCAAAGTTGGACACAAGACATCATTGGTTTCCTCCAAAATTATGATTGTCCTAATGCTTTTAAAAAGTCACAAAGAAGGTATTTTATATTGAAAACCATTTCTTATTGTCTTGTAGATGGTATTCTCTTTCAGAAGGATGTGAATGGTGTGTTACTAAGGTGTGTTGATAATGATCAGTTTGGCATCTTGCTGGAAAAGTTTCACAATGGTGTAGATAGAGGTCATTTCTCCCTAAAAACAACAACTGCAAAGATAATGAGGTTTAGGTATTATTGGCCTAGCCTTTTTAAAGATTACTAGTCTTGGGGTAGGAGTTGTCCTTAATGTGCCTTCTTTTTAGGCAAATAGAAACTTGCAACCCTTCTATTAAATCTTGTCCAAGTAGACCAACCTTTCATGCAATGGGGCCTTGATTTCATTAGTGTGATCAAACCTCCATAAAGTGCTAGACACAAATGGATATTGACTAATACTAACTACTTCACAAGGTGGGTAGAGGCTATTGCATTGAAGGAGGTAAATGATGCTAAAAATTTTGACTGGGCAAATAGGACTAGAGTTTACTTGAGTACCTCATCTAACTATTACCCTCAAGGTAATGGATTGGCTGAATCTACTAATAAGAATCTCATCAAGATCATCAAGAACACATTGGAGAACAATCAAAGAGCATGGCACACCAAGTTGAAGACAACCTTATAGGCTGATAGGATTACTCCTAAGAGATCAATTGGTAATTTTCCCTTTGTGCTTGTTTATGAGAGATAAGCTAGGTTGTCCATCTCTCAAGAGCTCCCTACTCTAGAACTTACACATTAGCCAAAACTACTTGTAAATACTCTAATAAAAGTCAGATTGATAAAAATAATGCAACTTCAAGAAGCAAGGGACAATGCACATAAGACCATGGAACACCAACAAGTACTCATGATTAAGTCCTTTGACAAAAGGGAAAGTACAAGAGTGTTTAAATAAGGTGTCTTGGTTATAAAATAGGATAAGGATAGATCAAAACTAGGCAAAAATACAAAGTTTGATGCTTTATGAAGTGGCCCTTATGCAAGCAAAGCAACTCCTTTTAGCTGATTAATATGAATGGAGAAGAATCACCTATCCCTATGAATGGGATACATCTAAAGTTTTTCTATTAGTCTTTACAATTTTGTTTTGTAAATAATAACATAGGTGATTGTGTTTAGTCTAGTTTTGTTTCAATTTTTGTGTTCCCTAAGTGTTCTAGTAGAACACATGTGTGTTTCTTTTGGTTTGTTTTTATGTTCCCTAAGTGATTTATAGCATAGGTGTGTTTCCTTCCTTTTGTTTGGTGTGTGCCTTTTCCTTTATGCATGTGGATCAACCAACTTATGTTCATTGTGCCAAAGGTCTGTTCAAGTCATTTTGGGTTCCCATATGCATGACTCCATACCCAATGGAAGGATTTAGGCAACTAGTCTTAGGCATAGTAGGCATGTCATACCTAGGAATCACCAAGAATGTTGGTCAAATTTCACTCCCAAGTTTGCATCTTTCTAATTTGGCCAAGTATAGTATTCAAAAAAATTCTTTGGAAGGAGTATTTCTAATTGAACCGCAAAAAAAATACCAAGTGTTATTTCATTCAAAGACTTTATTTTGATCTTTTAGAAAGGTGTTATTTCCTTCAGAGGTTTTGTTTTAGGTTTTTTATTCAAAGTGTTAGGAATTGTTTCAAACATTTTGTCCAAAATAATTTCCTTGAAAGGGTACTTAGGGAAAATGGTACTTCTCGACTTTTCCAAAAAGGACATTTCAAAAATTTTGAAGGAATTTTTTAGGGGATCATTTTAAACTTTTTTGAAGGGTAGTTTACAAGTTTTGAAAGGTGATTCTATAGGAAATGGTCTACTTCATTCTTTCCATAGGTTACTTTTTTTAGAAAAATGTCCCAAGTAATTTTCCTAAAGGGCACTTTGGAAAAAGGTCATCTTCAATATTTCTAAAGGGTACTTCATTTTTTCTAAAAGACATTTCAAGAATCCTGAAGGCCACTTTCAAGTCGAAGGGTTCATTTTCAATTTTTTTGAAAGGTCCTATTGGCATCAAATGTCCCTAACATTTTTTTGAAGGACACTTTTGGCTCAGTTCAAAGTTTTCAAAGGGTATTTTTTTGGGCAAAGTGTCCTTACCAGATGATCCATTTCAAAAAAATTGAAGGGAACCTTTTCAGAAAGTGACCGAAGGAATAGTCAAAAATCACTTGGCAAAAGTTTTGAATACCTTGCTCACCAAAAAAGTATTCATAGAAATTATCAAAAGAAAAAGCCCAAATGAATTCTCTCAAGAGAAAATGTTGAAATAAATGGCTGAAAGGTTAATAAGTGTGGGGAAGAAGTCCACAAAAATTAATCTTAAGAAATCCAAAAGATTTCTTTTGGAAGGATTGGCTGAAGGAATTGTTTCGTAAAAAGTGCCAAAATAAAGTATCCATGGGGAAAAATCTTGAAATAAGATAAGTCTATGAAAAAGGAATGTCTGAGGAAAATATATTAAATGAATGAAAAGGGTGATGGCCTACAAATATCAATTTCAAACTATGGAAAATATCCATTGGCATCAAAAATCTTGGTGGGAACCTAAGGGAAAATATGGGGGTAAAAAATATCAAGATCCTGAGCATTTGGTGTAGGAAAAACAAGTAAAAAGTGGACAGGTCGATGGTTTAAGTTATTATTAGAAGCCAATAAAATCAAAGATCTTCCATGAAATCAACAAACATAGGTGTCTAAAGGATGACTGGTAGTTAGGAAAAGCATTCTCTAAGTATCATAATGAGTTCAATTTCCATCAAGTAGTGCTATGTGTCAACTATCCTATTTTTAGTTTCAAACATTCATGGATGGTCTCTAATGGAGGTAGTTTCCTATGCCAATTCTTGAATCTAGCATATGAAATATTGATGTAGCAATGAATCCTGACATATGAGTCTTGTATGAGAAATATCTTTTTTATCTTTAAGTAGTGGTTTCAATCAATTAGGAGGACATTATACATTGGTGCATCACTACTTAGTTTCTTAGTTTTTTTATTTAACCCATTTCATACATAATTGATAGGTTAGAGAGATATTTTAGGGTGCATCAAGGGGAGATATCCCCTTATCTAGAGATTCATCTCAAATAAATTGTCACCCATAGCAAGAGAGATGACTCTATTGTGCCACTTGGATGAGGAGAGCTGAGCATCTCCTCAAGGGTGTGGATCAAATTGTTAACAATACCATTTAAAATACCAAAATTAAAATTAAATCCCCATAAACATCTTCCATTTTATGGTGTTGACAAAATTTCTCTTATTGATTGGTATTTTGAATTGTTTAGTCCACCAAACATGCATCTAGATATATACTTGCTTAGCATTACATCAGGAAAAGAATCTTTTTCAATTGGAATAATCCTAGCCTATGATAAGGATGAACTTGAAGATGCCCTTCAATTCCAACTAGAAGTATGGAACAGAGAAGAAAGAATTCTCTGTCGAGCTACAACTAATTTCAATAAATTTACATCTAGTAAAATAGAGTTGAAAAAATTTAATTTTTCTCCTTGTGAGACATTTGGGTTTCATTTGAATAGCTATGACAACCTTCAAATATCTAGGTTGATAGATATAGATAATTTGGTCATTAGAATATAAAACATGTTGAATGAAAAATATGAACAAGGGGCAACAACTTCTTCTACTTGCCATCGTGCAAACATGTATTTAAGATACCCTACATACATGAGAGAAAAAATATTGAAGAAAATAAGACAAGCAGGGGAAACATATTTATATGAAGATTTGAAATAGGCCATATAAGTACTCACACTAGTGGATAAAAATAATATCAACCAAAAGGTTGAAACACTTTTGTTGACACAAACTTTTGATGAGACACAGTGAATTTTCTACATGGTATATTTCCTCTAGAAATTATGCCTTGAACATTCCTGTAGGGCTTTGTGAATTGGGGGATGTAAATATCAAAATAATAAATCTGAATGAAAGATGGTTGAATGATATAATTCATTCATTTGTAAAACATAATGAGGTTAAAATGAAGGATTCTTTGTTAATTCCTTTTCATCCAAAAAACCCTGACTATTTTATTAAATCAAAGGAAGTCCTAGAAGATATGATGAAAAAAAAAATTGTAAGGTTCAAAATTTCAGATGGCCGACACACAATTATAGAAAAATAGAGAATTCTTTCAAAATAAGAATATAATTCACAATTATTGGGAAATAGATGTTATGTTAGAAGTGCAATATTTATAAAAACTTGTACTCCATTTCATATTGTGCACAAAATATGTAATCAACATAAGGAAGCCAATGAAATAATTTATAAGGATTCATTTGTAGAAAGAGTTTGATCTGCACGTGACCTTATCAAACTGAGAGGTTGGAAGAATATTGAAATAGGGAAGAAAAAGATGAAAGAAATACATGAACAAAATAAACACTTTTTCACATAAATAAACTATTCATCACAACAATTGTATGAGAGAAAATGCCTTCTTTTCATGGAACAACTTGTTTGGGATTGTTTTGATAAGGTGTTTGATTTGTTTGAAAGTGTTACTTTACCTAGTTCAGATAAATAATATTTAAATCTTATTGGTATAATAGTACTTAGAAATATTTAAGGGCTTTCAGACAAACAAAAAGAAGAACTAGCAGATTTATTGGAAAAAAGGTTTATTTCCTTCTTGAAAACCTTTGGGTACAACATGGATAGTTAGTATAAAAAGGTGAAGTTGAAAAGTAACATATTTTCAAAAATTATAAATTATTTTAGCAACCATGATACAACACTACCACTAAACCAAAAAATCACACCTGAAGAGGTTATGGAGCATTATAACTTTTTTGCAAAAAGGTTTGACAAATTATGTGTCCTTAATGAAGGTATTTCAAAAAACAAAAAATGTTGGGAAGCATTATTTCAAGATCATTAAGCATATTTAAAATTTATATACATAATGATGGAGGTCATATTTCTAGGATAGATATAGAAAGATTTAGCTGTCATTACATTCCCCCATATCTTTGGCCATCTATTTTAGAAGATTTTAGTCTAAATGTCAATTTGAAAATTATTGATATTTTGAATATCACTGAAGTTTTTAAGGAATAACATCTTCGCCTATTTCTTCATACATTTATTGAAAAATTTATTGTCAGGGGGTCAATGTATTCATCATCCACAAACTAGAACATTATCCTACCATTCAGACCTCTCTCAAGAATTTGCATGTTGGTGATTTTTGTTACACGCAAGCTACGGGTGCCATACTATGGGGTCTAGATAGTTATAGATTCGATTGGACACATATTACAAGTATCAATTTTTTTTAGGATACAACTCATTTTTAGCTTTAAGGTTTAAGCCTCTATTCACAACAAAGTATATTAGAGGATGGTTTTGACATCTACAAAGACGTACCAACATTTCAAATGATTGGTTTGCAAAAAATAAAAAGGCTATTTAAAAATGAACTAGATACCATCATTTGGGAGATACTTATCTCTACTTTCAACGATTTGAATGCATGTGACATGCTAGGGTTATATACATGAGTTGGATTGGTGTGTGATTGTACAAAATTACAAAAAAAATTATCTTGCATTATAGAAATTGAAGAACAAATGATTTTTAATATTCAATTTCAATTTTTTTTGAGAAATTCAAATCAACCAATATAAGAACAACCACTTTGATCAGTGCAGGTGCATAACATTTTTAATTTATTTTATAATCATGCTTCATTTTATAATTGTAACATCTTATCAGTCTTTTAGTGTGTACGCTTTATTTTTCAAACCTAATAGCTTAGCAATCTTTCAATGTGTAGCACCAATAACAGAAAATCATATCAATGAACATGACACATCATAAGTTGAAGAAAGTAACATAAGATCATGCATATTTTTTCAATTATATAATTTTTTATTTATCAATGATTCATAATACTGAAAAAATATTTCTTCATATGTTTATGTCTTAATTAAAATAGTTCACAATGTAGCTCTAGCACTTTATGTCTACAACACAACCCATGGCATAGCTCTACAGATTGGTGCCTCCACAAAAATAAGACAAGGTGAAACTTTACAACAAGACACATTTTTAAAATAAAAATATCAAATCAATTGATAATGAGAATTATTTGTTACTATATTATATAATACTTTTCAGGGAATAAAGAACCAAAGTTTCAATGAAAGAGTACACCCATACAAACTACAAAAAGGAAAAAAAAAGGTGAAAACCCCTTTCAATAAATGTGTAATTATACAATTTCATACAAGTCTATAATATATTAATTATCTTTATTTATTTAAACACATTACAATTGAATTTTTCTTCATGGATAGGATATTATAGAAGACAATAAAATATAGACTTGCATTAGCTTGGGAATTGGAAGTGTGGTTCATTTTATTGTTGTGTAGACTGAATGTGGTTGTATTTATCCATTAAAATGTTCTTTACAAGTTTAATTTAACCATTACAATAATTTTTACATGTTTAGTTTGCCCAGTTTAAAATAATATAATATGTGTTATACTATGTCTTCAATGCAATAAATTTTGATGCAGAGTATTAATGCGTTCTTTATCAATTAAAAAACAATAAAGTATATTGTGCTAAAAATAACTATATTGCTATTGATTCAAATAGTTTTTAATTTGATGTGTCTTATTAGAAGTATATCAAGGGGGTTCAAATATTAAGAATATAGATGTTGGTTGATCAATGTTAAATTCTTATCAACATCTATGAAAAATGAGTTATAACAAAACCGAATTGATTCAGATTATGATACATTCATGGTCAAGTTATAAGGATTCAATATGAACTTTTATATGCATGTGTGTTACAAAACTGGGAATATAAATGGCACATATGTGTATAATGAGTATTATAGTTACAATGTGCCTAAGCATGTATTTATTTTTATATTTGTTTTATGGATCTTTATAATATTTAAATAAATACAAAAAAAATGAATCAAATGAAATGCATTATGTTTTTATGTTACAATAAGAAATGCAAATCAAAATTGCATCAACAACCAGTCTAGTAACATGTAAAACATTTTCTTAGAAAAATTTCATGTTATATCTCTTATAATATAATATTGTTAATAAATGATTCATTTTTTTTAACTAATTACAAACATTTAAAGGAGCTAAAACTAAATTCTAAAAAACTATTGATTTTGGGGTTGGATGTCTTATTATTTGTTGTGCACAAAACAAAAGATATGCAAATGCATAATATGAGAAAAAAGAAGATTATAAAATTAAAAATATGTCATACTACGTTCGAGATCTGTGGGTGCATTTATTTGGTTTTTTGAATTTACTTGTATTTATTATTTTTGTAAACTAATTACTTATTATAATTAGTTTATTATGTTTATTAATAATTTGCACCAGATAGGTTAAGCTTGCTTAGCTAGTAGTTAACTTAGACACTTATCTTGTTACATTGGAGTTCCATTTCACTATTCAGGGTTAGATAGGATAAGATTGCTTAACTAATATTCAACTTGTGTTAATTATTTACACAAGTTGGACACCTATCTTGTTAGTGTGGAGTTGCACTTCACTATTCATGTAGACAGATATCAGTTGAACTACACGTGTTGTTGGAGTTCCCTAATCTTTATCATGCACGCCTTGATCTATATAAGCAATGGCTATTTATGTATTCTATATCAAATTAATATTAAATTATTAGAGGAATTCATCATATTTGATTTATTTATTCATTTCTATTATTATCTCAGACATACAGTTATTATTTATTACTATTACTATTTTGTCTCTTATTTATGCTTTCTATTAGATTCATTAGATCATGTAGCTAATTCTAACATGGTACCATAGCTATTTTGAATCTATAGATTGCTAAATATTCAAGAGAAAAATATCTAGATATAGGATCAATTTTTCTATTTTGTATACAGATATAAATTGGAGCTTTGTGGAGAATTTTTTAACTCACCATTGAGTTCAGAGTGCATAAGATAGTTAAAACCATCTACAATTTTATCCAAATTAGGCACAAGAGGTAAAATTGGCAAGGGTTTGATCTAAAAGCACCATGCCCAAATCTGGAGGGTACCTAAAAATTGAAGTGTTTCTAAGCAAAATGGACCTCATAGTTGCATTCAAAAGATGTCAAAACCTACAGATCCATATAAAATTTGTCTAATTTGGACACAGTTATTTTAGAAGACAATTTTGTTTTGCTCCTAGGTATGACCATATGGATTGTTCGGATTGTGCAGACCAAAAAAAAAATTGGTAGGCCTCACGAGTCAGCAGGTAGATTTGAAAGGGCAACTTTGGAAGCCCATCATTTGAACACTGGGAGGTATTTTTGAGTGAATATTTTTTTGAAATAGCTTAAAATTTCATGCTCTTCATTGTTATACTTTTAGTTTTTTTTAGAATTTAGATTTTTATGCAGTAGATCTTCCCCATCCTCATTTTTGCAACTTTAGAGGCTCATAACTTTCACATACAACCTCGAATTGAGGTCCCATTTTTTTCTAAAGTTAATATTTTTTTATCACAACACATTGGTGTAGAAATTTTTGTAATAAAATGCATATTTTTTATACTTTTATATTAGAGGGCCTAAATGAACTTTTTGTAAACTAGAAAATTTATAATTCAACCTTGTAATTGTACTTAATTATAAAGTGCCCAAAATAATTGTTGGGTGGGATAAAACTAGGTAATTTAAGGGGGTTTTGCAGTGTGTTCTGTACTTTAATTTCTACTTTGTGATAGTTTATTTCTGATTACATCGTGGGCAATCATAATTTTGCACTATTAACAACATAAAACTATAATACATGGAAATAAAATGCTTAGAATGCATTAATGATACTAGAATATACACCTTACATAACAACTCTTCTTACTCCACTTAATGATGCAAAAGAGATGCAACACTTTCTCTTTGAAAATACTAAAGTAATTGGATGCATTCGGTCTTACATGTCTTTAGAATTGAATTTACATATTGACAAATGTACAACTCCTAAAGAGGATTGGGATAAATTAGCATCATTGTTTGACAAAATAGATGAGGTTCGTGGTTACCAAATTGATAATGAACTCATTAGTTTGGATCTTAAAAATTATCCTACAATACAAGACTACATCACTAAAGTCACAGATCTTAGAGCATGACTTTCTAAATGTAAAATTGATAAAAAGGATATTTAATTGGTTTTCAGTGCCTTACACAAACTAGATCTTGAATACTCATCCTTTATCTCCAGCTTTCAAACTCATTGGCTCATATTGGGCACATCTTATCAAATGCCCACCTTTGAGGTATTCTCTGAGATTCTAATGGTTGAAGAAAAAAAATTAATAACTATGGATCTAATCAAATCATCCAAATCTCAAGCTCTAGTTGTAATTCAACTTAAACATAAGCAAGTTTTTACATCAACATCAAATACAAGTTTAAGTAAAAAGAAGCAGAATAAGTCACAGAAAGATAAGAATATAGGGAAACAATCTTCCTCACATGGATATTATAAATCCACTAATAAGAAAGAGGAATCACAAAAAAGGATTGGCACTCCTTGCCCTTATTACAAAAATGGGTTTCATAGCGAACAAGATTGTTGGAAGAAAGAGATTGATGAACTTAAGGGTCTTCTCAAAAAGAATAACATCAATTGATCCTCTTCAAAGGATTCTTCCACTCCTTCAAATTCAAGTAATGGGAAAGCTATGGCACTAGTTGCACTGGCAAATTCTCCCAAGTCATGGGTCATTGACTCAAGTGCTTTGGATCAAGAATGATTTTCTAGATTAGAACCAAGTTTCTTGCCTCATATTTTCATAGGTGATTATTCTAAGGTAGATGTTATAGGAAAAGGTATAGTTAATGTTGATAGTGGTGTATTTGAGGATGTCTTATGTGTGCTAGAGTTATCAACTAACCTTCTTTCTATCTACCAAATCACTCACTTTGATATTGGTAGGAAAGTTGAGTTCACACACAATTCTGTATCAATTAGAAAATTGGAGGATAATTCCTTAGTTGTAGTGGGAAAATTCAACAATAATACTTGACTTTATTCATTCCCACTTTGTTTCTCTATCTTCCTCTACAACTTTGCTCTCACACACTGATTCAGTGAACAAGTTATGGCATGAGCAATTTGGTCATCTGAACTACCACTATTTACAACAACCTAGTTAGCAGGAGATGGTTATAGGACTTCCACAAATTTAGTTTTTAGTGGGTGTATGTCATGGTTGTAACTTAGGAAAACATATAGAGGATAATTTTGATAAAGGGAAGGCTTGGAGGGTAACACAAGTCCTTCAAATTGTTCATAGTGATTTAGTGGGTCCATTACCTACTTTGTCTTTTAGTAAAACCCGCTATGTTCTCACATTTATTGATGACTATTCCAGATATACTTGGGTTTATTTTTTAAAACTCAAGAGTGAAGTATTTGATAGATTTTTAGAGTCAAATCTCTAGTAGAGAAACAATATGGGAAGTATGTCAAGATTCTCTACATAGATAATGGGAGGGAATATGTGAACAATAAGTTTGAATAATTTTTTGCTCTTGAAGGAATTGATCTTCAACATTCAGTTGTATACACACCTCAAAAAAATGGTGTAGCAGAGAGGAAGAATAGATTCTTAAAAGAGATGACAAGTTGTGTGATTCATGCAAAATCATTAGTACCTGAGTACTGAATGGAAGTGATTAATTATGCTACATATATATAGAATAGAGTTCTTCACAAAGCTTTAAAGGGGATAACACCTCTTAAATATTGGTGTAATAGGAAGCCATATATTCATCATTTTAGAGTCTTTGGTAGTCTAGCATGGGCTCACATACCTTCAAACAAGCATCATGCTTTAGAACAATAAAGTTGAACTTGCATATTTGTGGGATATCCTAATAGTGTTAAGGGATATCAGCTCATTGATCCAAATTCACATGAGCTTATTATAGTGAGAAGTATTTACTTTGAATAAAGTCCTTTAGACTTGTCTTCTAACATTTCTCATTCTTCTTCTGTAGAAGAATCAGATACTAGTGACAATGATACTCCTACTTCATCTACTCACAAGGATGATGAGGTAATACCTCTCCAATAGGGTTTAGCAAGACATGTTCCTCCTCCTCCTCCTCTAGATCCTCACTCATTGATGCCTTTTTGGGATAGATAGACTTTGGCAGATGTAGACCCTCTTGTTAGGGATCCATTAGATAGAAGGAGAACATGGTCACAACATGATCTTCCACATTCCTACATTGACACAACTTCTGATCCACAGTCTCTTCAAGAAGCCATATGGATATTTGAGTGGGATTCAGTGATGGAAGAAGAGTATGACTCACTGATTAGGAACAACACTTGGGATCTTGTTCCTCTTTCTAAGGGAAGAAAATTAGTATAGTTTAGGTGGATATATAGGACTAGGTTTGCAATGGATGGAAATATTGATAAATATAAAGCATGCTTAGTGGCCAAAGGTTTTTCCCAATCAAAAGGCATTGACTATACAAAAACCTTTGTGCCTATTTCTAAGATGAATTTTATTCACTTGATACTAGCTATTGGTGCAGCTCATGGTTGGGATGTACATCAAATGGATGTGAAGAGCACATTTCTTCATGGGGGTCTTCATGAGAAGATTTATATGGAGTATCCACAGGGGTTCATTCAAATTTATTCACTGGTATGCTACTTGAAGAAGTCTCTCTATGGTCTAAAATAATCCCCTAGGGCTTGGTATTCTAATATGGACACATTTCTTCTCTTAGTTGGGTTCTCGAGATGTCACTCAGATCTAAATGTCTACATTCTATGGTAAGAGGATTCACTATTGTACTTGGTGCTCTATGTTGATGATCTCATTGTTATAGGGAGCATAATGTGTATCATCAGTAGTGTTAAGATTGTACTTCATGATAATTTTTCTATTATAGACTAGGATTGTTTCATTATTTTCTTGGGATTCAGATAGCACAGTCTTCTTTTGGGATTACACTTTCACAACCTAAGTATGTGATGGACTTGTTAGCTCAATTTCACATGGCTAATTGTAGGCCTGCACTGACTCCTTTCTTATCTAGATTTATACTTGATATTCATTATTCCACTCCCTTGGTTGATGCCACATTATATCACTAACTTGTAGGTAGCCTCATCTATCTGACTCATACATGACCCAACATTTCATATGTAGTTGGCATGGTTTTACATGTTATGCAGACACCACATGGCTTCATTAGAGAGCCACGAAGCACATTTTGATTTACATTTAGGGCACTATCAAATACAAGATTCACTATACAACAAGTATAGGTTTAGACTTGGTGAGATACATAGATTTTGATTGGGTTGGTGATTATGATGATCATAAGTCCACTTTTGGTTACAGCTTTCACTTCAGATCTGGCCCCATTTGTTGGAAGAGTAAGAAACAAAATGGTATTTCTCTTTCATCTATAGAGGTTGAGTATCATTATGATATTAATGCCACTATTGAGGCTATTTGGCTTCAAAATATTCTCACTAAGTTTGGTGTTCCATTTTAGAATCCATCAATCATCTACTGTGATAACCAGTGCATTATCCATATCTTAAAGAATCTAGTTCATCATCAGAGAACACAACACATAGAGATCCATATGCACTTTATCAAAGAGTTGATTTAAGTGAAGATCATTGATATTCAATATTATCCTATGGAGGAGAATATTACAGATATTTTCACCAAACCTTTCACTAAGAGAAAGTATCTTCACTTACAATCTCTTTTGGGGGTGCAGGACATCAGTGCTTCAGGGGACATTAGTTCTTCAGGGGGATCTCCTAAACCTTCATTTTGAAGAGGAGCTTTTTTCTCCTTCATGTTTTCTACTTTCCTCATCTATTTGTACAAAGTACCTAATATGGATACACATTTTTGGGACTCTTATCTGCATAGCCCTACCTAAGTTCCACTTATGGGGGGTGTTGGTGTATTTATTTGCTTTACTGTATTTACTTGTATTTATTATTTATTATTTTGGTGCACTAATTATTTATTATAATTAGTTTGTTATGTCTATTAATAATTTTCACCAAATAGGATAAGCTTGCTTAGCTAGTAATTAACTTAGACACTTATCTTGTTACAGTGGATTTCCACTCCACTATTCAGGATAAGATAGGATAAGATTGTTTAACTAATAGTCAACTTGTGTTGATCATTTACACAATTTGGACATCTATCTTTTTAATGTGGAGTTTCACTCCACTATTCATGTAGATAGATATCAATTGAAATACATGTGTTGTGTGAGTTCCCTGATATTTATCATGCATGCCTTGATCTATATAAGTAATGGCTATTTATGTATTCCATATCAGATTAATATTAAATTATCAGATTAATTCATCATATTTGAGTTATTTATTCATTTCTATTATTATCTCAGATATGCAGTTAGTATTTATTACTATTATTTTTTTATCTCTTATTTATGCTTTCTATTAGATTCATTAGATCTTATAGCTAATTATAACAAGATCATTCCAATGAAATTTTGAAGGTAGCACTACAAATTTTTTTTCACATTGGCATTTGGTCGATGATAGAGGACAATCATTTGAGGATAATTATTCAAGATATGGGTTACACAAGTTCAAATTTTATGTTTGTTTTGGGGAAAAAATATTCTAATCCTTTCAATATAAACATAAAAAAAATTAGATGAAGTTATTCTTAAAGGGACCTTCAGAGATGATTTTTCAATTGCCAACACGTTGTTCATTCATTATAATTCTTAGAATTGTGTTATAAATCAAAAATTAAAAATAAGTTATATTACGTCAAGTAGATATAATGGAAATGGAAGTCAAAAATATGAAAATTATTGGAGAATCAAAATGACATCAATCATCACATTCTTGGGATAAAGCAAAAAATCCATGCTAGCAGCTATGAACCAATGTTTAGAAAGATGTAACTTCATCTAATTCTTTCAAGTGTATATATTGACTATAAACTATGATTTTATTAATAAACATTATCATCAATTTCATACAAATCAATTCTAAATTATTTCAAATAAAATTTAGTTAATTTCAAAATAATCGATTCTAATTTAGAATTACTTTGCTCTGGTTATTATTGTAATTTGATTTATAGTTGGAGATTCCTTGAAATTATTGAATTAGTATATTGACACTTGCTCATTCAGAAAATCTTCCTAATGAAAAACAAACAATTGTCAAGATATTTTATTATGTAGATGAACTAGATTGCTTCATATGTTTTCATCCATAATTTAGCCAATCAAATGGTGCCACGTGTCCCAAAAATGAAAGCTACTTCAAAGGATCAATGATTAGTATGAAGGCCCAGAAGGGTGCCACAAGTTTGAAATAGTCTAATCTATTCAAAATGATCTGTTCTAAAATGGTTTGAAGAAATTCAATTTATTTGGAATATAGAAAACATATTTATGGATAAAATATTCTCCACTCCATTTTAGTGGATATAATTTCAAATTATTTAAAATATCTCAATTTAATCGAAATGATCTATGCTCAAATGGTTTGAAATAGTCTAATTTATTTGGAATAAACCAAATTTATTTTTGAAGAAAATCTTCTTTTCAATCACTCCATTTTATAGGTATAGGTCTAAATTATTCAAAATAGCCCTATTTACTCAAAATGATCTATGCCCAAATGTTTTGATATAGTCCAATTTATTTCAAATATAAAAAATTTATTTTTGGAGGAAATCCTCTTCTCTCCACTTTAGTGGGTATAAGTCCATTTTATTTAAAATATCCTAATTTATTTGAAATGATCTATGCCCAAATGGTTTTAAACACTCCAATTTATTTCAAATATATGAAATTTATTTTTTGGAGAAAATTTTCTCCACTCTACTTTACGGGGTATAAGTCCAAATTATTCAAAATAGTCTAATTCATTTGAAATGACCTATGGCCCAAATGGTTTGAAACAGTCCATTTTATTTGGAACATAAGAAAATTATTTTGGAGAAAAAAATTTCCACTCCAATTTAGTGGGTATAAGTCCAAATTATACAAAATAGTCCGTAAAGGTTTAATTTTGATTGACCCAAAAGCCTCTTTTTTTGCCTTATATTTACCACTTTTTTGAGTTTATTTTGGTCATACCCACGTTAGGTTAGATACATCATAATTACACCCATTTCAAGTGGATTTATATTCATCCATATCCAACCCATACATGGTAAACAAACTACTTCGCTCATTGCTATTCCAACAACAAGTTGTTTACAAAACCTAATACCCTACAACTTGTGCCTTAGAGTAAATCTTTATTCATAGATATTGAAACGTTAGAGGCTACCTCATAACATTTTTGGGGTGTTCATAAAACCCATATCATCCATTTGGCTGTTCCTACTTATAATTAATTAATTAATGTACCATCATAGCCTATTTATCATGTTTAATCTCTTGGTATTGGTAATATTCAATCTACCAACTAAGCCTCTTTTCTTGAAAATTATAATATGATGATTAATCCCATGCATGATACAACATCTCACTATCCATTCATCAAACAATAACTTAAAGATCTACAATAAAAAATCACACAACTATCTAAACGATCTCACAAGTCTTGTCATGTGGTTATCTCTCATGACATATTACACAACCCATTGGCTCATGAGGTCCTCATTCATCCTTTGTCTACCAATTTTATGGCATCAAAACTTTATCAATAAAATGAAAATATTGATCCTTCACATCAAATTATATCCAATTTTGTTTCATGCTTTGATTTTTCTCATGTTGAATTATTAATGACCAAAATGTTTTCTTAGAGGTATCAATTACTATGCCTTGGATTAGTTTTATGCCTTACTTGTAGGCTCATTATGTTGATTTAATGATTTCTCCAACATCTTCCTAACTCATTTTTATAAAAACATTAGCCAAAATGTTACATTATCTCAAATTAAACAACTCAAAAAAGGACCTAGTGAGAGTGTTACAGACTATGTAATTAGATTTAAGACTGATAATAAATATGTCTCATCAGACCCCTGATAGTGAACTACAAACTATTTTTTCTAAGAGTTTTATTTAAAACTCTAAGACAAATTTATTTTCAATACCTATTAAAATTTAGATGAGTTTTTCAATATGCTTCGAAACTATGAGATCAAACATTTAGAGGCCAATATGGTAAAGTATGCATCTAGCACTTTTAGCTCTACCACCTCCAAATATTAAGGAAAATCAACATGTCAAGCTAAGATTAATTATGCTCCAAATTTTAAATATAATAATGAGGTTAAAACCATAAACATAGTTTCATAACCACCTAATAGGCTTCTCCTTACACCTTGTAGGAATCTTCAAAAATCCATAAGGTTACCTGAGCCTCCTCACAAAGATTTTAATGCTTGTTTGAAAGTAACTTGATTTATCTACCTCATCCATATCATATATATACTTATAGACATTTTTATAATGGATATGATGTCAATTGATAGAGTTATTACCATAGATATTCTAGACATTATACCCATCGATGTTATAAATTAAGACATAAGATACCATATCTATTTGAAAGTAACATTATTTAAATTGATGCACATATTACTACATTTTAAAAATATCACAATGTTTAATCAATAATTAAAAGTATTCAACAACCCTTTATGATACTATGAAACCATATAATGCTCACATGATCACATCTATATATCAACCACTAATTTCCATTGAGTGTGTCATCAAAGGCTCTATTAGTATGGTTACTAATTCTCAAAATCAAACGTTATCTATTAACTTTTATGGTGAAGAGATTCCACATTATAGTTTAAATAATGGTCCACTCTATATACATGTTTTTTTTTATTTACATGCTTTGATTTCACATGGCATTATGATTGACAACATTTCAAGTCAAAATCTAATTAAAACATAATTTATAGCTAATAGAATCTACAATTAATGAGATTTACTTGACACAACTATGATACTTAATAGTTGTGACAATATTACATGGACACCTATTAGTGGTATTAAATTTCTAGTTATTGTTGGTCCCAAGACATTATTAGTGTGGTTATACATTATTTCCAATACTAGTTCATATAATATATTGCTTGGATGCCCATGGCTAAATCAAATGAGAGTGATGTCATTCATACTACATCATTTCCTTATTTTTGTATTCATAATGATAAAATATATTCTATTAAATCCACACTTTTAAACTTACACATACAACATTAGGAATAACATGAGACATTACCTAAATGGATTTACAAAAATCAAATTATTTAGTCACATGTGGTATCTGTTACTATCTCATCACCTTCAATTATGGTTTCTACCATTTTTTCATATATGGATTTGACATCCTAAGTCACATATCCTAGATTTAATACCCATATAATTACACCATATATATGTATAGTGCCTAATCATTCATGTCCCAAGACTACTTTGCAACCTCTTACATCGATTCATACTAGAGCACATATTGAGAGTTCAAATATACCAAGACATACCTAAACTAATACACATACTTTCTAAGAAGTTGAATCTACTCCTCAAGCTCATTATCACCATATCTCTCTTTCAAATGATGATTTAGTTTAATACACAACTCACAATTATCATTTTGATACTTATAACAAAGTATCTAATTACCTAGTCTAAATTTTGACATTATAGATTATACTATCAATCAGCAATGATAGCATATCTCTTGTGTTTCATTGATATATAAATATTTTACAATAGTTTCCTTTTTAATTTATTATATATGTCATGTCTTTCATGTGCCTTCATCCTTCAAGTTTGTTCAAGGCCTCATTTTTCTTATAGAATTGACATCTTAGCCCTTTATTTCTCTTATGTTGACATTGTTGTATCCCTTAGTTTATGTTGGTCAATGTCTTACACTAGCCCTTGCCTCTTGATTGTTTCTCCCATTATAAATAATTGATAATATTTCTTGATGATGACAACATATATATTAAGACCTTCCATTTTATCATGTATTATGTTCTAAGGGAAGTTGTGGATTGTTTAGAATCTTCCTATTTCATCTGTATTTTGGTCTCTTGGCTTGATTATTTTGTTTTTATTCTTGATTTATGCCCCTTAGTTTATTATATTACTTTTTATCCTTACTTATTCTTGATTTCACCCATTATCTTCCTCTTTATGCAATATTCTTCTTCTAAGAGAATTTATAAATGTAAAAATAATGGAAAATATAAAAATCAAATAAATTTCTTTGTTAATAGTTTTCAATGGATATATGTCATGCTTATCTACCTATGCGTAGACATTTGAAAATTACATAAGACCCTCATTCCTAGTGTCTTATCCATAATTTACCATATTTGAAAAACATGTGCATTTGAACATGTTTATAAAACTACCATGGACCCAAATAGGTCTGCTTAGTCCATTGAGCCTAAAAATAAGCTGAAAACTTATCAAAAATACATCCATTAACATATTTGGACTATTATTCACTTGTTAGTATGACCTACCTTGAAAATAAAGCCTCACCCATATTCTAGGCAAACCTATGTATTACATGGTCCTGTTTGGGGAAAACTCATGCACTGAATGGGTTTTCCCTTTTATCTTTGTGGGGGCATTTCAACCTTTTTATTTATCATGTGCCTTTAAATTTTCATTTCTACATTTGTAAAGTTGGTTGACATGCATAAGTTGTCCTAGATCATCTGATATATACATGGTATTATTAATCCATTTCATAAGTATATAATGGGAGATAAGAGCCCCACATATCACACAGAATTCGATAGAATTCACATCAAAGGTCAAGCCTAACACCAAACATCAAATCATTTCATTATATCTTGGTCTCTCATATATATCCTTTTTCTAAAGTAGGATATTAAACATTAACAGTTTCGTTATCACTTATAGTGAATAGGAGATTCAAAAACCTCACTCAAGCCATTCCATCCACAAACTCACATAGGTATGTGGAGGTCTGATTCTGAGCATGCAGGATACATAGTTTGTAATGTTGCTTTAGTGATTGCCCAACTTCATTTTTTTCATTTTTTTGTGGAGCATTAAGGTAGGTCAATTATGATATTTTAATATTATTAACATTATGCCTAGTAAAATTTTGAAGTGAATACATAGGCATAATAAGGAGAATATAATGCACAAATGTTAGATAAATCAACCTAAAAAAAATCTAGCAAGACAAACACAATCATAGGGAGATAGACACAGTCCAAAGAGGATTGTTGTGGCTAGGTTTGTACAAGATGCACACACACATTTCATGGGTCTATCTAGGAACATAATAAAATATTCAAATTTAAAGATAAAGTTTCATACTTTAGCATATTCAATCAACAAGATCAAATTTTCATAACAAAAAATAGATATTATTATTACTTGTCCCTTTGCCATTTACATTTCTTAGTTGAGTTTAATTGTGTAAATTGGACTTGTTTCTATTTTAACATATTGGATATATTTGAATTATTCTATTTCATTCATATATGCTTAGATTTATTTAATTGTAACTACTTTAATCCTTATTTTATATAAAACATAACTATATGCATCTAAATTCGCTCACTTCATTTATCGTCACTAATATTATTATTAGTCAACACTAATTTCACTTATCTAATTTAATTTCATCCTAAAATCACCCCTTCTAGTCATTTATCTAGCATCCCTCTTCGTTATCCTTCATACACTAGCCTTATTCCTATCCCACAAATCAATTAATTCACTTAGTTCCCTATTATTCATTAATTAATCCCACTTGTCCATTATTTGGAAATTTAAAATTCCCATGACCCACCTACCCACCTACCCTACCCTATTCCTAGGATATACTACATCCCTAGTCCCTAATAACATATCTAATCACATATCCAATTCTAGAATCCTCTCTAACTTAGCCCCTTTCTCTCTAGAAGAATCTATTCTAGAAGCTTCCAAAGAATTTGTAATTCTTTGGATAATCCTCCACCATGGATGCTCCCAACCCAACTTTGAATATTGGCCATTGATCCTCTCTTTATGTCCTATTTAAAAACACCATCTCCTTCCATTCCAACTAACCAAAGAGTGTGTAAGAAATCCATGCTATAATCAAAGTCATTGATCAAGCTATCATTATTTCAAAATTGTAAGTCTATCCATATCAATCCACAAGAAAAATCAAGAATCTTTGAAGAATTGGTTTGAAGATCTTAGCGAGAGGATAAGATGAGCAAGGCAATGGTAAGAATCTTCTTATTATTTCTGATTTACTTCCGAAATATCTCCCTTTCATGTTATTTTATTTTCCATTAAATTTGCTATATATAGTAGTTTAAATTCATAAACTCAAAAATACAATCATAAATTGACAACCACAGTGGGAAAGCCTTCTTTTGGATTGACCTAGTGTGTTTCAAGTGTGTTAATCAAGCTTGTAGTTCAGATTGAATTCAAATTTTTGATCAAATTTTCAAAATCTCATGCTCCAAGTGAATGGTGGTTTTGCTCTACAACTTGCGATATTGCAAAAGTAATTTTGACATATAATCTATATTTTTTCACTAACCACCACCCTTTAACCACTATCAGATAACCCCTATGGCAGGTCCTTATCTTTTTGCAAAACTACAACTTGCAAAAGGTGATCTTGCCACTAAACTATGGTTTTGATATTTAAATTATGATTTTTCATAAAATGGTTCTTAAGGCAAATAGTCAGTTTTACATAAATTCTTGGTCTTTTGTGTGTTCATATTAACCCTTTTATCTTGTAGGGTTTGGACTAAAACTTGTCAACCTTAAAACTAGTGGTCATTTTTATACAAAGAAAAACCACATTTTTATAGTTGTGGTATTGAATATAAAGTCATATAAAGTGTGATTTTGAATTAATCCTTAAAACCAATAGGTAAAATTGCTAACTTTGGCTTCTTAATAAATTTTTTACCTCTATCTGATTGTCACTTGCTTGTAGGTGAAGGAGGTGTTGCCCAGATTGACATCAAACATCCAAAACACACCTTTTGTTACTTGATATAATACCACATTTTTAAAAAGGTGTTTTTGTTTATCATAAGTGATTTTGCATATTAATAATGATTTTGATCTGAGTCATTTTAATAATATATTTGAAAATATAAAACCCAGTTTCCAATCATTTCAAGCATGTCTTAGTATACTATTAATATTTAATCACCTTTTAAATACTTTATTCATCTAACTATTATATTTTAAGCACTTTTCCTTACCAGCAAAACTATAGATTGCAACTCATAATTTTGTAACACATCTTGCAATATTACTTAACCATTAGCAATTTTAATTAACCCATATGGTTACAGTTATAGTTATCTAATTCCCTACAAAATTGTGACTTGTTAGTTGTGATATTGCCAAAAACATGTAGTTTTGTGCTCTATGGAAGTAGTTTATCCTATTTTTAAACTAATAAACTAACTGCGTATCCACATTTTTGCAAGAGAATTTGTAGTTTATCCTATTTTTAAACTAATAATCCATTTTATGCAGGACCATCTATCGAAAGGCATTATATTTGTTTGTTAATGTGTTATCTTGCTTGGTTACTCCTCCAAGATTTCCAATTAAAATTAATAATCACTTGTCTTGCAAAGATATTTTGGAATTTTAATAAATCATCTTGTAAATATCTTATATATATTTTGTATATATCACATCTAAATTAATCAGTTATTAAATATTTTTGTTTACTTGTGTGTCATTCGAGGGCTATAGTGGTGTATGCTCTCCTCTTTGCATCCTTGTGGTAATTCCTAAAGGATCAAAAACCACTAATAAACCCTTTTATTTTTATTTTTTAGGGGAAACATGATGTGGATTTGATACCCATGCACTTGACATAGTTTTAGGGGTGTAGTGACCATGGATTTCACCACCATGAATTAATCCACATTCCATGTTCTAACAAATTATAACTATCAAGGACAACTATCATTAGGCTAAATGGTTGATGCCATACAGATCTTGTGTGAAGGGTAAGATTTAACTCTCTGAACTAGGCATTAGTAATCACCCTACATGGACTTGAGACCCAATGTACCTAGCATATAAGGGACACCCTTAGAGAGTCCATTCAACCTAGCATAACACCTTTTTAGTGTAATATGAAACTTACTTCAAGATTTAGTACCAAATCCCAAGTGACTGTCATGTGAAGATGGGGTTGAGAGGGTTCAAGATATTTTGTAATTGGTCACCAACCTATAGCCTCACCTGTGAATCCATTATATGTAGTTATTAAGTTACACACCCAAAATTAGGTTACTAGTGACAAGTTTGTGGTTTGCTTGATTTGGTGAGTGTTTTGTTAGATGAGTGTTTTTTGTGAGCCAAGTTATCCTATTACCCAATCTTATACACACCTATCTAGGAATTTTTCATCATCTTGTTTATCCTTATACATCCTCATCCACATCCTCTTAAACATATTTCCTTTATATATATATATATATATATCCTTTAAGATTATCTCATTTCATCTTAGTCTAGTCTCATCTACCTAACACTAGTCATATCCCAACCCTTACTTACCTTAATCAAGTCTTGTCATCCCTCTAGCACATATTATCATAGTCTAACCTCATATCCTTCACTTAGCCTTAACATTAATTATCATTAGAATCATCTTTATCACTTACTCCACATTGTATATAACCAATCTCGGTCACATCCTAGTCTTTTTGTCACCATATCATCACATCATCTTGCCTTGTATTACTGATCCTTAGAGTCTTGGTCCAAACTATATTACCCATCACAAAATTTACCTTAGTCAACACCTTATCACTTATCTTGACCTTGTCTAGCCTAATCACCTTGTCTACCATTTTATCCCTTAAAACCTAACCTAGTCATAGTCCAACCCATCATCCCCTTGACTATATTAATCATCCCATCAAGTATGTAGTTAAACATTAGTCTTTATATACATTGACAAGTATTATTGTCATGTTAGGGTCCTCATCATTAGCTTATTTGTGTCTAATCAAGTTTGAATCATAATCACAATCCTATCAATCAAATCATCTCATCTTATTTAAGTTGATCATCTTAGTCTTGATTTAGTCTTAATCCAATAAATCCTTAATAAAAATCACATATCTTGAGATAGTCTAGCCCCTCATCAAATATTAGAGCTTGTCATAGCTCACCCAGTCAAATATAATCAAAATCATCAAAATCTAGCTCACATCCTAAATTAGTCAACTTTATTATTGTCTTATCCCATCCAACATCTCATATCATTGAGTCAAACCTGATATCAGACTAAAATAAGCCTTTGTATAAATTTGTTTTGCACATTCCATCCTCATCCCTTAATATTTCCATTCAATCACTTGCACCTACTAATTAGGGTCAGCAAACCACACCATACATATTTTCTTCTATCTTGATCCATGGAATCTAAAATAAATTTGGTCAATACCCTGATTGAGAAATGCCTCATGACCAATAGGTATATGCTCTTTTCTTGTCTCATCGATATCATCACTCAACATCCTATAGAATTTGAACTCATCAACCCAACATTACCTCTATTTTGTACCCATCCACATCAATCAACTCCTAGTCTTCACACCATCCAATCCCATTCAAACTCTACATCCACTAATCATAGTCAGCCATCCACCCCTTTATACACTAGCAAAGGGAGTCCAATCCTAGCCATTTCATCTATTCTTAATCCACTAACCAAATCATGTCAACAACCATATGATCCAAAACCCATTACTCTCATATCCAAAGCATGAAGTGAAGAGATCCCCTATACTCCTCTTCTTATATTATTAGAATCCCTTTTCCACTAGTTTGTTTCCAATGGCATGTTAATCCCACAAATCCTAAGCCCTCTTGGTATAAATCTAACTAATACTATGCATATCATCAAACTTGGGGCATACCATTAATCTATGTCATTTTTTATAAAACTATGTCGAAGACCTCATTGATCATGGTGACATAGAAATTGAGAATGAATCAAATAATTCTACATCTATGGGTGAACAAAAATAAGAATGGCAAGATTCCATTCCTGATCATGATCAAGTCCTTCCCTTTCAAACCCAAGGTCAAGACACTACATCCATCTTCCATGGTCCCCTTATCTTTGACAAATCTTCCATCGAATAAAAGTATGTTCCCTCTATCCTAATCCTCTTTTCCCTTACGAGTCCTTATTCCATGCTTGATCCTCCATGAAACCATTGTCCCTCTACCATCTTACTCTCACCCATCACATCAAAAACCCCATGTTTAGAGGTCATTTATGAAAAATGAATCTTCTACTAGCAACATTGCATCTTGTACATTAGAGTTAGAATTGAATTCAATACATGTGTTATCTACATCAAGATCATGTTCAACACTAGTCTCTGAATCATATTCCTCATAAAAAACATAATCCCTCATAGATGTTGTAGTAGATGATGACTATGCATGCCCTTTTTAAAATACCTCCAATTTGGATGATAATCAATCATTGGTCATATCTTCTGGTCATAATTAGGATGATGAAATCATAACTAAGTTTTTATAGGCTTTATCTATCAAAGATTGTCATAATGTATTTAATCCTACCTTGGACATGTGTCTTATAGACAGTCTTAGTTATCCTTTTGTTGATCTTGAGGAGATTTTCTCTAAGGTCAAAATTATGTCTCCTAAGAACCCCTACGTAGACCATGTTCCCCCATCACCATTCATTGAAATCATCATACATATATGTTTCCTTCATCCATCATAGATCCTTTCCTTCTTATCAACAATCATTTAATCACCTCTCTTCATAGGGATGAATAGGAACATACATCGTTGGACCCTCCTTCAAGCAACATAATAAGTGCCATAAATATAGAGGTCTAAGACCATATTCAAAAAGTCATAAATCATGATCAAATCATCTTTGATCTAATACATCAACATCAAGAAAATTCAAATCTTCAGCCTAATCAAAAGGTGTATTCCCATAGTAAAGCCTAAATTCAGGTATTAGAGGATCATCAAAGTCAAAGATCATTCTCCTCTGGTGAAGCCCAAAGTCAAGAACTAAGGGGAAGTCAAGAAACAATCAAGTAACAAATCAAAATAATGTCAAAATCACTATCAACACAACTAATAATTCATAAAATTATCATATCAAAGAATGATAAAGTGAAATTCTCTTGGATCTCCTATAGCTTTTTTCCATATGGTACTAATCAAATGTGGAATGTACAACATCCGCAATGATGTGTGTGACTACTAGTCCCACTTCCCAAACACTTATCACACTGACCTATTATGACCTTATCATTTATTGAAGTCCAACACACCCTCATTAGCATCAATATCTAATCCACTCCATACCTCACACCTCCTTCCTAGGTATAATTACCTCTCATATGGGTGATGAAGACATCTAGTCTATATATCTGAAGGGGTATGAATCAAGAATCAAAGAAGGTCACATGGACATCAATACATCTAGAAATGGCATCATGATCCTAAAATAATACATCTCTAGAATAGGTGTTGGATAAAGATCCAAAAAAATTCAACATTTTTGCATCTTGCCCACTTCTAATAAATCAATATGTCATTAAAAAAGTCAAAAAAATCAAAAAGTTCAAAATAAAAATAAAAAATAATTCATCCAATGGTGAAAACAAATTTTATGGAACCTTGGGAAAGTACCATGATGAAAATGGTTTCCAACATCATGGTGAAATAATCTATTCTCCATATTGCTTCTTAACACTTGGGGGAAAAATCCACTTCATCTCTACAGTCATATCCCACATTCCCTGCCAACCCCATCCATGTCATGGTACAAACATATTTGTATATCATGTATATATATATCCTTTATCTCTATATGGTCTATCATTCCTTCTCATCTTGACATTTTTAAAGATGAGGTAGGTGTATTGAGAAATGTTATGGGATTATCTTGGCATATTCTCCAATTGATACTCAGGAAACAAGATATTTGGCTCCTTCATGATATGGTCATTGGTAACCCCTAGTCCTCATTTTATTTTCATCATCACCTTCAACATTTATTAATCCCATAAATTATTCCATCCATCCTTATCCTATTTTCTAGGCTTGGTGTTCCCTTTTCTAGTAACCCCCTTTGTATCGTGTACATACATATTCCAAAAATCCCTAAAAATTAAAATATGTCAAAAACCATAAAAATTATAAAATAAAATCTAAAAACACCTTATTCATATTTTCATATTGTCCTAAATAATCCTATCTAATTTCTTATCCAAATTATCATTTTGTCATCTTTCCTTGTCTCAACATCCTAGTCATCTTGTCTTATGTCTTCTACATCCTTATCATAATCAAAGTCCCTAGTCTACTCCAAATCCATACCTTGTCCAAGTTACTATCCTTAATCCACTTTCACTTCACATAATGATAATCATGGAAAACCTAATTTATCACTTTATCCATCATCCCATCAACTCTCATCACAAAAATTATACAAGATACAATGACATTACATGTAAATATTTGTGTGTTCCCTGTATGCTCTGTGTTGTTTGAATTGTTTATATTATGTATATATATTGCTTGTCCTAGGTTTTATTTAATTATTCATTTATTTCATAATGTGTATTTTTATCTATTTGGAAATGAAAAATTATTCTATAATTACACCAAAATCTATAATGATGCTTTTAGGTGCCCTCGATGATGTAGAGTTCACTATTTGCCCCTTTTATGCACTTCGGCACAACATCCTCTTGGTCATACTTATATCATGGGACATCCTAAAAAGTAACATATATAGGATTTCTTAGACTATGATGAGCCTTATTATATAAATTATTTCTTGATAATTTCTCCTAATCTATTAAATCATCTTAATCCACTCATATATCCTAGTCTATTATCTTTAAGCTAATCATCCAAATCCACTCATCTAGTATCCAATCATTTCTCCTTGTCCTTTATCATCATGTCTATATCCTATAACCAATAATATATCATCTCTCTATTCCTTTATCATCACCATCTCAAATCCAATCATCATCACACCTCATATCTATTTAACAACTAACATGTCTAACATCCATCATCATCATCATCATCATCATCATCTTCTAGTCTATATTGTCACCTATCATATAGTTGAAACTTCATTGGCCTGAGGTATTTTCAAACTATGTAGGTAGAACTTAGTCACATATAGTGTTTAATGTCATCTCAACCACTCTCTCCATTTTCCTCATCATTATTCATCACATCTATCTTGTCTTTCATCATCCCCAAGTCTTGTATCAAATCTTTGAGATATAATATCAGTCATTAATAAATATATATGATGATTAATCACCATCCTCATAATAATCTCCCTAATATTTTCATCAATCTCCCACACCTATCAATTGAGCCTGACATATCATAACATCCATCTTTTCTTCCATTATTCATCCATTATCATTGATTGATCAATTCATCATTTAAAGTTTACAATTTTCTCCTTCCATTAAGGCATGACCAAGACCGTAACTTTATCATCTATCATCCCCTTGTATGTGTTCTTGATAAGGGCATCATCACTATTAATTACATTGTGGGGTTGATTGATTTTATGTATCACATTCTAATTATTCCCCTACATATTTTGGTTACTTGATCATATCATTTATTATTTTTCATCTCCTTCATCATATCACTCAACTTTAGCTTTGAGATACACCCATCTTTAATATTATCAAATCACTATCTTATATTTTACCTGATGCCCTCCCAACATGTGTCCTTACTTGGGATATGTCAATAACTCATGGAATTTATCATCTTGGTATGCAACTCTCCCTAGCATGTGTCTTTGCCTAGGATGTGTATAAATCTAGAAAACTTTTATATTATCATCATCATGTGTTCACTCCATGTGCATGTCTATACTAGGGGCATCATCACTTTATAACTCACTGCTCATGTTGAGTTCATTTTCTTCATCATCTATCTCACATCTTACATCATATCCCCTTATCTATTTGTCACATCCCACCCCTCATTTCCTCTTTTGAGTGGCCATCTATCTCATTCTTCCCTGCATGTCCCCTTAAGGGGGAATCATGTCTACTAACATTCATCCATGAAGTTATTTTCATTTGAAATACCATTACTCACTTCACTTCATCCACTCACAATGCCCTTTCAAAGAGGAGAAAAATATATGCACCTAAATTCATTCACTTCATTTATCATCACTAATATTATTATTAGTTGATAATAATTCTACTTGTCTCATTTAATTATATCTTAAAATCATCCCTTCTAGTCATTTATCTAACATCCCCCTTATTCATCCTTCATCTACTAACCTTATTCCTAACTTAAAAATCAATTAATTTACTTAATTCCCCATTATCCACTAACTAATCCCACTTGTCCATAATTTGGGAATTTAAAATTCCCATGACCCACCTACCCACATACCCTAGCCTATTCTTAGGCTCTCCTACATCCCTAGTCCCTAATCACCTATCTAATCACATACCCTAATCCCTTTATAATATTACCTAGCCCCTAAATGGATTATAGAATTCTCCAATTCTAGAATCCTCTATAACTTAGCCCCTTTTTCTCTAGAAGCCTCTATTCTAGAGGCTTCCAAAAAAAATTAATTCCCTGAATAATCCTCCACCATGGATCCTCCCAACCCAACTTTGAATATTTGGTCATTGATCCTCCTTCCATGGCCTATTTAAACACACCATCTCCCGTCATCATAACAATCCACAATTAAAATCAAGAATCCTTTAAGAAATGGTTTAAATATTTTGGAGGGATGATAAGAGAAGCAAGTAAATGGGAAGAATATTCTTATTATTTTTTATTTGCTTCCATAATCTCTCCCTTTGATGTTATTGTGTTTGGGGTTAATTTGTTATATATAGTAGTTTAAATTTATAAACTTAAAAATATAATCATATAATAATTAGGGTAAACATTATGCTAGTGGTTTTGCATATACATGTTGTAGACATCCAATTCGTATCACTGTTGTGCTGAAATTATCAATCTAATAAATATTCCATGATAACACACAATCTAAGCCAAAATCACTAAAATGTGTTAAATGGTTCAAATTTGTCACATACAGGTGTTGATTTAGGCTAATGCATCCCTAAATAGGCCAATGTATTTTATGTGATTAATATCTTTTCTCAAATCACTTCAAGTCAAATTGTAGCCATGTAAAATAACACTCTGGACCATGGAATTATTCTAATTCGATAGTACATTTATGTGCATGTATTATTTCACATCCATAATGCTCTAATTGGGGTATTGTTTCATACACAATTGATACCTTCTTCTAATAATACTTTAGTCAAATTATGACTCAATAAAATGACATTTCTGACCAGGTTAATTAAGCATGTGACAAATTTCTAAAGAATTGCAAAAAATTTAACAAACTCACATAAGCAAATTAAACCAAATCAAGAGTCTACATGAAAATTCCATGGAAGTTATTAAAAATATATTTATCAAAAATTCATTTCCCAAATTTGCATCATCCCATGACATCATCAATGGGGTAGCATCTATAGGCTATTACTGGAATAAATATCATGATTAAGCTCTTCCATGCCTCATCAATTCCCCATTCTTCCAAATATTAATGGGATTATTTATGTCTTATCACTCCAAAATTGAATCAGTTTATTACCACACACATCTTAATCTCAAGATGGATGGTCATGGCTGATCCTGAACATTTTCAAAAAGCTATAAATAAGTGATCCAAGACCACCATTTTTAAGCTTCGGATATACAAACTTACTATGCATAAATTACTATAGAAAATATTCATCTATTTGCAAAAAATAAACAAATCTTGTGAGCCTACGCCATTGGTGTACTAAGAAGTGACGAAGGATCATACTACTCATCATTAACATAGACTTGGAGCACCAAATCCATGGAAAATCACACTTTTTAGCCGCTCTTTGAATAAGGGATGTTATTTTGAAGGTTTGGTAGTATTCCTTCTTTAAATAGATCTTATAATTCATTATCAACACCCCATGAGTGAGTGGGCTTGATGTTTTTTTTTCTATATGATTTTTATAGAGATTTTCTTGACTAACACATCTTATAATCCTAATCTACATTTTGGTACACCCGATGGCACCTGCACCTCACACAAGTCTTTATACCTTCTAATTTTTAATTTAGACCCTCTTTGGAGACTATTTTTCACTTCTTTTTCATGCATTTTATGTTTCTAAAGCTTTTGAGATGAACTATGAAATCGACCTGTAAAATAATGAATTCGCTCTGAAAGTCAGCAAGATCAACCTGAACATTAGTGAGTTCACCCTGTGGAATGGCAATAACACATCCATGAATAATGGAATCACTTTATTTTCTCTTTTTCTATTGATGTGTTTTATAGGATTGATGAGATCACTTTATAGATCGACAAAAATGCAATGTGGATCAATGAGATCACTATGTGGATTGACAAGATCGACTTGTAAAATGGTGAGATTGCTTTGGACCAAAAACTAACAGGTGACTATTGTTTCTTTTTATAAATTTTTATCATTTCAGTGGAAACACCCTATACTTTGATAGGATCCCCCTACTAATCAGTGATATTACCCTATTAATCAGTGAGATTGCAAACAAGTGTTTTATTTGCTCTATCTTTTAGCAAGATTTATCTACATAACAAAGATGCATTGTGGAATAGTGAAATCACTTTGTGGAATGGTGATATTGACCTGCATAAGAAAACAAAGACTTAAAACAATAAGCTAGAATTTTTTCTAACAATTTCACACCCTTTCAGACTTCTAACATCTTATTTTACAGGACTTAAGTCACTTAGTCTCCATTTCCTAACAAGTCAAAGGAAAAATTCTTTCATAATTCATTTTGGTGTCATAAAATGAATTCTCACATTATATAAATACTCTCAAGATTTTTATTTTATGTTTGTTTATCGAAGTGTTTAATTTTATCAAAATGAGTGTTATGTGTATGCTCTCCCCCTGTCCCCTTTAGGTAACTTGGGTGACTAAAACCACTCATTATTTCATTTGGTGCCTTGTCCAAAGGCATAAAAATAAATTTTCTAGGGTCTTCCAGAAATCTGTATGGTTTGGGTGATCCTAAAACAACCATAATGTCTTTTCACTTGTCTTTATTTTTATGCACTTTGGCTTGTGAGAGGGAGTTCATCACCTCCTCATGGGTTATCTAGGGAAGTGTTGACCCAAAAAGTCATCTCCCATCATAATTTCAACCCCACTCCATAGTGGGGTATATAAATTTAGGGTGACCTATTGGGACACTTATTTTGAGCAATTGAAATAATCTTTATTAGTGGTTATCAACCTTAGACTGTAGAGGCAACTCAGACATCACACTACACTAAGTAATTGATAAATGTAGTGGTTGTGAAAAGGAAAATATCTTTTCACAAAAATCCAATTGATGTGGATCAAATTTATGTGACCATCTCTAGTGTTAACCACACATGGGACCATCTAGATGCATAAAAAAATAGTTTTAGATAAACCCTACTTACCACAGACATATTTTTGATGTAGGTCAAGTAGACCGAAGTTCCATGTCATCATAAAAAATATTGAGAGAAGATGGGGCATAAAAACTCCACTTTTCATGCACTTTTACTTTTGTATTAAAAATTACAAATTCTCTCACGATCACACATATAGATAAAATTTAATAGTATCATGCAACATTTTCAGTTTTAGGATTTAATAGTTTGATTGGTATTTTTGAGTCTAAAACTATTTGTGTGAATTAAAAACCATGTTGAAAAACCAAAAAAATTGTTATATACCATTCTATTTGTACAAAGAGGCATTACACTGACCAAATTGAAATCACTTTTTGCCTTGTTCAAAACATCATTCAGAATATTATGTTTATATTTTTTGGTAGTGTTGTTATGCTATCCATTTTAATCTAGATCATTTGTCCACTTTAAAAGAATCTCAAAATAACTTCATTTTTATCTAAATTTGAAAATTTGCCTTCCTAAGATTTAATCCAATGTGTTATCAGTTTACCTTTCACACTTAGTTTGAGTAACTTGGGTACAATTTATCATTTGGATTGAAGGCCATTACTTAGACTCATCATAATTTTATTATTATTTTTGACTTAAATTATTTTATGTTCACTCATGCTCTAAGTTCCTAGACCATTTTACATCTTGTTTCCATGTGGCACCATTGTGCTACCCGTTTAGGTTTGTCTTTATAATTAGGTTTTATTGTGTTTATTTATGTTCTAAGGGTCTTATTTCACATTTTTATCTTCCTAATCATATAGGCCTTCTTCTAATTTAATATTTGTAACTCATCTTAGTGGTATCTATATTTTATGGTATTGATGTATCTTTGACCTAAGTTTGTTGTGATAGCTTACACTTTAGGTTATAAAGTTATCTTAGCCTCTTCTAATTTGATGATTTCAACCCACCAAAATTTAGTAAATTCTTAACCACTTTCTTTTAATTGTGTGGTACTGTGCCAATTATTTTATTATAGTCTCATCTTACCTTGTCATTTGTTTGAAGAGATCCAAACACCCTTTTTAAACACTTACAAAACACCATTCACATCCTACCAAATGTATAAAAACCATCTTCCAAGCATGACACAAAGGTATACTCATAGTGGGGTCTCGTATGGCCCTAGTTATGAGGAAGAGCATTCTTATGACATATAAGAGAAATCCATCATGTTCAAAGATATCCCAATAACTGTAGGGTCTAAAGAAGATTATTAGGAACGTCAACCCTTAGAATAAAAATATGAATCCCTCTTAAGGTTGATAGAATCAAGTGCTATGTTACCACCAATTTTATTGATGGATTAATTTCACAACTTGTTAGGATTTAATAAAAACAACAAGAGCAACTTCTCACTTTCATTGCAAAATCTAATATTTCTTATTCTAGTAAGGGAAAAGAAACACTCATAGATTCTATTCCCAATGATCAAGATCTTGCTATCAAGATCAATAAAATCAATCAATGGTATGTAGAACAACTTATCATAGATTTAACATATTCTTTGCCTATAAATTTGATCAACAATAATGCTTCTAAAGAGTAAGAGAATGTGATAGATCAAATGTGGCATACCCTAATTAATCTTATATCTATGATAGATCCTAGAATTTTGGCTAAACAAAACAAACCTAGAGATGCTTCACAACATGTTTCACCAAACATGGAGCACACATTCTTCAATCACCAAGAGAATATTGTCCCTTCATAGAACCAAGGGATGAAAAACTCAACACATATTAAGGGTATTCTTTAAAAAAAAAATTTAAGTTCTTCCCAACCATCATGTCCTTTGGTGAACTGATCAAAAACTCCCCAAAACCAATAGTATACTTATAGTTGACAATGGCAGATTTTAGGAAATGTTTATCAACCACATAAGAATCAGTGACTGACCTACTCACCTCAATGAGTGAACCAAAACAAAATTTTAGATTATAGGGTTTATCCCTAAAAAAATAATGTAATAGGGGCACATAACATCCTGACAAAATTATATTCCACCTATAAATGCACCAAACATGTAGTAGTGAAATTTGATGAAGGAAATCAAGTCAAGACTGTAGATGGGAAATTGAGTTAAGATATAAAAGTTTGATGAGATATGTCCATATCCATTTAATTTAGTCATTCTCCAAGACCCCTTTCCACCTCATTTTGAGGCACCTAAATTTAATAAATACAAAGGGAAGGGTGATCCTTGACAACATATCCAAACCTTTTTCATATTGTACCAAGAGGTACCTTATAATTTGATTCACTTATTTCCACATAGTTTGGTTGGATACGATTTATATTGATTCCTCAAATTACATAAGGGATCAGTGGTATATTGGAATGAATTATCTAAAAAAATATCAACCATTTCTCTTACAACATTGAACATGAGTTGACTATGGTTGACGTGTGCAAAGCAAAACAATGAGATGGGGAAAGATTTGTAGCATATCTATAGTGATGGAGAGTATTAGTTGGATGATTTTAACACAATTTTCTACATAAATAGATGGCTAATATTTTGTCAAAAAATTTACACCCTAAGCTGACTCATAATCTAGGACTCACTTATGCAAACATGTTCAAGGAAATTATAGATAAGGGTGTGTAGATTGAGAAGGCATTTATTACTAAATGCCTTGTCAATATGTATTCATAGGGTTAAACATATAGTCAAACCCAATCACCTATTCAAGACGTTGCTACGAAAAAACCTAAAGGGTTCAACATAAATAAGAACATGGTGGGAAACAAAGTGATAAAATCTAGACATGTGCAAATGGTGTAGGCTCTTCCAGCTCCAAATGTGCAACTAGATCCACCTAATCTATTGAACACTTTGCAAAGGGAACCTACTATAAGGGCATTTAATAAAAATAGATTATTTAGTAAACTAGGAGAGCCTATTGAGGCCGTGTTCTAAAAACTCATAGCAACCAATCTGATTATGTGGCCTATACCATGGCCATTCCCTCAAGATCAAACCAAACTCAACTAGTATCAAGAAGATGAGTTTTGTAATTTCCATTATGTTATCAGCCAGGGATTTTGTCGATGTGTTTAATTCAGTTATTTTATTCAGGACTTGATCAAAAGTAGTGAAATCAAATTAAAACATGAGATGTAAAAAAATAATTAGGATATGGAAATTTACAAAGACCCATTTCCCAAATATAATCATCAGTGAGCAAGAAATAATCAGAATCAAGGGAAAAACTAATGTCAACAAGCACAAGGCTAAAATGATAATCAGGATCATAATACCCATGCTAATAATCTAGGTTATAACAACATGCCATATGATTATAATAGCATTATGGGATGTGTTTTTGTAAATCACATTACCACTATCACCATTAAGGCTCCTAAACCATCCAATGATTCTCAAAGTAATAGACACCCCATTATAAGGTCAACACCGTCCTCTTTAAGTAATGTCACGTCAGGTTCAAGAAATTCCATTACACTATAATTTTATTGGGTTACTATCTTTGGACCCTTTTATTTTAATTATAATGGCTCCCTACTTACTCAAAATTGTGAAAATACAACTAGACACTTGTGAGTCACAATTCAAGGCCCTTTACATTCTTCTTCTAATTATAATGGCTACTTTTTGACTGTAGATTACATAATTATAATTAGATGCTCATGAGTCACTCTCCACAACCCTTTGCCCTCTTCCAACACTAGACCAAATGTGAACATTGTGCCTTTGAATCCAAAATTAAACACTGCACCAGTCAAGGCTAAACCCTCTTGTGCTTCTATTTAAAAATTGTATAGTATCTCAGACCAACTAAGTAAAATCCATACAAAAAATTTTATCTTAGATATTTTTCAATTGTTTAAAGTCCACTGAACTATTTTGAATGACTTCTTTCAATAGTCCACTATTCCCCAAAACATTAACCCTGAACAATTTTGAACACTTGTAGGGCATTTATCTCCTTTTTGACAAATCAAATTTGATCAGAGGGACATGTCTACTCTTGGTCCTAGTCATAACAACCCCTTTTATATTCAGGTCAATATTTGTAAATCATAAGATCAAGTAGGTTCTTGTAGATAATGGTTTAGGTTTAAACATAATATCATTCAAGTTAGTACAATGATTGTGTTAAACTACCAAGGACATCCACCCTGAGATAATCATGATCAAGGCATACGACAATGCCAAAAGGGAAACTTTTGAAACCATCTATTTTCTAATCATTTTTGGGGTTGTATCCCATCATACTTATACCATATTATGGATATTAAATTTTTGTATAACATAATTCTTGTTCATCCTTGGATCCATGGACGTATAAGCTATCCCATCCATTTTAACCAGTTCCTCAAGTTCTCCCATTATAGGATTGAAGTTAGCATTCTTGTTGATCTGTAGCCATACCAATATTGTAAACACCTAGAGACTGAATTTCATAATTATAACTATTACCCTAGTTCAAAATTTATAGCAAAAAAGACTAAACAAATAGTTTTGTAACCACCAAGTCTAATTATATCAACCCAAGTGATCTTGATTCCACTTCAACTGATTTATTTCCTGCAACACTCACACAAAAGGTCACTATTAAGGATGTAGGCATTTTCATGTACCATCTAAAAGATGCCTTTCACATTACTAAGTAAACCAAGTCTCCTAATTATTTTAGTAAACCCAGACCTTCAAAAATCCCTTTTAGGCCCAACATGATTTGGCAAAAGAAGAAATATACATAGAAACCACCAATGGTATTTGTACCTGCTACTTCACTAAATCAAGATCAAGAAGCCTTTATCAAAGGAAATTGGTTATATTATGAGGGTATTGCTAATTAATTTCAAAATCCTAAATATCCTATCCCTAATCAAATTATGGATAACTTTGATTATACATCTAAAGGCCTTGGGCCATGAGATCAAGGAATCTTGGAGCCATTATCATCTGGTAAGCCTAACATAAGTCAAGGTCTGAGATTTATACTACCCAGGGGTGACCTCATGTATTTTGACAGTGATTCTTCTAAATCAACTAGAAACAAGACTCTTAATAATGATGTAGTATCCCATTATAGAATTTATGATGAGCTTGCTAACACTGACCTATTTGACTCTAACTCCATTATCACCATCACATCATTGTCCCCTTTACCTTCACCATCCTGACCTCATTGATTGGGACCAACAGGTTTCTATTATAACCCTCAAAAAAATTTAGAATGAGGAATATATTATCAAGTACATGGGCCTCAGGGATAGATTTCCAATTGGCGATCATAAGCAAGGCTTTGACTTCTCTTTGGACTCTTTTGCCTACTTTGGAGAACATGCAAACTTTCTTGGCCATGAAAAAGATAAAACATAAATATCTTTAGGTGAAAACCTCTTTGAGGCACTAATTGATCAGGGACATAGTAAAGAAAAAGATAAGCCCTTGAGTGAAAACCTATTTTAGGCACTCTTGGATGGGGAAGTTTGGTCATCTCCAAAAGATGTGTAGTGTCCACCAAGTCCTATCTCTATTGCCAATGTCAGTATCACATCAGAACAAAATAAAGTCTTTGAGCATCTTGCTATTGAATTTATAGAGATATTTTTTAGTTGGCCACTACCTAAATGAATTTATAGAGATATTTTTTAGTGTCCACCAAGTCCTATCTCATTATCTAGAGATTTGAGAAGAACAACCAGAAGTTGATGTAGAAGAAGAGGATCAGGATCAAATAATGCCCACTATTCTAGAAGATAGTTATACACTCCTCATACAAAATACCACTAAAGTGAACATGGAGACTTATGATATTCTTAAAATTGTTTATCTCAGAGCCTTCCTCACTGATGAAGAGCATGACCACATTGTCACTATTTTAAGATATTTTATTGATATCTTTGCATGAGCTTATTCTGACATGCCAGACCTAAACCTTGACTTGGTTGTACATTGACTTGTTAGCCATCTAGATGCTACGCTAGTCAAACATAAATTGAGAAAGATGTATCCACACATCAATCTTTTGGTAAAAGCAGAACTGGATAAATTATTAGGAGTTGGCCTCATCAACCACTGGAATATTCTGAATGGATAACAAATATAGTCCTATTAATTAAAAAATCATAGGGTATATACCTTTGTACTGATTTTAGAGATATCAATAAGGCATGTCCTAAAGACAATTTTTCTTTTCCCAATATTGATATGATTATCAATTCTACTACTATGTATGATATGTTATCCCTCATGAATGGATTATTAGGATACAATCAAATCAAGATAGCTTAAGAAGACCATTACAAAATTTCATTCACCACACCATAGGGAACCTTCTGTTAACAAGTCATGCATTTTGGCTTGAATAATGCTGGAACCACCTATTAGCATGATATGACTATCATCTTCCATGACATGATGCATGATATTACTGAGGGCTATGTTGATGATATACTAATGAATCAAAAATATGTGTTAGACATCTTGATGTTCTATAGAGAATCTTTGAAAAAATTTATGAGTACAAAGTTCATCTAAATCCTAAGAAGTGTTTTTTCAATGGCACTTCAGGTATGCTTCTAATATTCATCGTGTCACAAAGAGTGATTGAAGTGGATCTTGCTAAGGTCATGGCCATTGTATAAATGCCTCCACCTTCTAATCTCAAATAGTTTTGTAGCCTATAAGGAAAGATTCAATACAATTTCATTTCACAATTGGTAGATAAGTGCCACCCATTTACACACCTCTTGTAAAAAGGGGTCACTTTTAAATGGGATGTTGAATGTCAATTAGCATTTGCAAATATCACAACATATTTGTCTAACCCACCATTTTTGTGACCACCAATACCTATAAAACCATTCATTCTTTATATTTCAGCACCATAACATGCATTGGGGGCACTTTTGGCCCAACATGATGAACATGGAAAAGAACATATAGTCTACTATTTGAGTCGCACACTTGTGGCTTATGAACATAATTATACACCTATAGAGAAGGCTTTTTAGCAATGGTGTTTGCTTCCTAAAAGTTTGTGACACTATATGCTAAATAACAAGACTATTATTACTACTAAAGTGGATCCTCTTAGATATTTATTGTCCAAAGCAATTCTCATAGGTCACATGGCCAAATGGTTCATGATCTTAAGAGAATTTAATGTTGAGTACCAAAATCAAAAGACTATCAAGGAGCAAGTCATTATAGATCAACTTGTAGAATCTCTTATTATAGATACCCAACCACTTAAATTTGATTTCCTAGATGATTCTATTATGATAGTAGAAGAAGTGATACAAGAACCTAAATAATGGAAGTTATACTTTGATGGCTCCTTTACATCCCATAGATTTGGGACCAACATTTTGTTTATTACGCCATAAAGGCATCTAATTCCCAAAGTGTTTCATATTAATTTTCATTGTACCAAAAATATGGTTGAGTGTGAAGCCCTTATTATAGGCCTTCATCTTGTAATACAGTGGGATATACAACACTTAATGTTATATGGGGGTTATCAATTGATTATTAATCAAACCACATATCAATATCAAACTCAAGATGATAATCTCATACCCTACAAGCATATTATATATAATCTCAAAACAAAATTCAAATCCCTATAATTTGAATAAATACCACATGCCAATAATAGATCATCCAATGTAATGGCAATAATTGGGTCCATGATATAAATTGCCAGCAATGCTAAAGAGTATCAGTATCTCAGTGAAAATATGATACAACTAGCTCATGTAATGCCATATTCAGAGAAGGTATGCACCATTACTAGTCCTAATCCCCCTTGAACTACCTCAGTTTCAATACATTTATAACTATTTCTATAACTAAATCTTTTTGCCCAAACTTTCACATAATCTCCATAAAGTTTTCCTTCATTGTATATCCCGTTATACCCTCCTTAGAAACATACTTTATCGTAAAGGCTATGATGTAAATCTTCTTCATTATTTATCTTCAGGAGAATCCAAGCTAGTACTTAAGGAGGTTCATGAAAGAATGTGTGGGGCCCACACTAATTGTGTAGGCTTAGATAAGAAACTCCTCAAAACATGATATTATTGGCCTAAGATGGAAACATATGCTTGTAATTATGTCAAGAAGTGTGTTGCTTGCCAATAACATGCTAATTGATACACACACCTTCCTTGCCACTCCAGCCAATTACTACACCATGGCCATTCTCTACATGGGGCCTTGATCTCATCATTGAAATCAACCCAACCTCTTCTGATAACCACAAGCACATTATCACTACTATCGAGTATTTTACTATGTAGAATGAGTCCATTCTTCTCACTTATGTTACTACAAAGGATATTGATAAGTTTATCCATTACCATATCATTTGTCGATATTGTATCTCAGCCTATATTATATATGATAATGATAGATCAGTTGTAAATAGATATGTTAAGGCTCTTTATGCCAAATTCAAAATAAAGCAAAAGAAATCCACACCATATAACCAGTAAGGCAATGGTCAAGCTAAGTCATCTAACAAAACCATTGTCACAATCCTCAAGAAGATCGTCAATGAAGTTTGTCATAACTGGCACTTACAAATTTTTCTCGCCCTCTAGGCCTATTGCACAAGTCATCGAACCCCCATAAGAGCCACTCCATACTCCCTTATTTATGGAATGGATGCTATTATCCTAGTTGAGATTAAGGTACCTTCACTATGGGTATCCCTGAAAAAGATTGAATATGATGAAGATTAAAGAGTTTTTAGGTTGTAAGAGCCTGAGCTCCTTGATGGAAAACATTTAGTTTCCATAGACAACATGAAAACATATCAAAATAGATTGCATAAAAGCTATAAAAAGTGCATTCTCCCTTTAGAGTTTTAAATTGGTGATTTTCTCTTGAAGGAGAACCAAAATAAAACTAATGGTGAAAGCAAGAAGAAGGGTAAGTTTAAACCTAATTGGTTGGGCCCGTATATAGTCACAACAAATTATGGATTGGGGGCATATCGATTGGTTACTCCAAATGGTGAATAATTCCCAGAACCTATGAATATTATATATCTCAAGTAGTTCTACACTTGATAGCCTTTTGAACCATTGTCTACGAGAGCACTTACTTAGGGGAAACTTGTGCTAAAGTCATTTATACCACTATTATATTTTGGACCATCCTATTCTTGACCACTATTTTGACTCATTTTATCCTTTAATATTCTATTATGAATAATATTCTTTTATTATCTTAGACTGTTGTAACCCTGGACCATTATAACTATGGACCATTGTACCCCTTCACCATTGGCACTTTGGATCGTTTATATTCCCCTAGATTCATTTTCATCCCATTCTATACTATTTTAACTTGGACATTTATATTCCACAACCAATTATGATCCTTATTATGATTCATAGGCATTATAGACACACTCAACACCCATTCTACAAATTAATTCAACTTGAATAATATTTTACAATTTCTTTTTGTAGACAAGTGTACGAAGATATGGTAGCACATGGTTTTTGCCTGCTAAATGGTCCTTCAAATTTTTTCTATACTATATACTAATACATTATTATTTTATTCTATTTGGTAGACATTATCACCTTGACAAGAACAAAAAAGGCCATTGTAGCCACTTTTAGCTATAATTAGAATTCCTACATGCATCTCCTTGATTAGTTAGTTCCTTGTACCATTATTTATATTTATTATCCCTGTTGCATCCAGTTTAGTTATTATTTGAACTCTTACTTGTGGAAGTGCATCTCCTCATTTAGGTAGTTCCCTGTGCCTTTTTTAATATTTCATTTCTATTTCTTACCACAAAAACATTAAAAATTAATACAAAAAAGAACCAAAACATTGCCTTGAACCCTTGTTTAATATGATCTCATGCTATCACCATTTTATGAGTTGTTATCTCTTATACACTCACCATTTTATGAGCCCATTTCCTTATTCTTCTACAACATCAATAAGGTTTTATGAATTATCATTTTATTCTATCCCATCTCTAGGGATAACTACATTTGGCTTAAAGTTCATGTTAGATCTCTTGTCCATGGAACTATGTAAGCAACATTCGCTTGCCTCATGCATCTAGAGTTAGCTCAGCCACCCCTTCCGTTTCCTCCTTTTTCCCTCATTTTGTTTTATATTTTTGTTTCCCTATCATCTGGGGTTAACTTTGTATCCATTATTCTTATCTCATTTTACCAATATCGTTATTTCTTAGATTAGGGGTCACCCTATTGCAGAGTGTAATGCCTTTATTACACATGCATGATCAATTTATTTTTGTTTGGCTTGTACTAAAAGTATGATTAACCATTTTTTATGTGTGTTTATTTTATTTTTATTATTGTTTTGTTATGTTTTGTCATGTCTCCATTTATTAATGTTGATGTTTTGTTGTTCGTTTGTTAGTTTGTATTTACATTGTGTTATGCCTTTATTTTGTTTGTTGGTGTTTTATGGTGTTTTCATTGTTATTTTGTTGAGTTGTTATTTTTTTTTATTATTATTTTGTTATTTGTTTATTTTTATTAGTATATTATTCATTATTTCTTGGTGTTTGTTGTGCCTCTCTTGATGTCTTTTATTTTACTACTTTTTCTTGTTATTTATATTCTTTTGTTCTTTTGTGTATTCAAATGCATTCCATAAACATTTTGAGTCTGGGTTTTACTTCATCTTACATTGTTTACATTTGTATTTAACTCACTTTATTATTTGTTTTTTTTCAATTACATCTTGTTCATACATGTGGATCTTGATTATCCATATCTTGAATTCAGGTTGTTTCATAATTTGTTCTTGCTTTGCTTTTATACATTCTTGTTCCTTAAATCCTGATTAATCATATCTTGATTTTAAGTTAAGTTACAGTTTTGTATTGTTATTTTTCTCTTTGTTTTTTTTTTGTTTTTTATTTAAACTTAAATAGTTGTAACTCTAGTTTTGGTAATTTTTATCATTATCCTTAATGATAAATATTCACATTTGAACCAGTCAAGTACAAATAGAACTATAATGTTATTATAAGTTACTCATACTGATGATGCATAATTTCAAATTTGCTATAGTAAACACCAAGTGCTCCAAATCCAAAATTCAATGTGGTATCAAAGATAATTTATGAACACACCATACCTAATGCCTAACACAAGATATATTTGTGGCTAATTTTGGAAATAAACAAGATTCTATGCAAGACATGCATTTCTTGATATACATTATGAGTCTAATTGACTATTTATATGATTAGTTTGGGACATGCATATCCTAAATTATATTATAGAATTTATTCATACATGAAGCATAATAATACAAATACATCAACATCCATATGCTAACTAAGTACGTGCATCTCCTAAAACTAGCATATCATAACAAGAGCAAAACCAATGAAAACATCATGTGATAATTAAAGAATATTAACAGTCCATGTGCATGTAGTATTATGCCAAAAATGGATGCCATATATGTATCTCAAAATCAAGTTTTATACATCACGAGAGTATCTATACATCTCATACATACAAAAAAGGAGAGCTATAAAATCAACTCTCATCATACTCATCCTTGGGAGGACTCTACTAAAACTCTAACCCATCCCAAATGCAGGCACTATTGGTGGATGTGGTGGTAGAGGCCCCATGACTACCCACTATGCATCTAGATGTGTCACCAACCACTCTAAATTTATCCCATGTCTATACCTATAAGTTTGGCTAGTCTATTATGTCCTTGAATACTCCCTATAAGAATCTACTCTCTACTCCATAGTAAATGCCACCTCATAAGCTCACCTTTAATAAGATATCTCATCCTTGAAACATAAGACATCATCCTTTGTGCATAAGGCATCATCTTTGGCTATAATCACTTCAACAAAGGCTCTTATTAATCTAGACATATTTATATCTTGGCTCTCTTAGCCTCATCTCTCTCTTGTGTTGGCCTCTCCATCTCTACCTAAGCAAAATCATATTCACCAACCATTGTCACAAGCTCCACATCTCATGTGGCTAATGGGGCCTGACCCTTGCTAATTGTGCCACCTATCCTTAGAGACCAATAATATCTACATCCCTGGTTGTGATGAGACCTTGTAGCCTAGTGGTCTTTCCCTAAGCCATAGCCAACTCACCTGTAACCCATCCACAATTCCCTATAACCCTCTAATCCCTATGAGGTGTAAAATAATCTCCCTCTAGATCTTATCAATAAAATCCTGGTCCTCTATAGACCTCCTTATGCTTAAGGTCCCTACCCTATCTAATCTTGATCTTGAACTTATACCTATTTCAGAGGGTCCTACCTCTCTTGAGCCTATCTTATGGCCCCCATCACCACTCAGGGCATCCCTTGTATCCACATCTTGACCATCTAGTTTATCCATATATACATCCTCTATAAGATTCTACTATCTTTGAGGTTATACCACTTGTAATGGAATGACATAGAGAATGGATGGTTGCACTAACACCTAACCTTGTCATTGTGTTGGGGCCTATCCCTAGTCCTTCCTCATCTGAACCCACCTTTGATAGAGAACTAGATGTTGTGGAAAAAACCTCATCAATCAGATGGGTCTTAATCTAATCCACCATTTGACATATGCATTGGTGACCCCTGCATCAGGAACTCCTCCCACATAATCCCATAAAAAATGAAAAACCTTGTCATAGTTAATAACTACCTCCACTCTAGGCACTAGTGGCCCCCACTCCCTGATCTCCTTGGTCATGTGTAAAACATAATGTGGACCTTATGAGATGTCATGTTACATACTAAACTATCACTTAAATTGATTTGACCTATACCTCTCCACCACATAATCATGGTTCCCTATGATGTAGCATGATGTGATCATGTACCTGATCAAAAATAGATCCTCCACCCATAAAAATTATGTCCCCAAGTAAGGGCACCATATGAAATATCCATCCTCCATCTCATTGATAGCTCCTCGATAGTAATGTAGGCCCCTAGGTGTTCTTACATTCTTGTTCTTGTAGGGTACCATCCCCAAGACATGGGATCCTTTGGTCCCCTCTAATATCTCAGTCTCACTAGCCATACAATCGCTATGTACTCATCTAGTGTCACTATCACCTTCTTAGTTGGTATATGAAAAGTAGAGGTCTCATAATTCCACCTCTCTAAAATGCTAACAAATATGTTGTTTACATAGATCATTGGAAAGTGTGCCAAGTGATACAAGTCCATTGCTATTAGGATACCCACGAGCTCATTTATCATCAACCCCTATCGTTGTAATACTCAAGAACATCATTCTCATGATGTGATGACTATAACTTGCTCCTACAAATTGAATATAGGGCATCATGTCAATTATCTTTCTATCATATTTTTTTAATTTTGAGACCTAGGCTAGACCTCTATGTGTCTCTATCTCTTTTCTTTTATTTTTGGGCCTGGATAAATATCCTATGAGCCCCATTATATTTTATTTTGGCATTATTACCATTATTTTGGTGATCCCATCATTTATTAGGATGTTCCTACCATTCTACAAGGAAATCTTGCTAATTATCATAACCCCACCATTCTACAGGTCATTCCCACTAATTGGTAGGGTGATCCCACTAATTTTGGTGAACTCACTATTTAATCAGATGAAATACACCCAAAAATTCAAACACACCAATGTCTTGGTGAGCTCTCCATTTTGACCTATGATCCCACTAAAAGGTTGACAATATTGTTGATCTCATGGCATTCCTACCATTTTTGTGAGTGAAATCATCATTTTCCAAATTGGGAAAATGGTGGGATTGCCCAACTACCACTTTCCTACATGCAATAAATACAATAAATGACAAATTTAAAAACCAAAAAAGTTACCTAATGATGTTATTTTCCTCAATGGTCACTGGTACTCTCTCACATGCTCTCCAAGATAATGATGGTGTGGGATATTGGCCATTATTCTCAACTCTATCACACAAAAATTTCACAACTCATAAATTACTATATGTAGGGGTGAAAATGAATTATTTTTACCCCCAGTAGTCAAAATATAGTAAATTTTTCACCCCTAGGCCTATAATTACAGCATTTTATCTTTCTTGGGCTATTATTTTAGCCCCTTTGAATAATTTTTCCTTTTGCTTTCTTTTAATTGTTTCATTTTTCAACCTCTTTTGCTGAAATTAATGAGATTATAATTTATTTTGATTGAGGACCCACCCATCAAACATTTCTAAATTTTTCATCTTCCCCTAGATAAGGCATCATGGGCCACCCAAATGATGTTTGGGGTATTTCGTAAACATGTTTCTCTATAATTCATGAAAACTTTAAAAATGTAAAATGGGAATTAAATTTATTTCTTCTGATTATAGTGACCTTTTCATTCTTTGAAAAGATGTTGCTTCGACCAAATGTCTCACCAAACCTTCTCAAATAGGGGGAAAATGTAGACATCCAATTCCTATCACTGTTATGTTCAAATTATCAATCTAAATAATATTTTGCGATAATGCATATTCTGGGCCAAAATCACTAAAATGCACTAAATGGTTTGAATTTGTCAAGTATAGGTGCCGATTTAGGCTAATCTATCCCTAAATGGGGAAATGCATTTTATGTGATTATTATCTTTTCTCAAATCACTTTGAGTCAAATTATGACCATGGAATTATTCTAATTTGGCAACACACATTACATGCATGTGTTATTTCACATCCATAATACTCTAATTGGGGTATTATTCCATACAAAAATAACACCTTCTTCTAATTATTCTTCAGTCAAATTATGACTTAGTAAAATGACATTTTTGACCAAGTTGATTAAGCAAGCGACAGATTTCCAAAGAATTATAGAAAATTAATCAAAGTCACTTAAGCAAATTAAACCAAATCAAAAGCCTAAGTGAAAATTCCATGAAAGTTATTTAAATTCTATTTATTGGAAATCCATTTCCCAAATCTGCATCATCTTATCGCATCATCAATAGGGTGGCATCCATAGGCTATTAATGAAACAAATATCAGGATTAAGCTCTTCCATGCCTCGTCAATGCCCCATTCTTTTAAATATTAATGGGATTATTTATGGTTTGTCCCTCCAAAATTGAATCAATTTATGGCCACACTTCGTAATCTTAATATGGATGGTTATGGCTAATCCTGAACATTTTTAGAAAGCTATAAATAAGTGACCCAAGACCACCATTTTAAAGCATCAAATATACAAACTTACTATGCAGAAATTTCTATAGAAAAGCTTTACATATTTGCACAAATAAAACAAATCTTGTGAGCCTAAGCTATTGGTGCACTATGAAATGATGGAGGAACATGTTAATCATAATTGACACAGACTTGGAACATAAAATCCAAGGAAAAATAAGCTTTTTGGCCACTCTTGGAAGTAAGAATGTTATTTGGAAGGTTTGGTAGTATTCTTTCTTTAAATAGATCATGGAATTTATTTGAAACACTCCATGAGGGACTGGGATTGATGTTTTATTATCTATATTCTTTTTTATATAGATTTTATTGACTAACACATGGGCTAACACATCTTATAATCCTACCCTACACATGCTACACACATGCTTCTCATGGTATTATTTGAGTGGGTGAGATGATGGATATATATATTGCATATGATCATGTACGTATAGATGCTATGTAGCTACATTTATAACCCACACCTAGGGGCATTGTCAAATTTGTGGCATAAGTTATACTAGGGGAATAATTGTATAGTGGGTCTCAGGTGATTTCCTTCCTACCTACCATTTATCATATTGAGTTATTTACATTGAGTACACATCCCTTGTTAATTCTTACATTTTGTGTTTTATATGATTTTATACATTACATAGATACATATGAATATTAAATTTCTACATGAAATTCTCTCTTGTGTGTATATGATAACTCAATTACCTACATATGCATGCATGTGCTTATGTGTAATATTTATGTTGCCTATTTATGTCTTTTCGAATCTTATCTATATAAGATATTTTATTCATCATGTCATGTTGTGTCATAGATTATTTGTGGGTCACACATTATTATGTGAGTATATTTATGGCTATATATATATTTTATGTGTGCCTATATCTGATTACATTTCATATAATATGTTTGGTGCCATGATCCATATCATGTACATCCTAATTTTTGGTATATTATGCTTGGTGCCTACATTCCCATGGTCCTTAAAATGCATCTATCAGGGCATAATACTACTTGTATGTGTGCTAAATTTATACATACATCAACCCTAAAATCACATTTATATAATAGGGCATGTTATTTATTCCTCCTTACTTTTCCATTAGGGGCATCATTCCCTTGAATATCTAATTCAACTTATTAATATCTATATCTTGCACATATGGAGCTTACATTAGCTTATACTTTCATTCGCCATCAATTTAATTTATCGAGGCATATTTCTTTCCCCTCTCTCACACATCCTCACATATGGTTGAATCTTATATCAAGATTTACATGAAAATATTTTTATATAGTTACATACATGTGTTTATAATGATTGTTTCAAAGATTCTAAGAGCTTCAACTATATTACATGATAGCATATGGTGCACATGTATTTTTATTTTAAGATGAAATATTATAGTAGCAGGATTATAATTCCTTGCCTCAAAATAAAGCATACATATCTAGATATTTTACATTCAAATTTTCTAATATGGAAAAAAAAGTGCTAAGAAGTACCAAGAAATGATAAATATTTGCTTCCCTGGTCAAGAATCAGAGTTAAATTGGAGCAATATTACCCTTTTAATTTTATATAAATGCCCCTAAAGGATTTCAAAAATCCCTTTAGTTCATCCAAATATTATTTATATCCTAATCTTTCCACTTTCCAATGCATATTATAGTTTCTAAGATTTGATTAGAGATTACATAAATAATAAGAAATTCCATATATAAGACAATGTTGCATGCATGGAGGAAGATAAAAAACAAGCCAAGGAACATCATCAAGAGTTGAACATGTTACATAATTGATAAAAGGAAATTTTCATTCATCTACCATAGGTCAAATGGCTTTTTCCTAGTGTGGTGAAAAAATCACTACTTCATTTAGGCAATGTTTGAAACTATTGGTATGCAATAATTGACAATCACATAAAACCCAATTTATAA
>JARHVA010005557.1:1050000-1167667 GCA_037957365.1 Torreya grandis
CATAAAATCCTCCACTTGAATATCCTAAGTTTTTTCCTCTTCATCATCACTCACGTTGGTATTAGAAATTCCTTTTCTTTATGTTTTATCCATTGCATCTTGTTGGGAATATGACCAACCCAGAAGCACACAATTGATTACCAAATTCAAGCAACTTAATATGCGGAAATAACCAGAATCAACAAGTAACTAGAATGCAGAATAACACATAATATGAGAGACAATACACAACTTGTATTAATAGCTCTTACAGAAAAGAATACAATAAAGAAGATGCCACTTCTTCTCCACCACCTCTTCAGAGGTTTCCCACACCTCAAGTGAACAGTAATTCTCTCCTCAAAGCTCTCTCTACTAGGTCCCAACATCCAACTCAAACACAGAGTTGGTGTTCACCTTACACCTATGCTCCACGCACTCCACAAGTGCTCCACGCACTCCACAAGTACTCAAAGTACTTCAAGTAGATCTCCCATGAACCTGCAACAACCTGCAATTCAATAGACCATACTTATGGAAGGAACTGCCTTGCCTTCCTCTTAGCTCTCCATGTACTCCACGTACATACCAATGAGTACACATCATACTCCAAGTAGATCCTGCCTGATTCTGCTCCCTGTTGTGTTGCTGTCCTATCTGATCTCCAACCTACAGATCAATAATGGTTCTGCACACTTGTGAACCTTGACCTTGCACACACACACACCTGCAGATCAACGATCTTACTTACCATGTAGATCTCCTATAAGGGCCATGCTCACCTGATGACCAAGATCATACATCCATGAAGAATCCAGCTGACTCTCCAATCCAGCACCAACACACCTGGTACTGTTGTGGAACTAGGAGGAACACCCTTCCTCACCTCACACACAGAAGGAGCTAGCTTTGCTCAACTCAAACTAGAACACTTTTACAATACAACCATGAGTCTATTATATAGAACTCATCCAAACAATAATTAGACTCCTAGTACAATAATTAGATCCACAGCTCAGTCTATAATTAGCACTAAGCATGCAAACACTTGGTTTGTCAACCAACTGCTTGTAATAAACTCACAGTTGAACCACACAGGCGACCAACGCCGGTCCCTGTCCGCCTGGGGGTCACCGACGCCGGCCAATATTTGACCGACGTCGGTTGCTTCCTGTCTCCTTCCGGCCGACGTCGGTTGGCCTAACCAACGCCGGTGTCCATGGCACTCAGCAACCCTTCTGCACCCTCCTCCATGTCTGCATTAGTGAAGCTTTTAGCTCCACAACCTAACAATCTCCCACTTGGAGATAAACAGCTGCACTGTACCTGTACCTATACTTGTACTTCATCTAATCTATTTCTTGGTTTGTATCCCTCTTCAAGATCAATCCTAAAGACAACCCACCACACATCCCATTATGTACCTCCTATCATCCGAGTACCCTACCACATCCAAACCTACAAACACATGTAGTGAAGCCCTGACCCTGCATGTATACCTGCTGCTGGTCCCTCTCAAGTCCCTGAGAACCCACTTCCCCGAATTGGCTCCTAACTCTCTAACAGCTCCCACTGCATGGGAATACTCAGGTCTATACCAGACCTCATGTGATTTCAAACACTGTACCTGTCCAGCCCTTAGTGTGCTCCGGCTCTACATCCTGAACCTTGCCAACACCTGATTCACATCAGCTCCCACTGGAGACAAAATCTATCTATGATCTCCATGCCTCCCATGTCAAAGAATTCCGCTGCTCCAAACTCCTCATAACATGCCACTGAACTAATCTTACCCTTAGCTCAGCAAAACCCTGTATGTACAAACCTGCTAGCTAGCATACCATCCACATACGGTAACAGAATGATGTTGCAATCACCATCCCCCTGGTAAGTCAAACCACAGTAGTTACCCTAACATTGATTGAAGCCATGCTTCGTCCTCCACCTGTCAAAACTTGTACTACTGTCCTGCAGCTTCCTCAAGACCATATGCCTAGTCTTCCATCTCACATATCCGTTCTCTCTATTCTTCTACTAAGGAATCCATTCGTCTCTGTGCTTTCATCCAGCTGGCAAACCTACCAAATCTCCCGCTTGGTTCTGCATCATATCCTGCCATGCTCCCACCTGTTTCCTGGATCCTTCCTGCTTTACAATCAGCAACAAGTATAAAGAAGAGGAACACAAATTTGAGGGCCTACTTACATCTTCAGTCCTCCATATGGGTGTTTGAGACTCCTTGACAATAAGCTGTCCACCCAAAATTTGTTACATTGACCGACCTCGGCCACCCCACAGTCTGCATCTGACTGACGTCGATTTCCATGCGTCTGTCCCTGACTACCAACCTGCCGATGTCGGTGTCCTCCTGTTGCCGATGTCAGTCCTTGTGACCAACATCGGTCTTACATACTTCCGACGTCAGTTTTCTTGCCGACGTCGGTACCTGTGTTTCCTGTGAGTGATGACTTTTTACTCGCAAGCTCCTTTGAATCAAAACCCATGTCCAAACTGCTCTGCTCAAAAGTATCCAGCACCATCCACTGATTTCTGTCCGCCATCTCCTCCAAGAACACCAAGGCTTTCCAGTTCTTAAGCTTGTCAAATACATCTATCTTCCGCTTAAGAACATGCATCTCCTTCCTGCTCATGTGACCAAGCCTACGAAGCCACGTCTCCGCTACAGAAGAAGAATCAGTAATATAAACAAGTAGATAAAGGGTACTTATTTTCTTACCACCAGCTAATTCAAGTGCACCCGCTGTGAGAGTTCTTGTGCATCTCTCATCACCCAATCTTTCTGAAGAAATTAGCCATATCTCCAAACCTGGGACCTGCATGACCTTCATCAACACCTGTGTGTTGGCCGCCTGCAATTTTAGCTTCACTTCCCCTTTGCCAATTCTTTGGCAAGGCTCACCAGCTCCTCTACCTGGGGCTGCATGGAAAGAGGCAACCGAATCTTTTATCCAAGATTCAACTTTATCCAAGAAACCTGCAAACACATCCTGTGCAACAACACCTGCTACATCTGTATCTTCAGTTTCTTCATGCTGATCTACTACCAACCAACAATCTTCTTTTACCTGCTCTTTCTTTCCATGGGACCTTAAGTAACCATCTATGCTTTTCAACTCCTCCATTCTTAGCTTACTTTCATCTGCCATTGCTCTACTCCCACTCAATCAGAAACCCCTGAGAGTGACCTGTAACCAAACACAAAACCTGCTTCCTACAACCTTAGCTCTGATACCACTTGTTGGGAATATGACGAACCCGGAAGCACATAATTGATTACCAAATTCAAGCAACTTAATATGCGGAAATAACCAAAATCAACAAGTAACTAGAATTCAGAATAACACATAATATGAGAGACAATACACAACTTGTATTAATAGCTCTTACAGAAAAGAATACAATAAAGAAGATGCCACTTCTTCTCCACCACCTCTTCAGAGGTTTCCCACACCTCAAGTGAACAGTAATTCTCTCCTCAAAGCTCTCTCTACTAGGTCCCAACATCCAACTCAAACACAGAGTTGGTGTTCACCTTACACCTGTGCTCCACGCACTCCACAAGTGCTCCACGCACTCCACAAGTACTCAAAGTACTTCAAGTAGATCTCCCATGAACCTGCAACAACCTGTAATTCAACAGACCATACTTATGGAAGGAACTGCCTTGCCTTCCTCTTAGCTCTCCATGTACTCCACGTACATACCAATGAGTACACACTATACTCCAAGTAGATCCTGCCTGATTCTGCTCCCTGTTGTGTTGCTGTCCTATCTGATCTCCAACCTACAGATCAATAATGGTTCTGCACACCTGTGAACCTTGACCTTGCACACACACACACCTGCAGATCAACAATCTTACTTACCATGTAGATCTCCTATAAGGGCCATGCTCACCTGATGACCAAGATCATACATCCATGAAGAATCCAGCTGACTCTCCAATCCAGCACCAACACACCTAGTACTACTGTGGAACTAGGAGGAACACCCTTGCTCACCTCACACACAGAAGGAGCTAGCTTTGCTCAACTCAAACTAGAACACTTTTAAAATATAACCATGAGTCTATTATATAGAACTCATCCAAACAATAATTAGACTCCTAGTATAATAATTAGATCCACAGCTCTTAGTCTATAATTAGCACTAAGCATGCAAACACTTGGTTCGTCAACCAACTACCCATAATAAACTTGCAGTTGAACCACACAGGCAACCGACGCCGGTCCCTGTCCGCCTGGGGGTCGCCGACGCCGGCCGATATCTGACCGACGTCGGTTGCTTCCTGTCTCCTTCCTGCCGACGTCAGTTGGCCTAACTGACGCCGGTGTCCGTGGCACTTAGCAACCCTTCTGCACCCTCCTCCGTGTCTGCATCAGTGAAGCTTTTAGCTCCACAACCTAACACATCTAATCTTACTTGTATTCATTTCATTGTATCTACCAAGTATGTAAATCTAGGTGCCCTTTATCTTCCTAATCTAAGGATATTTCCATGACTCGAAAAAAAAATCTCACATAAAAACTTAGCAAGGCAAAAATTTCTCTAACGCTAATTTATGATGATTAGAATGAGGGGGGAAAGTGAATGGTTTCCTTACACCTTAGAAGGTTTACATTCATTCTCTCTCATGGACATGAGCACAAACACAACACATATAATGGAAAAAAAATTGATCTCTTTATTGATGTTTAGCTATGTTAAATAAATTAATACACACACACTCTTTCCTTACCTTACTAACTATTAAGAAGACACAATCAGTCCAATGACTGGCTTACATGAACATATATCACTTTGGTAGACACTCTACCCTACTCTCTCTCTCTCTCTCTCTCTCTCTCTCTCTCTCTCTCTCTCTCTCTCTCTCTCTCTCTCTCTCTCTCTCTCTCTCTCTCTCTCTCTCTCTCTCAGAGATAAACCCAGTCTTTCTCACCTCCTCTCTTCTCTATAATTTGGAACTCCATTCTCCAACTTACCTGATTATCCACCTAACTCCCAACTCATTCCCAAAATTGATTAAAATATTTGGTGACCTGACATTAACATCTTTCCATTCTCTTCAATATCCTTCTATCATGAAAACTTTTCCACACAATATGTTTTCTTGATGTGGGGAGTTGCTTTACTTGTGCTTCTAATGCATGTGAAACCATTGATTACTATGAATCGGTGTTTACATAACTATTGGCTAATGTGTATTGTTTGTTTTAAAGCCACTACCTACATTAAGTGTTAATTTTTCACCATCCTAGGGAAAATCCATTTGACCTATGGGAGATGACCAAAATTGTCCTTCACCACTTACCTTACATGTTTGATTCTTGATGATGTTCCTTGGTTTGGTGTTGGTATTCCTACACATGTGCAACCATTTTTAAATGTGGACAAGTCAAACAACATAAAACATGTGTGCATAAAAACCCAATCCCATGTTTTTAGTTGATGCAATATTTCTTATGAATCTAGATGCTTCTACATTACTAATCCTAAAATAATCATAGATATAAACCAAACGTTGACATTTTAAGATAATTTTTGGAACCCAAAAACATGTTGACTATTAAATAGGATGCCCCTACCAACTTTGTTTCCAAATGTGAAGCTTACACCTAAAACCCACTTTCCATGTGAGATTATTTTAAAGTAAGTCATAGCCAATTTTTATTAGTGTTTCTATATTGAAAAGGTTTCTTAGCTAAACACATTAGAAGTGTATTCCATATAATTTTAGGAAATATTACTTTTATGTTATTTAAATCCATTGTAAAAAGGGATGTTTCCATAATGTCCACATAATCCACATGACTAAATATCGATTCAAAGTTTTATAATTTCTTATATTGAATCTTCCTTGTGGCTTGCTTAAAAATATTTAGTTCCTTGAGATTTGGATATATTTGAATTTATTATCAAAAAAATTAAAAAGGAAACCACTTTTTATGATTTTAATGTGGTGTTCAAATCAGTGACAAAGAGGAAGAAGAGACAATAAATAAATATGAAATTTGTGTAAAAAAAATTTAGGTTATGTTCATGATGTAAAGATAACCATTTATGGGTCTAATGTGATGATTTTGGTGCTAGGTAATGTAGAAATCCCTTCCAAATATGTGGAATGTTTTGGAATTTAGAGGAAAACCAAAATACTTCATCACAAGAAAACCTTCTTGAAATACCAAGATCTGAAGTATGTTCTTAGTTTTATTATGAGTAATATTGATAAATATTACATGAGATTTGTCTTTATTGATTAGTTGACTAGAAGCTAACATAAAATCATTAAGATGTTATGAAATTTGATTTCCTTGACTAGCAAGCTAGTTAAGGGTATTGTGTCATCAACAAAATGAAAGTTGGCATATCGATGTTCAAACCTAGTCAATGAAAGTCCATGAAATTTGTTATGAGCTTTAGCTTATACCACCAATCTATTGAGAGTTTCTCTCATTAAAAGGAGCCTAGTTACATTTTTCAAATGTCATTGATACATAAAAATTGATGAAGGCACATAGAAATCTATTGTATTGAAGCAAATTAATTACCCCTTCCATTATTGTTATCTTTAATATGCCTACTAGGGATAAAAACTAATTGGGAACCATAAAGGATTTTTAACAAAAGAGGTCTGATTCTAAAAGTACTCAATTTTTAAAGGATATTTTAGACCATATTACATAGATTAATATGTCTATGTTGCTCCATTTTATTTTCTTTGTCTTTCTTGGGAATAAGAATCAAATTGGTAATATCCATATTTTACAATATTATTCAAATACTTCTATATTCTTCAATAAGGATTGTCATATCATCTTTGATCAATTATCAAAATAGTTGGTACAAAGTATTATGAATCAATATATACTAGGGGCCCAATTTAGCTGAAATTAGAATACAATAAGTTTCAATTTATAAAAATAAATAATTTTCATCAAAATCAAAATCATGAATTTCAGTATGGATAAGTTGGAGAAGCTTTTACTTGTTTCGCATTGTTGTGGGTCATTGGATGTTATATGAGAAAAGCATTGAAGTACTTATTATCATGATCAAGAATCTCATTGGGATATAATTTTTCACCATTCCATCTATTTTATTTATTTAAAGTATTATCTCTAGTAAAAACTTTCTCTCTCCTAATTCGTACCTAGGTGTTGTATCAAAAACATTTATGCTCTACTCATTTTTTTATAAATATTGTATTTGTGATTTGCTTCTAAACTAGTTCTAACTTATATCTAATTTATTGTAATTATTTAGAGATATTACCAAAAACATTAAGATGCTTTAGTTTTTCTATAAACTTATAAATTTGGTGACCATGAATCTAATATGCTTCCTTCCAACAACACTAAATCAATTGTGTAATCCTGTAATGTGTTATCCACATTCAAATATAAACTAAGGTTTGTGTGAACTTTTAGCATGATATTTGATAGATAAAATAATTAGTTAATGATCATAAATCATAGAGTCACTGACCATTAATAAAATTTGTCATATTGTGACCTTCCAAAGTTTAGCAAAAAAAATTGTCTAATTTCTCTAAATATATGATTGTCCCTTTCATATATTGCTCCACATAAAATATAAATTCCGTGTAATAAATACCTATCAATGAGGATTTTTCATATTAAGTAAGAGAGAGATTTTATTATTTTAAGATTAACATTCGATCCCCCTTTCATTTCCCCAAAATTTCCAACAATATTAAGATAATCCATTAAAATGAGATTGATGGGGTTAGTAGAGAGAATATTTTTTTAAGAAGAGAAAGGAAAACAATTATATGATTTCCATTGGGATGGATATACACATTTAATATGATAAATTTTTCTTGGAATTTATTATGTAACCACCTCATTTTTAACACCCTAGTGCCATAACTAATAATCGTCATCACTATCCACTATTCTACATATTTAAACCCTAATGTCTTCAACAAACTTGATGTCAGGCACCTAGAACAACAAACATGCTCTGATACCAATTGTTAGGAACCCAAGGAAGCACCATTGATTACCAAGCAACTAAACATGCAGAATTTAAACCAGAAGCAATAAGTAACTAGAATCAGAAACAACACAGAATATGAGAGACAATACACAACTTGTATTAATACTCTTCCAGAAAATAAATACAACAAAGAAGATGCCATAGTTCTTCTTCACCTTACAGAGGCTTCCCACACCTCAAGTGTACAGTAATTCACCTTCAAGAGCTCACTCTCTCTTACGGTCCCAACACACAACTCAAACACAGAGTTGGTGTTCACCTCCAACCAGTCAGTATCACTACTGCCAGTACACAAGTGCTCCACGCACTCCACAAGTGCTCCACACACTCCAAGTACACAACCGTACTCCAAGTAGATCTCCCATGAACTTGTAACAACCTGCAACTCAAATGATCTTACTTATGGAAGGAACTGCCTTGCCTTCCTCTTTGCTCTCTGATGTGTTGTTGTCACCTTTGATCCTGCTACCACCTGCAGATCAACCTGCTTCTGCACACCTGCAAACCTAGACCATGCACACACATACCCTTGCAAATCAATGATCTTACTTACCATGTCGATCTCCAAACGTGGCCTTACACACCTGCTGACCAAGATCCTACATACATGAAGAATCCTTCTGATTCTCCAAACTAGCACCCATACTTGGCACTATGGCACTAGGAGGAACACACCTTGCTCTCTTCACACACAGAAGGAGCTAATATTTTCTCTCTTACTCTCTAACACAAATTACAATACAGCCCATGAGTCTATTATATAGATCTCATGCAAACAATAATTAGACATCTAATTACAATAATTAGATCCATAGCTTCAAGTCTATAATTGGCTCTTAACATGAAAACACTCGGTTCGTTAACAAACTATTCATAACACTCATAGTTTTGAACTGCACAGGCGATCGACGTCGGTCCCTATCTGCCTGCGGGTGACCAATGTTGGCCAATCCCTGACCTTCATCGGCAGCTTCCTATCTCCACCTGACTGATGTCAATTGGCCTGACCGATGCTGATGACTATGACACTCAGCACCCTCCTCCAATGTTTGCATCAGTGAAGCTTTTAGCTCCATAACCTAACAATCTCCCACTTGGAGATAAACAGTTGCACTGTACCTATACCTATACCCCATTTAATATGTTTCCTAGCTTGTATCCCTCTTCAAGCTCAATCTTGAAGACCAACCACCACACATCTTGTGGTGCAACACCTGTCATCCAAGTAACCAGCCAAATTCAAAGTACTTGACCCTGTATAGCATGAATCCCTGCTGCTAGTCCCTCTCAGATACCTGAGAATCCACTAACTGCCCTCCAATGCTTCCTTCTTGGATTGACTACAAACTTTTTGATAGCACCCACTGCTTGGGCAAACTCAGGGAGTACACATGTACTCAACCTCATCATGTGATTGGGGACCCTATTCTATGAACTATCCATCCATAGGTGTGCATCCCTGTTTTACATCTTGCACTACCTTCACACAATCATCCTATGACAACATCAACTTTTGATCTCCCTGTCTCTAGGATTACTCATGCCAAAGAATTTTGCTACTCCCAAATCCTTCATGGCAAACCACTGAACTAACCTTACCCTTAGCTTAGCAAAACCCTGTATGTACAAACCTGCTAGCTAGCATACCATCCACATACAGTAACAAGATAATGTTGCGACCATCATCCACCTGGTAAGACAAACACAATGGTTACACTGACATTGACTAAAGCCCTGCTTTGTCATCCACCTGTCAAAACCTGTACCACTATCCTGCAGCTTCCTCAAGACCATATGACCTGGCCTTCCATCTCACGTGTCCATTCTCTCTATTCTTTAACTAAGGTATCCATTTATCTTTTAGTTCTTTCTTCTAGCTGGCAACCCTACCAAATCTCCCATTTGGTTCTGCATCCTATTCATGTCATGCTTCCACTATTTCTTGGATCCTTCCTACTTTGTAGTGAGCAATGAGTATAAAGAAGAGGAAAAATGAATTTGAGGCTTACTTACCCTTTCAGTCCTCCCCATGGGCATTTGAGACTCTTTGATAGCTTGTTGTCTACCCAAAATCCATCTCAGTGACTGACCTCGATCACCACATAGTCTGCATCTGACCGACATCAGTTCCATGCAACTGTTCAGGTTGCCAACACTGGTTATTTTTCTGACATCGGTCTCCACCTCCCCGACACCACTAACTCCTTTGGTCTACACATGACTGACATCGGTACCTGTCTATTCGACATCGATTACCCTTGATCGATGTTGGTACCTGTGTATGCCTGTGAGTGATGACTTTTTACCCACGAGCTCTCCATGGATCAAAACCCTATCCAAACCACTTTGCTCAGAGATGTCTAGCCCCATCCACTAATCTTTATTCGTCATCTCCTCTAGGAACACCAAGGCTTTCCAGTTCTTAAGTTTATCAAATACATTAGTCTTCCTTTTCCTACAACAAACACAATTCTTTCTTGTAGCAACCCACTACTCACAAAAATCTCGGTCTATGCTCTCCGAAGCTGATCTCTTCCCTTTTGACTTAAGAACATCCATTCCCTTCTCACTTATGTGACCAAGCCTATGAAGCCACACCTGTGCAATAGAAGTGGAAACAGTAATACAAGCAAGTAGATAAAGAGTACCTACTTTCTTACCACATGCTAATTCAAGTGTATCCAATGTGAGAGTTCTTGTGCATCTCTCATCACCCAACTTTCCTGAAGCAATTAGTCGCATCTTCAAGACTGGTACCTGCATGACCTTATTCAACACCCATGTGTTGGCCGCCTGTAATTTCAGCATTGCTTCCCCTTTGCCAATACTATGACAAGGCTCACCAACCCCTCTACTTGGGGCTGCATGGAAAGAGGCAACAGAATCTATTAACCAAGATTCAACTTTATCCAAGAAACATCCCAGAGCATCCTGTGCAACAACACCTGTAACATTTGCATCTTCAGTTCTTTCATGCTGATCTGCTACCAACCAACAATATTTCTTTACCTGCTCTTTCTTTCCATAACACCATAATTGACCATTCGTGTTATTCAATTTCTCCATTCGTAGCATACTTTCTTCTGCCATTGCTATAATCCCACTCAATCAGAAACCCCTGAGAGTGACCTGTAACCAAACACAAACTTGCTCCCTACAAACTTAGCTCTGATACCACTTGTCAGGCACCTAGAACAACAAACATGCTCTGATACCAATTGTTAGGAACCCAAGGAAGCACCATTGATTACCAAGCAACTAAACATGTGGAATTTAAACCAGAAGCAATAAGTAACTAGAATCAAAAACAACATAGAATATGAGAGACAATACACAACTTGTATTAATACTCTTCCAGAAAATAAATACAACAAAGAAGATGCCACAGTTCTTCTTCACCTTACAGAGGCTTCCCACACCTCAAGTGTACAGTAATTCACCTTCAAGAGCTCACTCTCTCTTACGGTCCTAACACACAACTCAAACATAGATTTGGTGTTCACCTCCAACCAGTCAGTATCACTACTACCAGTACACAAGTGCTCCACGCACTCCACAAGTGCTCCACGCACTCCAAGTACACAACCGTACTCCAAGTAAATCTCCCATGAACTTGCAACAACATGCAACTCAAATGATCTTACTTATGGAAGGAACTACCTTGCCTTTCTCTTTGCTCTCTAATGTGTTGCTGTCACCTTTGATCCTACTGCCACCTGCAGATCAACCTGGTTCTACACACCTGCAAACTTAGACCATGCACACACATACCCCTGCAAATCAATGATCTTAATTACCATGTAGATCTCTAAATGTGGCCTTGCACACCTACTAACCAAGATCCTACATACATGAAGAATCCTTCTGATTCTCCAAACCAACACCCATACTTGGCACTGTGGCACTAGGAGGAACACACCTTGCTCTCTTCACACACAGAAGGAGCTAATATTTGCTCTCTTAATCTCTAGCACAAATTACAATATAGCCCATGAGTCTATTATATATATCTCATGCAAATAATAATTAGACATCTAATTACAATAATTAGATCCACAGCTTCAAGTCTATAATTAGCTCTTAACATGCAAACACTCAGTTCGTTAACAAACTGTTCGTAACACTCACAGTTTCGAACCGCATAGGCGACCGACGTCGGTACCTATCTACCTGGGGGTGATCGATGTTAGCTGATCCCTGACCATCATCGGTAGCTTCCTGTCTCCACCTGACCAACGCCGGTTGGCCTGACCGATGCCGGTGACTGTGACACTCAGTATCCTCCTCCAATGTCTGCATCAGTGAAGCTTTTAGCTCCACAACCTAACACTTGAATCATTGATTTAATTAACCATTTTCATCTTGAATCTTTATATCATATCCATAATCACATTATAACACTATGTCATAACCCTAATTTCATCAGATGTATCCTTAATCAAATTGTGATTGTTTTACACCACCCCTTAGCCAATTATCCATTAATCCAATTACACAATTGAACCTTGAAAAATCCCACAATGCCAAATCAAGGTTAATTAGTTATAAAAACATGTGAATTTATCTGATTAAAATTAAATCTAAAAATCCATGGAAAATGTAATTTCCATAATTATCCAAAATTAAAAATCAAATAATCATCTCAAATTGATGATGCCATCACCCTCTTATCATCAAATCCTTATACCAATCAATAAAACCCAAGGTAATATATAAACTTCAAGGCAAGGGACAAGAAGTGAAATCAAGACACTCCTAATTCAACACTCCTTACAAACCCAACTCCACATATTTATTCTTCAACCTCTCTCGTTCAATGAGGAGGACTCCTTCTCAACCATTAATCTTACATCAAGATCAACGACCCACATTCATCTTGGAAAATAACAAATCAAGCTCACCCCTCTCATTTTGAATAATCTAATTGTGCCTAGACATATTCCATCAATATCAATAGTAATTTCCAATCATCATAGACATCCAATTCATCAAGCATCATTCCAATTATCTATTTGATAATGGGAGTTGTTGCTTGTTTGATCATGCAGTCTCCACAACAAGCAACTACATCTACAAAGTGATTGAGAAACATTTAAGCATCAGGAGTGTCACTTTCTCTATTTATATGTGAAGGTATTAATTCTATCCCCTTCTTTTTTCATCATAGGTATTCATTGTGAATTCTCTTGTCATAAAAATTCTTGATTTGTCTTGTTTTGATTTCTAACATATAGTTAAAGGTTTACTTTGTGATATAGATAATGGAATAAAAAGATGTAGCTATTCCCAAAGGTAAATACTATTTTGAATGAATATCATACCTAGATGTATCCTAGAGAATCATATTTTAGGATAATTTATACAATATATATTGTTTATTACCCATGGCCTAGAGAAGATAGAAATATTGAGTGCTGAAAATCTACAAGCTTCTTATAGTAGGACCATATTAATGTGTTTTTTTTTTAATTATTTTTTATAAATGCAACTTTTTTTTAAGCACCCATACCTATAATATTATAATATAAATTAATTTACCCATGCATCAAGGGTGTTCTCTCCCATATATGAAACAAAATTTTCCATGACAGTCGAAGATTGGTCCTCTTAATACAGAAGAACAAACCCTTCATTTCCTTCTAAGTTTTCTAAGGATGGGGGTTTTTTTTTTTTTGGGAGTAGTTTTTTAACTCTATTCAAGGTATGTAGACTATGATATGTTGGTATTATATCAATAAAATGCCATTCTTTGTTTATTCTATGTTTATTTTTCAAAAAATTCTTGGTATTGTTTATTGTTAATGCAAAAGCTACAAATGATTGAGATTTACCTTTGAGTTTCACATTTTGTCTTATGGGTTCAATGGTCAGAGGCTTATTTCATTTCCAAAGTATGTTGAACTCCATTTATATTTTTGTAATTCATATCAACTAAAGATGTACAGGGGTTGTAAGGTGATATTGAGCTCCATTTTTTCAGGAATAATACTTTTCTTAACATATCCTTAGTGGAATTTTAGATTATTGTGAGACACTTATATGAAAGAGATCCCTCTTTATTGATCTCTTTTATTATTAAAATTTCTTTCAACATTTTTTTATACTATCACATATTCTATGACATCCTTCAAGGTTGGTTCCTAAGGCTGAGAATGACAAACCATTGCCAAGAGATTGTGTTCAAGGCACAATCTACACCAAAATGGGATATTTTAATATTCAGTGGGATGTTCCCACTAAATCTATCCCATATCCAATATTATACAACCTTAGAGTGTTTATCTAGATTCAAATAGATACACAACCGTGCATAGCTAAGAAGTTTGAGTTATTTGTGAAATTAGAACCAGTTATATTTTCTCTTGCCAAGTGGCCATGCTCATGGCATAATATACACCAAAATGGAAAATTTTATTACTCAATGGGATTTTACCACTCAATCCCTCCCATATCTAATATTATACTATCTTGGAGAGTTTATCTAGATTAAAATAACCCTATTTTCCAAAAAATGGATTCTTGCCAATATTCACTAGGAGGTAAGGGTAAAGAAACCCAAATAAATACTATGGCTGGTAGTTTTTAATGGTATTAAAATTTGAAGATAAAAACTTCATTAAAAGTCTATATTTTTTTATAAAGAATTTTTTTCCTTAGAAACAATAATTTTGCTTTTTCTTGGATGAGAAAATTGCTAGAAAGTATCCTTTTGGGCATCATCAATACTAGAATAGATAAGGTGGATTTCCAATTTTTCTTGAACTTATGTCTTTAGGGTTTTGGGGCTTGGGAAGCATCTATAAACTTACATATCAAAGTTGTCTCTTGAAATAACTAGAGGTGATTTTTAGCCTCATTAATGGTGAAAGAGATCTCGAGATAATACTAATTTTCTTTTTATTTTTTAGCAATAAAGAAGATGTGAGGTTGATATTTTAATATGATATTGAAAAAATGTTGAAGATTTTCTTCAAATTAAGAAATGAATTCATCAATTGTGGAGAAAGAAGGATGGCTCTCTTGACTCTTATTTTGTTTGGTAGAACCACTTTAAGTATTTTTAGATTCATTTTCTTTCACTTCAAGTGTTGATCTATCCTCTGCTCAATGTAATGAATCTCACTTTCCCTTCCTTCCTGGTGAAGAGGAGCCTCCCCAGTGAGCTCTAGCTATAAGGGTACTAAATATTGGGTGAGATTATTACAATGTGAATATTCATCACAAATTATTTGATGGATGTAGTTTTCAGCATTTGAATTCCATTCTCAATGAAGGTCCTTCCAAGAGAAAATGAAGAAAGACAGAGGCAAATCATCTAATGACCGAGTTAGCGGTCACCATTGTTGATGGATCACAATGGACATTGGTTGATATTTTCTCCAGTAGAGGAAGAAGATCAATTTTTGCTCACCGGTAGACCCATTTATTTTTAATATATTATCTATCTTTTATCAAAGCTATTTTGTTACTATTTATTGGTTGACTATTTGATGTGATTTTGTTGAATGTCTATAAACTTATTTCAATTTAGGGTGTGTTTTACTCCACTTTGGAAAATTTATATTTTTTTTAATCTTCGATGTATATTTGTTGCAGGTGTGGACCCTTCTATGTGATTTATTGTCCTTTGTCTTGGATGTTGAGTTGGATTTTATTGTTTATTTTATCGTCATGGGAGACTTGGCCCTCATTATGTCCCTGGCCTAGTTCAAAGCTTAGATTCTAAAAAAATGTTTTCTCATAGTTTATAGCACCTATCAAAAATATTTACCAGTGCATAGCTCAAGTCAAAAATATTTACTCTCAATAAATTAGAATAATAATTAAAAAACTTATTGAAGAAACTAAGAGACATACCCATTCAACTAAAAGAGATCATAGAACAAATATCTAAAATAGAAATATTTACAAAAGAAAATTAAAGTTATAGTATGCACTTTTGGTATAGATAATATTAGAATAATTATAATATAAGTTTGAAAATATATTTTTTATGTCTTTTGTAGAATTTTTTTTCAGAATCAAAGTTTAGCCGAACAATCCAAAAAAATTTCAATAAAACTCTTATTCTAGAGGGCAAACATATTCCATAGTGGATTTGCTTTTGATTCCTCTCTGGATATTATGCAAAATATTCCATAGCAGATATTTATTGCCACAACCACATCTACTTGTCTTCCATTGTCATCGCATGATATTACTTGACACTCATCTACAGTAACAACTTTAAAGGTTTTATATCTTATGATCAACTTCAAATGATAGTGATAATATTTCATAAAAATAATCTAGCTTACCTAATAACCTGTCCAAATCCTTTTAATTATTGATTTGATCATTCCAAGCCCTTTAACTATATGATTATATACGTCATTTTAATTTATTTTTAAAAAACATGATTTAACATTTTTTTACAACTTAATTGAAAAAACAACTATTTTTGATTTTACTTTAATGTGTAATTTTTATGGAGATATATTCATAAATATATTGTAGTTAGTGATACATTATGTTGTTACGCTAACCACCAATGTACAAATCTAAGAAAATATTTAAAAGGGATGAGGTTGGGTTTGAGTTCCTAGTAAATTACACATAATGGATACCTACTAAAGAAGATCAATTTAAATAAATTACATGGATTTATATGTTGTCTAAATTTTAAATCCTAAGCTTAAATTAGAGGTGATGAATAAAAAAATGTAAGAATGGTAGTAGGGTGTAATAGTGCAAGATGCTAATAAAAAAGATTGATCTCAAATTTAATGTCCATTTGATTGTTATAGAGTACTTTTTATCTTAAATTCAACATATATTTGACTATCATATGAGAATTTTTCTTCTTGTTTAAAGAAGGTGATAAAAAAAATAGTGATATCTTTGGCATACAATGGAGTTTGGAACCTTATTTCTAAGAAATATTTTTTGAACTTAATGTAGTGGTGTAACTAGATTGAAATCACTTGACACCAAACAATGAGAAATTTACAGAGAAATTAATGGAATCTTTAATTAGTGTAGTTTGTGAAAAAAAATAGGATAAACTACTTAAAATTCATATTTCTCAACATTTTCTAAATAAAGATATTGATTGACACATGGTGAATGTATGTGTTTTTAAAGGAGCTATTGGATATTTGACCCTAATTTTCATTAAGATGACACATGTTTCACTCATGTATTAGGTAATTGAAATAGTTTGGTAGAATATATATAGTACATTGATAGATGTGACATATCATTAAACTTTGTATATGTATTTTCTTAGGCTTTATTGAGTCCATCATTAAAATACTCTATCATTTCCCTTTACCAACACCACCCAACTCACCTTGAAATATTTCATAACTTCATGATCTATATGACCTTACCTTCCCCACCACTTTGTAATTGCTAAAGTTCACCATGAAATAAAATGTCTCCTCCCCATACAATACATTGAACTTTTTACATGTATTTATCTAAGATTCATTGTGTCCATCATTGAAATACCATGTCATTACCCCTCACTATCACTACCCAACTCACCTTGAAATCTTTCACAACTTGTATGTTTTATACGGCCATGTCCTTCCCCACCATTTTTCCATTACTCAAGTTCACCATGAAATAAAAATTCTCCTTCCCACACAATGCATTGCCACATCATATGAAGAAGCACACAATCTGATTTTCCACCTTCACCCCCACAAAAAATATCAAATTGATTTATCTCAATGTTTTGTGAATAAAATGTGAGACAAGGTCAATGATCATAGGTTTTGAGTGTGATACGAATTCTAATTGACTCTCTTTAAATTTAAAAATACCTAATTTACTGAAGCTAAAAATAAAGGAGAGCAAGGTGAGACAAAGCATTAGTGGAGAGGTGTATCCAGGTGGCATGGGAGATACCATGGAGGTTGTTTCTCTTATCAATGAACTAGGGAGTATTTGATGTTCCTTAGTAATAAATATATTGTATGTAATTACATATTTTCAATAATACATATACTTTATGTAAATACATATTTTTGACACCCTCTAAATAAAACCCAATGCAATCACTACCAATTACTAATGTATAGGGTAGTTAGCTTAGGAATGTAAGCTCATATCATGTGTGTGTGTGTGTGTGTGTGTGTGTGTGTGTGTGTGTGTGTGTGTGTGTGTGTGTGTGATTACACATATTATTAATGAAGAAGTAATAACAATTTATATATTAATATAATAGTTAATAATATTTATATTTATAAATATATAATAATATTATCTATATGATATATTATCCATTATTATAATATATTATATTTATTATTTCTATATAAATATAGATTCAAAAACTTCAATGTCTCATCCCCATGCCAATGGTATTACAAAGATGATTTGAGTCACATGTCAGATGTGGAGCACTACCATAATCAAATCAACTCTTATGATATCCTTGTACACCCTTGATATTATAAAATGATCATATGGCGACACCCTTCATGTTGTAGACCCCTTTATAATGTTTCAAGACATGCAAATCCACTAGTTACCTTGAAGTCAGGATTGGTGTACAATATCACCTAAAATATCATGTCATTTCCCCTCAGCATCACTACTCATACTACCTTAAAATATTTTCACTTGCATGTTTTGTATGGTTTTGTCCTTCTTCACTAGTTCACCATTGGTCAAGCTCATCATGAAAGGAAATGTCTCCTCCTCGCCTAAAACATTGTCACATCATATGAAGAAACATACAACCTCATTTTTCACTAGAAATATTAAAGTATTATTACTTAATCCTTCATGCTCAAAAGGTGAAATTACATTTATTACATTGTACAAATAAAATTATATTTATAATATTAATATAGAATAAATAATAATATATTTACAAATATAATAATATTATTATATATTTTTTTAAATGATATTTACTATTATTCATATTTTTATACTATTTAATATATAAGTATTATTATAAAATAATATTATTAATTTATAAATATTATTATTATTATATATTTAGTTATATACAATTTATAAAATATAGTATTACTGATAATATATCATATTATTATAGTATATATATTATATAGTTATATTAACAATAATACTATATAATAATATTATTTAAAAGTTTCATGATAAATTTATTATACAAAATAATAAAATACAGAAGGTTACATAAGAAAGTAGTCATTTGGAATACACAACTCACTCCTTGTCGAAGGACAAAACACGAGCTCAAATCATGACACCAAAAAATAAGAACCAAAAAACACGTCGAATAAAATATGGCAATCAAAATCACATTAATCAATAAGATAATAGAAGATAATTTTAAACATAGGTTGTAGCACCTGATGGAGGAGGTGAGGGATCATCCTTGGGTGATAAAATAAGTAGAAGGTTCTATAGTAGGAGGATTTAGTACCATCCAACCATCTAAGGGTTCTAGGGACTTATCAATCACCTATCCATCACTGGGTTGCATATGAGTAATAGTGATAGTAGGAGAACCCCTATGGGAGGGAGTTGTATCAGATTTACCAAATGGTGGTGGAGACCTCCATTCCCCTAGTGAAAGCAAGGGAAGAAGTGGTTGTGACTACACAACTAGATTATATGCATCTTGGGAGGTGGCGGCAATGGACCCTAAGGAGCTCATTAGCTAGCACATGCCTCACTATGCATGGGAAAATCCCCTAGTGATTTAGAAGCTAATACATATGGCATACCTCTATAACTTCCTTATGTGTTTGGGCTTGAATTTGTATACAAGCTAAAGATATAACATAAACCTTGTCATTAATGGAAAAAAGACATGAAAATTCATCATTGTTAAATATAACATTATTTATGGCCTTCCATTATTGGAAAAGAGTCACAACTCTAAAGAATCCAAAAATAATTAATAGCAAAAATCAAATTGGTTGAATCCCTAATCAAAGTAAGACACCATGGATCCATTTCTATGTAGAGTGAGCTCTAGGGAAAAACCAAAATATATGTGTGAAAGGTTCTAGGTGTTTATAAGTAGGTCACTTAGGTTGATCAATTTCCATATAGAAGAGTCACTCCCCAAGTAGAAGGCCTTAGTAGACCAAGCACCAAAGAAGTGGCCTAGTTTGGGATCTAAACAAGCTTTCCAGATTTGGTCAAGCCCGACAAGCCATCTCCTAAGGGAGGAATTAAGACCCCATCACTTGTTGAGATTATATAGAGCATGATAAAAGAGGCTCATGACTTGATAGAGGAGTTTTGGGGAATATATTTTAAATGGGTGTCATAATTCCACCTCTAATCCTTCCACTACAAATAAGGTGGTTGTAGGCCTAGCTTGTGCAACATAACATCGGGCACACACTCTTAGATGTAAATAATAATAGGTAAGTCTACATTATTCAAGTTATATTTTGCTTTTAAATCTAGCCAAGGGGTCCAATCCCTAGTAGTGACCAAATATCAAATAGTATGAATGCCTTTTTTAAAGAACCTAAGGCCTTTGATTGTAGGAAATTCAACCAATAAAACATTAGTATTGGTCATGTTAGGATACCACCATATATTATTATCATTAAAATATAAACAAGTGTAGAAACCATCACCAATCCATCTCAACTGGGGTTTAAATACCTTGAAATCCTTCCATATACTTTTGGTCACAAAAGAACCTTCAGTTTTGATAGGATCCATCGTGATAAGAAAGGTATGAAATCCAATATTTTTACAACTTGGCTTGCCATAGGGGGATCTCAAGGATATGCAATGGCTTGTCATAAATTTATCAGATTCATTACCTTTAATGGCTCTAAAAATCTATTTATTGCATAAGGTTGTGCTTTGTCTATACATGTCAACAATTCCCATGCCTCCTTTATTCCTACGAAGGCAAAAGATGTCCCAAGAAAATAAATAAAATCCCCTTATTTGTTTGGCATTAGCCAAAAGGAGATCCCTAAGAATCTTAGCCAACCTATCATAAGAGGCCTTGGAAGGATCCCAATAGGAGGAGTAATAATCATGAGAAGCCACCAAGATTTTAGTCAAATCCTAAAATTTCCTTGTTAAAGTGACTGGCTTGGTAATTTAATAATCAATCTTCTTCTCCACGCGGTTGATGTCATACTACCAAAGCTATACAAGAGAAAAATCAAAGGAAAAAGGGATGCCAGTTAATTTAAAATGTTCTCCTCTGGTAAGCTGTTTCCATTAATATTAGAGAATCCAGTCAGACATGGGCATCATGCTTTATCTAAAACATTGAGCCTTACTCCATTGAAAACTAGACCTAGAGGCTAAATAAAAGATATTAATAGATTTCATGGATTTTGAGAAAAAAATATTGTTATTCAATCACAAGAAAGGTATCATCATCAAAGTGCCCACTAATGAGATGAGAAGATTGGTTAGGTAAAAAAACCATGAACAAGGCCCCATCAGATCTAGAGGTAAGAAGATATCCTAAAGCTTTTGCAAAAAGGACATACAAGGATGGAACAAGAGTGCAATTATGTTAGATGGAGCACTAGAGATAAATACTACCATATTTCAACCCATTAATATTGATGCAAGCAGATGCATCTATTAATAAATTTTGGACTTCCAAAATAAAGAAGTGGCAGAAACCAATAGCCTTTAGCATGGCTACGATAAAAATTGATTCTATTTTATCATAAGCGTTTTCAAAGTCCAACTTGAGAAAAATGGTTCTCTGATGGGAAGACCTAGCCCATTCTATTCCTTCCTATAAAAAATAAGATTTACAAGAATATAATGACCTCTAATAAAAAAAAATTTGCTTGGGTCTAACCATTTTAAGAAGAATAAGATGGAGATGGCTAGCAAAAAATTTAGCAAGGATTTTATATGGAACAATTAACAAGATGATAGACCACTAGTTGGTAATGAGCTCTACATCCTTAGCTTTACATATGAATTTGATGTTTCCTTGATTGATTATAATACCTATAGATTGGTTTTGCAGGGCTTCATTGTAAACTTGAAGTAAATCAGGCTCAACAAATTCCCATGTGGCTTTGTAAAATTTGCATAGAAATCCATCAAGGCTAGGATCTTTATTGTTGCTCATGTAGTTGAGAACCTCTGTGAGTTCAAGAAACTCATTAATGTATCATAAATTCATTGACTAGTAGGATTTACCTTGTAGGGAACCACATTGAGGCATTCCTATAGAGCTCAGGATCTTTCCATTGTTTCTTCCTAAGTTCAAAACATTAATTTATAGTGGTCCAAAAAAGTAGAGGAGATGCCAGATAGAGTAGTGAGCCTAGCTTGAGCTAACTTGATAGCGTTGATCTGGTCTCAAGCTTCTTTAGCCCTGAGAGATTTGGAAGACTATTTTTAAGAATTATCCCCAATTTTGAGCCAATGTAACCAATCACACAGTTGTGCCCCTCTAGCAGTGTAGTTATCTACCACCTTGATGCACAATGTTTGAGCAAGGCAACAAGACACTATAAATGATGATCAAAAATATTGTATTAAATAAGGGAGGAAACTCTAAAATTCCTTGAGCATGGCTTCATCACCTCATTTTTTAACATGAGGAATTTGTTTCCCATAGTGTCATAGAAAGGTGGTGTTGTGTAGGATAGCCTCATTCCACCATTCAATCCAGTTGGTGGCATAAGGTGATTGAGGTGCCAGGTTTCAAACCTAGCAAATTAAATAGATGGTGTCAATGTGGATTAAAAGAGAAGTGTTGAGAATAAAATGATTGCTTGGCACTTTTAATTAACTTGTGACCGATTCCACTCTACAAGAGATGAAAGCATGATCTGAGAGAACATATTTAGAATGGACATAAACATGATGGACATTAATGTTGGAAAAAGAGAAAATATTTTGTTCTAACAACATATAATGATTGATCCTTTTGAGAATGTGTTCATTGTTAATGCAATGGTTAGACCACATAAATCAAGGCATGTTATTGAACGAGTGGCATCAAAGGAGAGGTTTGAAAAGACCCCATCTATTCTTGAAGTAATGCCATGCTTCACATTCCCCTATGCACCACCTCATGGGAAAAGCATCAACTCTTTCATTGGGATTTTGAGCCATATTAAAGTACATGCACACAAGCCACATGGCAAGAGGTAAGTTATAAGCCAAATATCACCAAAACAAAAATCAATCAAGACCATCATTAGGTCATAAATGTTGAGAATGCCTAATGAATGGCCATCAATATCCAAAAGTATCTAGATTATTCAATGTGATGGGTCCTCCATTGTGTTAATAATTAATGGGGAAAATTTTAGTGAAACTAATATGTTAGTGCTGTCATGTCCCTCTTCATGTAGAGTGGAAAATTGGGTAGCATATGGTTGAACATACTTTAGATTAGTCTGAACAAGAAACCCATAAACTCTAACTTCTTGTAGACAAATAAAATCTATAAGACCCATTTTTGGTAGGCAACACATATAAGGAATTTATAGGAGGACTCTATGAGACCTCAAACATTATAAGATAGAATATTAATTATGGAAATTCCATCCATTTGGATCTCCCCTTATCCATCCTCAAAATTCTATAAAACTAAAAAAATATTATATTTGTTTGGAAGAGAAAATCCCTCACATACAATGGAGTGGTGTTTATCCCCATGTTCCTCCCAGGGAGAGTCACCACCACCAGGGGGTGGGTTACATGAATGCTGATGGCATACTGACCGTAGTCTTCAAACAGTGTAGTCTACACTTCGCTTGATTTCCTATCTTCTCCCAAAATTGATGTAAATGCCCTTCTCTACAAAACAAAATTCTGATCCAAAATACTGAAACAACTCTACTAGCTGAGCTAGACGGGCTGGCTTGGATTTACAGGCTAAACTATACACAATTACAAATCAAGAAAAAGTGTCGATTATGCTTATTAACTAAATTGACATATACATTCCTGATTTGCACAAATAGATCTCCTTAGACGTATCCCATATTCAGGTCCCGCATATATATTCTTGACAAGCGATTCCCATTATCAACTCTCAGTGACATTCTTTGTAGATTAACCATGCCCCAATGCAAGTGAACAGCTATATACTAACAGGGCTAAACTCTAAAATATAACAGCATTTTGTGGTACCTCAAACTCCAAGACATGGCATACAGACGTTTTGAAAGCAGGACTAAAATATATATAGTAATAAAATATTTCTTCAATGACAAGATGATACCTGGCGTCCTCTTCTTCTTCCTTCACCAAAGGCATCAGCTTCGTCGGCTGCTTCTACGCATCTGATTGCTTCAACGATCCAATTACATGCATTTATTTCCATTGATTCTTTTGTAGATCTCAAATAGTGTTAGTCCAACACTGATCATTTAACCATTAATAAAGCCATTTCTTTTGGCATAACTATAAAAAGCACTGCTCAACACAAGATCGTATTTCTTGATCAGTTTATATAGGATTCCACAAACCTTACAGAAGTAGGAGACTAATCGGTAAGTCTCGGGGTGAGAATTTGAGACCGCAGAGTGACTCAAGATTCAACTTTCCAACCTATGTGATGCAGAAACTGAAAGCTGAGAACTCCAATTTTGTGAAGAGCAATACCAGGTTTTGGCGATCAAATTGCAAAACAAGTAAACGAACTGTACAGAGTCATTGGCAGAAACAAGATAAGTAATTCTTTTATACAACCCCAGTGAAATATCCGACTCCACCAGAGACACAACCGGTATCTGGTTCCTCGCAACTTCCAATATGGCCGAAGACTCCCACTTTGCATTCACTGCCTCTCTACCATCTAGTTGCAGATCTCAACTCATTGGCCTCTGCTAAAACATTATATGTTTCATAACTCCGGGTTTCTCTAAGCCTTGCCTGAATGTGTTTATACTCATACAGAATTTGAAAGGTGGATAGAAAATACCAAAAACAAAATTAACGCAGGAAAACAACATACTTTATTCTTTACCATCGTGCCCTGTGTAAAAGATTTTCTTCATAACTTCCTTCCCTCCTTCCCATTACGGCCTTTATCAGCAAAAATATTTTTTTTATGCAATAGAAATAATCCTTAGTTCATACAGAGCAGTCATTGACGAAATCTATCAAAATACATAATGTATAGAGCTAAACTATCATTATTTTCTCAAATCTGTTACAAACAATTAAAATGCAGTCCTTTTCCGGACTTGCTCTTCATATACAACCTCCTACACTACTGAAATAGTCTTAATTTACTTTGAAAATAATTCAACCAACTCCTAGAAAAACTCAACAAATGCATTTAAACATAGCATTATTCAGCTAACACCTAACCTACGCCACTTATGGCTTGATTTTCCTGATTTCACATGGTGACAAGGTTGTCAATAACTAAATTTGATCTTTACACTACTCAAATAAGCCTATCCCTTCCTCTTGACAAGTGTACAAGATTTAAATTTTTTGAACTACAATAATTTTTGAAAGAAATCTTTATCCATATTCTACGCACTCCCAAGATGCTCCTGCATCAAATGCCAAGAGAAGGAGCCACTTATTGAGGATATCTCGACATTGGTGGAATATTTTGGAACATAAGAACTATGAGAAATGAGGCTCTAATAGGCCTGTGGGGACTGGACAAGAGGGGAAGAGAGGTGGGAACCTTATACAAAGGCTTGTTTACTAGGGAAGAAGCTACATAAGGGGAGGGTCTCAGCCTTGACTAAAATTTGTTTAGGTAACCATAGTCCAACCATCACTTTTATCCATCACCTTAGGTTTCTCAATTTAAACAGGGGCTAAGGAGGGTTTTGAGCTACCCATAAGGGGACAAACCTTAATGCGATGATTAGGAGCTTGAGATCAGACATAAGAATTGTTTAAATTGAAATAAATAATTTTTTGTGCCCAATGGGAATCACCAACTTGGATGCCTATAAACTCCTTCAACTCCTTGGATAAATCCACCTCAACATAAACTCAATGTTGAGGTCATGAAGAATAAAAAATTTATAGTTCACGATAAATTACTCGCCCAATGGGTGTGATAGTTTCATCAAGAAATGTCCACAATGGGAGTGGTAAGCTTGGAAGCTCAATCTAGACTGAGACCCTGAGGGAGGCTTGGTTAGTGACCTTGAACTCCCAGGTTCAGTGGGATAAAATCAAGAGCGTGTTTATGAAAAACCAACCTAATTTGGTTAAAAGGGCTTGGAATTTAGACAGCTCTTTAAATAAAAATTAAAAAACCCTCTGGTAAGGTTTCAAACCCTAATGACATGGATGCTCAAGGTTCCCACTAGTGGTTAAACCAAGTATGGAAATAATATTCAAAGGGGATGCCACCAACAAAATAAACAATAAGAGAATAATTATCATACCATTTACATGCTCTATAACAACATCTAATTTTAAACATATCTTATATTGAGAGGGAAGGTCATAAGGGTTACCTCATCATACACATTTGAGACAAACTTCTTAGCTCTCTTGGGTGCAATGTGTCTCATTTCCTACAATAATAGTTGCAATTGAGAGTGAGAAAATCAATATATAGAGCTAACTTGTCCAAAGGGTGGAGTGTCAAGTACAATAAATATGCAGGAAACTTAGAAAATCCCACAATAGTGGTATGAGAGTTAGGAAAATAAATTATTAAATAAAAACAAGTTTATCATATAAAACCCTAACAAAACTTATCTCTCATAATATTAAAATATTATAATAATTATTAACTATAATAATTATTAATACATTAAATATGTTTGATAATATATTACATTACTAATAATTATATTATATATAATTATATACAATATATAAAAATTATAATAACAATATTATTTTTATCATGTATTACATATATGATTAATAATACATATTATTATCAATAAAATTTATTGGAACAGATCAAATATAATATCATATTAAGACATTTGGCATTTGATTAATTAAACTACATTTGAATAAATCTTAGATGGATAAGAGGAACATTTCATAGTATGAAAAGGACTTTATGGTGTGTTTAAAGACAACACGGTTAAATGAATACGTATTTGATGTAGTGTGTCCCTTGTCTACTAGTGAAGTGGTTTTGTTTTTTCTTTTCAAGTGTTATTGTATGTATTTTGGATGTCAGATTTATTAAAGAATTATTTTGTATAATTTAAATTTGTAAATTAATAGGGTCAGTTTATTTTCGTTGTCAATCAAATTATTAAATCATAATTTTTATATCGATACAATTTTCATATAGTAAATAAGTATATATTTAATTAAAAAAGTGAATAGAAAGAAATTATATCATGAAATGAATGTTTATATTAAATTTGAAGTTTGAGGAAGTATTATTATTAAAAATTAATATCAAAGTTATCATAAATTTTAAAAACCAACTAAAATTAAAGTTTGAGGTATCTTAAAGATGCAAATAATAATAAATCTAATCAAACCAAAAAGATAAATCCATAGGCTCCACCAAGCCAATAGAAAGAGGAGGAGGATTGACAAGTTTATCACCCATCCATTACCACTAATTAAATATATATTATAGAATCTCCCACACCTTTTCTCGTGTTTATCCTTCTCATCCTTTTTATTTTATAGAGATTGTTAAATGTAAAAACTCACCATAGTGATTGGTTTCCCAATCACCATAATGGCCATATCCACTTTGAAGTGAAGGTCATCTTCCACGATCACTTATAGGTGAAAATCATCTATAAAAAAAAGAATAAAAAAAAGTGAACAAATACATGAACAATACCAAATCTTGTCACATTCTCTATACCTTAACATTTGACTATTAACATTGTGTCAAAAAAATTTAAAAAGTACTTTACTAATAACATAAAATGTATTGTCCCAATTATCAATTAAAGTGCAAAGTATTCTACTTCCAAACCCTAATTTTTAAAAAATTTGATTAACATATATTTCCCTCCAAAAAAAACAAAAAATCGATATTATTTATATAGTATACATTTCCAATCCCCTAATTATGTCTCATTAATATTGATCATAATAATACACCTTCCAACCCCAACATAAAATTCCAATCTCCCTCTACAAAATTGATCATATCCTTCTCATTAATATTGAGTATAATAATAAACCTTCAAAACCCTTTTTTTTAAAAGTTTGACCAACATATATTTCCCTCAAAATATATAACATAAAGTAAGAATTGATCACATCCTTCTCATTAATATTAGTTATAATAGTACACCTTATAAAAGGTGATGCCTTATGTCCTTTTAAGTGGACCCCTAAGGTCCTCTTTTAACATCATTTATTTTTATTTTTAAACTTTGCTCCCTTCAATATATACATATTACTTTATATGAATCGTGCAAAAGTAGAGTGAAAGAAATGGGTATATCGCTTAATGTCAAAGCAAATAAAATAGAGAAGGCACAATGATATGATTATCAATAATACATTTCAACTTTAGAATGTGAAAAATAGACTACAACCAAATTAGATAAAATTTTCTTGATAATAGAGGATTTATTGATTGATAAGTGAGTTTTTATCATCTAAAATTGGTGTTAATAATATATTTTAATTAGAAATTAAATTTGATAATCGTGTATTTAAATTTACATTTTTATTTTAAAATATAATTAGATTTTTTAAAATTATATTAGATGTAAAGTAGAATTTTAAACCATTGCCAGTTTTAACAAAATTTATAATTTTTTATTGATTTATGGATGGCATGCTTATTTGACACTTTTTTTATTGGATAAAGAAGAATAAATCAGATTACATCAGCGAGAAAACATAACTAAAGGTATTGGTGCCAAACAAGACACCATTAGAGTGTACAAAAATTAAAGTACATGTTACTATAATAGCAATTACAGGGCATCATTACATCATATAAAGAAAAGAAAACATGTTGCTATAGCAGCAATGAAAACCACAGATCTTTAATATCAAAATATGTTGCTACAACAACAACAATTGCATAAACTCATATATCTCTTACAAGAAGATATTGAACAACATAAAATTGAAACATTGATCAATAGGTCAATGTTGAACAGGTAGAAAACTCTCCAAAGCCTCCAAGGAATAGCATCCTTAGTAAGACGTCTATCCGTCAACCGAATATAACTATGCTTGAACATTATAGATAGAAATTTTAAGATCATTGTTAATTCTAAATAATATTGGAGCATAGCAATCAAATTTATAATTTGTAAAGAGAGATTCCAGCAAATTATTTGAGTTTCAATTTTAAGAGGCTAAGAGATGCTAGAAAAAATAGCAACACAATGAAACTTCTAAATGAATTTAAGGATGACCTACCTTCACAGTTGAGTGATGATAATATGGTGAGGGGAGACAACAAGGATCATTTTTTTCCATGGCCAAGTGTGATTGAAGAGGCTGGGAAGTAGGGAGAAAAGAGAATGCCACAAGTTCTGAGCATGAGAGTAAAACTAGAAAGCATGTTTTATAGATTTAGATTTAGTATAAAAGGGGCATGATAATGGAAGATGGATAAATTTGAGGTGATTTCCAATAGGTAACTTAACATGAATAATCTTTCAACTCAAGATCTAAGATTGAGCATCAGCTTTAGACTTCCAAATTTGATGGTTGATCACATTCCATTTTATTTGGCTAAACTTGCAGTTCCACTTGACATTAAGATGAGGTGAAAGCAAAATTGAGGGAAGGAGCTGTCTATAGATGGTTTTGAGAGGAAAGAAGTTGATATTATGTTTATTAGGCCATTTCTAATCTTTCAAAAAGCTAGAATGATAAGGAGAGGACAAAAGACAAAAGAGGTCAGGAGGAAAAAGTTGTTGTATTTGATATTTGCTTATTGGAATTTGGATCAAATGTAATATTATATTAAGTCATTTGGAATTTGATTAATTAAACTACATTTGAATAAATTTTATATGGATACGAAGAAAATTTCATAGCATAAAAAGGACTTCATGTTGTGTTTAAAGACAAGACAGTTAAATAAATACGTACTTAATGTAGTGTTTCCTTTGTCTGGTAGTGAAGTGGTTTCATTTTTTCCTTTTTGAGTATTATTTATATGTATTTTGGATGTCATATTTATTGGTGAATTATTTTGTATAATTTGAATTGTAAATTAATGGGTTTAGTTTATTTTCATTATCAATCATTCGTTAAATACCAATTTTTAGGTTGATATATTATATATATAATAAAGTAAATATATATTTAATTTAAAAAGTGGGTAGAAAAGAATTACATGATGAAATTAATGTTTATATTAAATTTGAACTTCAAAAAGTGTTATTATTAAAAATTAATATCAAAAATATCATAAAATTAAAAAATAATGAAAATTAAGCCTTAAGGAATTTTAAAAATGCACACAACTATAAATTCAATCGAATCAAAAAGATGAATCAATAGGCCCCACCAAGCCATTAAAAAGAGGAGGATTATCAAGATTATTACCCATCTATTGCCACTAACCAAATCTATATTATACAAGTTCCCACACTTTTTCTCTTATTTACCTTTGCATCCTTCTTATTTTAGAGAGATTGTTAAAGTTAAATATTAGAAATTATCATGCTAATATGTTCCCCAACCACCTTAACTACCATATCCACTCTAACATGAAGGTCATCTTCCATGACCACCTACAAGGGAAAATTATCTATAAAAAAAGGGATAAAAAAGTGAACTACATGAACAATAACAAATCTTATTACATTTTTTATACCTTTACGATCAATTATCAAGATCATGTCAAAAAAATTAAAAAGCACTTTACGAATAATACAAGATGTATTATCCCAATTATCAATTAAATTGTAATGTTCCACTTCTAAACTCTGATTTTTCTTAAATCTGACTAACAAATATTTTCCTGAAGGAAATAAGAAATTTTAATATCATTTATGTAACATAAGGTTCCAATCTCTCGATCATATCCTTCTCATTAATATTGGTCATAATAATACACCTTCCAAACCCCATTTTTTTCATAAATTTAATTAACTTATATTCTATTGAAGAAAAAAAGAAATTTTAATATTATTTATATAACATAAGATTTCAATCTCCTTCCATAGAGTTGGTCACATCCTTTTCATTAATAGTAACCATAATAATAAACTTTCAAACTCCATTTTTTCCTAAATTTAACCAACATATATTTTTTTAATTTAAAAAAAAATCAATATCATTTATATAACATAAGGTAGGAGTTGGTCACATCCTTCTCATTAATATTAGCCATAATAATACACCTTATAAAAAGTGATGCCTTATGTTCTTTTAAGTGGACCCTTGAGGTGCTCTTCAACATCATTTATTTTTATTTTTAAACTTTGCTCCTTTCAATAAATGCATATTACTTTATATGAAGCGTGCAAAAGTAAAGTGGAAGAAATGGGTGGCTTGTTTAATGTCAAAGCAAACAAAGTGGAGAATGCACAATGATATGATTATCAATAATAGAGTGTCAACCCTATTTTAAAATGTGAAAAATGGACTACCACAAAATAAGATAAAAATTTGCTTGATTACAAGGGAAGTTTGTTGATTGATAAGTAAGCTTTTGTCATTTAAATTAGTATTAATAATTTATTATAATTAAAGATTAAATTTGATGATCATATATTTATATTTACATTTTTATTGTAAAATATAATTATATTTTTTAAAACTATATCAGATATAAAATATAATTTTAAATAGATTATAAAAAATATTTATATATAGTCTTTTATATTCTTCTTTCTACAAGTTATATTAATATATGTAAAACAATGTTGAATAAATAACCGTCATCAAAGTTTTATTTGAGAGGGAGGGTCAACCATGAAATATAGTCCTTGATTCTATTGTTAGTTTTAAATACATAATGAGCTAACTAGGGATTTTAAATTTTCTTTGCTATTGTCTTCAATGGCCATGCATTTAAAATGACGTATTGGTTTTTCCACTTGTCAATTGATAGTGTGGAAGTGTATGTGCATTTTGTACATGAGTGGCATGATGCAACCATCTTCAATGAAATCCTCAAGTTGACATCATTATCATGTATATTTTCTAAATTAATGTGGGTAATTATATTATCCGTATTCCAATCACTTTAGATATGGGATCTTAGGATGATGATGAGTTTTACAATTCATATTATCATTGACATTTTTTGCACAACATCAATAATCACTTGAAAATAAATAAAAATAGGTACCATTGCTTTGCATCATATTACTTTCATCAAGGCTCTCAAAGATTTGAACTAGTATATATAGGTATCACTACCCATCACATAAAAATGGGCTAATGTCTCACCATGATTGACCATGTTATACATGATATTTTTGGGGGCATGTGGTAATTATGGAATCAATTTACAAATTTATTGGTTGACTCTTCCTAAGTAGAATGAACATCACCAATTTCTCATCTTCATTGTTGCATAGATCCGTCAATCCACAACCAAATTACATACTCTTACTAACACACTTTCACTTAACATTCACTTTACGGGTGGGTTTGTTCATAGTGACTACTACATTTCTTATGATCTAAGTCAAATTTAAGATGTAGCTTTAAGTAATATTTATGTTACCCTAAAGATAATATGTATGTGAAATTCATAATTTAGACTTAACGTTTGTAGGAGCATTGTAAATTAAATGCTAAAATATCATAAAATTTGATTATCATAAATAAAATGTAAGTATTTAATTATTTTTTATGTTACAAGGGTATCGTAAATGTGTCTTAAAGGTGGCATACATTTGTGACACTTGTGCAAGATTATATGCCCTAAAAAATAAAAAATAAAAGGAGATGGAAAAAATACAGGTTCTATATTGTTTTATTATTTTTATTCTTTAGAGGGATAATTAAAAAATTACTCTTAATTTTTGGCAAGATTTGGAGATCATATAATAGATTTGGAGAAAAGGTAATTTTAAAATGGAATGTCGTTAAAAAGGCTACATGGTGAAAGAGGAATAAGATGATGGGCACTTGCAATACATCTAAAAACACTCCCTCTCTAGTATGTTGGATATCCACACCATATTCCAAGTCTCTTATTTTGGCACATTATAAGAGTCTATTCATTGTTTGTTACATTTAGTGAAACAATTTCAATGCCTCATGATCATATATAGGGTATATGTGTAGTTTGGATTTATTTCGTACGTATACTCTTTGCTCTCTATATTCATTCTATTTGATTGAAATTTTCTAAGGCCATTTTAACAAACCCATTTTGTGTATATTTCACAATCATTGTAGTACAAGATTCCACATCCATTTGAGACACTTTGCTTATCATGCATGTAACACCATGGAAAAGGTGAATTGATCTTCTTATTTCCAAGTGAAGGGTATATAATTATTTAAATAACCACTTAAGATTTACATGACTTTCAGGTTGATTTATTGGCATGAATGGAGGAGTGCATAACAACATGGTGAGAGAGAGGTGGAGAGGCATTACATATAGGTACATGTGAGTGTAGGTGGAAGTGCCTAGGAATCAAACCTTAGAGAACATTATGAGCACCTATGATTCAAATCATGATAAATTCTAAAAGTGAATTGGGTAATGTTTCATTTTTTAAAACTCTATGCAATGTAATGATCACATTTCATGAGGCGATGTGGAAATCTACTTCATACCATCATAAATCACATGGCACCCATGGAAAACTAGGTTACAGTAATGGAAACCTACTTACAATGAAACCTACTAACTTCAATTTTTTTAAAACTTTACATATATCTTGGAAACTAATCTTCCATTCTATAATTTAGAGACAAATTATAAAACAAGCCATTTTATTTTTGTAAAATTTTAGTCAAAGTTACATCACATTTAAGATACATTAATGTCACATTTAAATTACCTTTCAAACACATTTACATTATATTTATGATGGTTTCATAACACCTAAAAGAATCATCAACATATTTTATAAGTTTTTTAAGCATGTCTTATGAGAAATGTAAATATGTCATAAATTAAAATTCCATTGAATGATTGCTTTAGGATGCAATAAAGTGTCTTAAAGTGATTTAAATTAAGGTCATACCTTCAAAAAAAAGAAAAAATGGTCATATTCATCTTAAAATTGAGATTAATCTAACTTAAAAGTCATCTTAAACCTAAATTAAAACACACAAAATGTAGTAGAGAATAGTTTCATGTTAGTGGTAAATACGGGGAATGAAGCAAGAGATCTTAAGATAGTTTTTACACCTCACCCCAGTGATAACATTTGAATTTGGATATTTGATTAATTTTAGACTTTCAATGCTGCACTTACTTTTGGTCTTCAAGGGTATATCACTTACTTTCATACAAAGTGTTCCATATCAGTCTATATATATAACATTTAAATTTGGTTTTTTGGGGCTTCTTATATTTTTTTAATGATATAGTAAGCATAAAATATACCTACCTAAATTATCATAAAGTATAAAAAATACCTAATTAATTGTGTAACTAATCATAGAGGAGATAATAAACTTTTAGTTTTCTTATATGTCATCAATGAATCTATCATTTTAATCTAGACCTACCCACATGAATCTGAAATTATCTAACACATGGAGACTAAATTTAAATATGATCAAGGACAATGTCATGGACATGTAATAAAAACCTAATATAACGTTGTGATTATACAAATTATCGTCATCAACCTCTACAATATTGGTTAGGATATATAAACTATGAAATATACTTTTGATCTTATTATTGGATTTTATCCTAATTTCATGCTTTAAATTTTGATCTTCTAAAATGAGATAATCTTTTAATACTAAAATGGATAAGGGTTTGAGTTGGGAATTTACATAGATAGGGGCAGTTCATCTCTTAAGATGTGTTATTCTCCTCAAATTGAGCTAGATATTTGAGTAACAAAACAAAAAAATATGCCTCCCATATATCTAATATGTGTTCAATGTGACAACATAATATGCCACACATGTTTCCAATATGTGCTCCATGTTTTTGTATTTTTATTTTTAGATATTAATGTCTACAAAAGGCCAAGAATGATAGATGGGACTCAAGAACATATTACATGAATCTAATACATTAAAGGAGTTTCAAAAGCATCTCCAAAATATATAAAAAGAGAAACAAATTAATGAGAAATAAAGATTCTATTATTTGAGGGTCCTATATCTTCAAATTAGTAAAATGTGTGTTTATTTACATATTTTGACCAAGTTATTTTGGCATGTGGTCTTTTGAGGTTCTTTTAGTCTTTTACTTTGGAGTAAGAACTGATATTATTGAATTGGCTATGTGTAATTACATCAATTTGAGTGTTCTTTGTCAAATTTGAAGTGTTTCATGAATAAACAAGGCTAAAATATTATGGTCCTCATACTAAATGAATATCCTCAAAGATACATGGAAACCTCTTAAAATACAATGGTATCTTCCAATAATTTCATAATAGATAGGTCAATGTAATATAAAATGCTCTTTACTTTCAGGTTCTAGAAAACATGATTGGCATGTATGCTCATCTAGTGGGAGTTTATGATCAGATTCCATTCAGAACTGATGAGATCAAATGTGAAATTAATCTAAAGGTATCCTTAAACATGATGGCAACTTCTTCTTCTTGTACCCAAGAATTTAATTTCAATCCTCATAAAAACAAGAATAAAATTGGAAATGTGAATAATTTTTGGTTTGAAATTCTCTTTGGGATTAAACCATGTACCTCTCAAATAATATTTATTGATATTTTTATGAATACCTTTGTTTAATTCATGTTTAATGAGTTGAGGAGTGTTAATAGAAAACCCAAGAGGAGATAGTCTTTCTATATCAATATCTAGCTTCTAAAGGAGAGCCATAAATCTTGCATACCAAAAATATTTGTATCCTTTTTTTGAAAGTTGCATAGAAGATTGAAATGCCAAAAATGGATACCTATTCTAACCATAAAAATAATCTACCATGCATTGAAGTCTATGCAACATAATGATAGCATTTAAAAGTAAGGAGATAAAGAATAGGCATACCCTAAACTCTGCAAGAATAATTGATTGATGAACCATTATTTTGGATTGATTCTTCTTTGATAACATGGGGATGAAAACTCTTTACATACATTTGAAATCATATTTTCTTAAGTATGGACCCTAAACCTCACATCCATACAATAGTGTAGGAGTAACTAATGTATGAAAAATTTTAATCTTATCTGGATATTTAGAAATTGGAGTTGAAAATAACATCTCCAAGGATTTTAATGTTGCATATCATTTGTTAAGTCTTGATTATATTACATGTACAAAGATAAAAGGTAGTCCATATAAAACCACACACAAGTAGGTGTAAGAGTGTACCACCACGACCTATTTTTATTTGTATGTCAAATTGATTGTAGAGGCTATTTTATTGGTTATATTGAATGCCATGAGTTTTGTCTTTGTAAGATTTATTTCAAGTCCATTCTTACCATCAAAAAATGTTCAATGTATGAAGGTGTTTTTCAAGACTTGTAATTAAGTGTGAAATCAAAATAATGCCATGTGCAAACAATAAAATATAAAAATAAATCCCAAAGAGGCTTCAACCACTCATAACACCCAAAATTGTTGATATAATGTCCAATTCATCATTATAGAGACCAAAAAGAGTAGGTGAGATTGGACAACCTTGTTTCACACCTATGGTACTGTACACATGAAAAGCAACACATTAACCTTGTGTACTCAATTTCCTAAGGTCTAGCCAAGATAGTTGATGAAGAGATGACTAGAATGAATAGGTCTAGGTGTTAGGGAGATTAGGTTGAGATATTAGAATGGGGTTTTGAATGATGGGAAGAAAAGGATGCTTTTGATAATACTATAAGATCTATAGAATGTCATTGTACTTATTGAAAGTGGCTAATATATTGGAAACATAACTATAAAGTCCTTAAGTGTTAGTAAGGATTATCTATTGAAGTTCTTAGTCAATGCTAGGGATGATGAACTGGGTATAGCTAGGTTGGACGGCTATAGGGATCTGATCAACTTTTTTGATATGTCTATTCTATATCATACACAAATCAAATGAAATTATGATGAGACTAGTCTCGACGAGAAATAAAAGAGGAATGATGAAGATCTAGACATGGAGATCATTGTATTGGTGAATTCACATATGAATGGGTATAATGATGGGATTCGATTGCATTCACTCTTTCTCATCAAGGACATTGGGTTGGTCAATGATGATATGGGCAATGGGAGTGGAATGAAAAATCTCTTTTTTGATTCATGCCTTGATGTCACTTTGAATGTTGCTACTAGGAGTGGGAGATCTAACACTAGCAAAAATGTTGGCTCTAATGAGGTATGGACATTTTAGAAGTGTCATGAAAGGTGGAAATATAATGATGTGACCTATTGTTTAAGAGTAGAGCTTGTCTGGGAAATGGTAAGGAATAGGTACTTATTTTTCTAGATGTGTAGAATCAAGGTTTGGGATTGTACTTATCTTAACAAGGCTTAATTGGTTGTCTTTTGTATGTTTTTGACAATATTTTGTAAAGAAATCAAACTATGCTAATTGCTTAAAATTAAAGTACTTTGGAGGATTAAAATGAAATTACTTTGGAGGATTAAAATGAAATTACTTTGGAGGATTTAAATTAAATTCTGAAAGTAAATTTAGTAAATACTATTATTTTTGTTCTTTTTCAATATATTTGAATGCTTGCAACACTAAAATTCAAATCTAGACCAATGATACAAGTGCTGATTTTACCCTTTTCTAGATTCAATATTTTACCTATACACAAGCTAAATGAAACTTTTATTTTTCAAATATGAATGAATGAAACTTTTATTTAATTAAAAACTATTAACATGCAAGTGAAAAATCAGATCCAAAACCTATAGAGTATAACTTCCAAGTATTTCGAAACTCTTTTGCACATGCATTCAAGGAACTTTTTTTTTTTGGATTTTTAAATGATTGTTTATAATATTAAATGATCTAATATGAATTAATTGAAAAATGAAATTTATTATTTTCCAATCTAGGACAATGTTCTTTTCTTATGCAAATGAATAATATCAAATCTAAGATGCAAGTTTTGCCTTTGTCTAATTTTTTATATGTGTTTCTAGGTGTTTGTGTGTATGAGTTTATGATTTTTATAAAAGTGAAAATAGATTATATTTTTTGTTTTTAGCTAATGAACAAATGTAATTAGTCTACCCTAGGTTTTGATTCAAACTATGTGCTTTGAAAATCATTCTACATGCAAGAAAAACTGAAAGAACTAAACTACTTTTATTTGTTACAAAAGAAAGAGAGGACAAGAATTTCTTTTCAATTTATTTTACATTTTATAAATATGAATCCTAATATAATAAATAAATAATTTAATTTAATCTAATAAATAAATCAAAATTTAAAGTAAAAATATCCAACTTGATCAATGGTGATGAACAAGCAAAGGTAAATGATTATTTTAGTGAGTATACTATCATTAGGTATGCTAGATTTATTTTTACTCGATCATGACCCTTGAAAATCTCACACAAAAAGATGAAAATAAAATAAATCCATATGGACATAATCTTCAATAAAAGAGTAGTTGAATAGTGGCTAGACTTAAATAGAAAGGCAAAGAACTAGTTATCACAGATTAGATTAGATTCTCCAAGCTTGTTTAAAACAAAACAAAGATGATCATAAATTAAATAATACACTACTATAAAAATAAAATTAGTTAGGTTATGAATATGTAAGACTCAAAAGCTTCAACATATAATTCAAATCTCAGATCCATAAACCTAAGGAAGGAGAGATACTTGCAAGGGAATAAAGAGGTTTCATGTGATAGTTTAATAGGAGATTGAATCAATTTTAGAAGGGATAACAGAGATAATATTTGATAAAAATAAACTTAGTGTTGAGATGAGCCATATAGGAGGAAAACACAAGCTTAAAAATTAAGAAACATAATCAAAATCATTCAAAATTAATGAAAAGTGAAGTATCCAAAACTAAATTTAAAAACATGCAAATGATGATGAAACCACCACCTTATGTAGGTTGTCAAAATAAAACTACCATAGTCAAAGACAAGATCATTATGGTAAATAAAAAAATATCCACCTATGTAACATCTTCTTCATATAGGTTTATGAAATTACCATTAGAAACATCATGAAATGGGCACTTTCATCATGGATATTAGAAGTCTCGTCAAGGGGATCGACGGTTTCATCACATGAAAAATTAAAGAAAAAATGAAGGCAAAATAAATCTAAAATATCAATTATAGAGGTTATAAAGGGTTAAAATAGTGTATAAAAGACATAATGACTAAGATAAATCTAGGTTTGTGCATATATATAGGCTGAAGTCTTGCATCATCATTGGATTTTTTTTAAATGTTGTATCATGTCATTTTTGGGTGTGCACAGGTACTATAGATGTTATATGTAGTGCCAATTTTAGTATGCATATGCAAAAAAACTACATCATATAAATTTATTATCAAGGTAATTATTAAATTATAAATACATAAGTATTTATTCTTTTAAATCAAAAGATGCCTTAGTATTGTATCAAATGCCTTATGAAAGTCTACTTAACAACAATATACCTTCCATTTTTTAGCTTGTGCTTCCTCAATGAGGGCATCAAGTATGAATATGTGATCACATATTTGGTTATTCCTTATAAATATTTCCTAAAATTTTTCCTAAATTCATTTTATCTTTTCCCACTTGGAAATATAGTCATCTAGCATTGTAACAAACAACATAGCCAAAGTATGCCCAGCCATGATGGTATGTTAATTCATTGGTTGAAAACAATCTCTAGATTTGAAGATAGGATGAATAATATGAGATGTGCAAGTTGGTGGAAGAACATGAAGAACAATAAAATTAAAAATATTAGAGATATGGATGATAAGAACAATTCGGCTATGATGGAGGAATTCAACCTTGAAATTTTCCACATATTGATCTTTTTTAGACTTGCATTTTAAAATGGCCTTAAGGACCATCTTGTTAGTAAAGAAATGATAGTTAAGTGGTCTAGAATTCATTTGGATGAGGGATTGGTTTGGAGGGTCATAGAGGGATGTGTCATACACATACCATGTATGGGGGTTGGTAATGGCACAAATAATGTTTTTGGGTAAAAATGATCTCCAAAATTAATTAGGATTGGATCAGATTTGGTGTAGGATAACTATTCATTTGTTATACAAGTATTGTCATTTTTTATTTCTAAGAATAGTTATATATAATTTTTGGACGAGCTTATATATATAGGGTGTTTGGGTTATAATATGCTTATTTAACTTGTGAACATTTTTGAAATCCACATCATACCAAACATTTGGAGGGCAATGCCCATGGGAATTTTGGGGTCTAGTAATATGAATGGAGTGAGGGAAGGTATTAAGAGAAACAATAATAATTCATTGGGATAGTGTATTTTTCTCTCAATTGGGTCTAAAATATCATAAATTCTCATGAGATTGGTTTTATGAATATTAGTGTAGCTCTCATCATATGCATGGTCAAAAAGAATAGTATTATGTTAGTGATAAAGCCCAAGAGAAGAAGTTGTACTTTGTTTGGCAAGTGGTGTATGAAAAGAGAGAAAAACATGATCTATGAGAGGTGGGAGAGAATTCAAAACCTAGAGATCATTTTTACACAAATAAATATATTTTTAGGATATAACATAGTCTACTGCATTGGTTCCACTAGGATGAGGAAAACAAGTACAACCTCTAGATTTAGGGAAGTTTTATGTACCATTTAGAATAATAAGATCATGTGATTCACTTAACTTGATTAGGTTATGCCTATAATAATTCATTATAGAGTATGCACAATATCATTTGAGGCATGATTCATGAAAATCAACCTCATAAATGATTAATGGATCATTGTAAAGATCATGGTTAACACACTGTAGCTAGCCAATCTGGACACTGAAGTCACCAATAAGAATTCCCTCACCAATAGCAAAATATTTTAAAATCTCTTGTTGTAAGTCCACAAAGGGAGCTTCACCCTTAAGAGACATAACATAATTCAACTATTCTAAGGGAAAGTAATAGGAATAAATGAAACACTCTTGGAAAAGACATTTTTTTTTTAATGATATCCATAAAAATATTACAAATTTGATAGATCCTTCAAGTTGGATAGAGGATTGGAGTGATCTCTATGGAGACAAGCTACTTGACCAGAGCCTTTTGTTCCATGTTAGATATGTTGTCTATGTACAATAATCCATGATTATTTTATATATGAGGGTAGTGGTTTCTCCTTAGTTTCATGGGTTTCCATGAGAAATATGATATCTAAGATAAGACTCACATGTTCAATAGATCATGGGGAAAAAAGAGAGAACAACCACATTTCCAAACTACAATTATGACTGGGGTTTTAAACTAAGGCTTTGAACTCCAACATCGTGTAGAGATGGGCTAAGGTTTAATCCACCAATCAAGGGGAGAACCCTTGATCCAAGCTATACCATTACAAATCATAGCCCACTTTCATTATTTTCTAGCTTTCAATAATTTATTTCTAATTTCTTTGTCCTATTCTTGTTATAATTTAGTTAAAATTTTATCAAGATAAAAAAATTCAGCATGACCAAATAACTTTTCTTTGATCTCAATGCCTCTAATCTATCTTGTGATGTGTAAATCAATTAACTAAAGATTCATCTTAATTGAACCGAGCTCCATAGAGTGATATATTAGGGAGTCCTAAATAATGGTTTATGAAATTGGATGTTTTTTGGATGGAATCTTCTTTTTTGATTAATCCTTTGACTTGTAAGTTAAGGGCTTTAACTTTCCTTTTTCTATCTTCTTCAAATTTTGCCTGTAATACTGCTTCAACAAGTGAAGGTGTTTTTTTATTGTTTTTCACTACTTGAACCCATGAATTTGGATTCATAGATTCCACTTTATGTTAGGTATGTTTTGAATTATTAAGTTATCAAATGGCATACCCCACCTACATTTTTATAGATGATTAATTAAAACTTTGGCCAAATTGGCATGCATGATTGAATTCCAATGGATAAGAGTGCAAAAGGTGAAAGAGTCGAATGTGTGTGCCTAATTTTAAAGGAAAACCAATAAAACATGTTAGGACCATATAGATGATCTTAAATGGCATCAAAATCGTAAAGATGTTACAAATACAAAATATAATTAATGTAGACATCCAAAATTTTCATTTTTTTATTTTGTTACTAATTTTATCATCATTCAACACCAATTCTGCCCACTAATGTCATATTCCATAATTTATTGATTTCACCCTAAAAACACCTCTAATAACAATATCTCAATCTCTCTTGACATATTATACACATCAATCAACATTACTCCTCATCACATTATCCTTTTATCCTAATTAGTCACCTACGTATCACCCACATTAACCATTAATAAGACCTTCATAATTTTTACAAAATTTTATATTCCTTCCTAACTACCCCAAACTACCTCCACTCACATTCCTAGAAATTCCCACCACTAATCCCCATATAATCTCTAATTAATTACAATAACATCCTCTAGAACATCCTTGAGTTCCACACCATGCATTTAACTCCTCACCACACTCTCTAGAATTCTCCAAAGAATTTTTAATTCCTAAAAATCCTAACTACTCAATCCTCTCATCAATTCTTCACCCTTGATCAAGATCCACCATGGAACAACCAAAACTATCCATTCCTCAATTTGGATATTATAAATAAAACTATGCCCACATGAAAATGCATAGAAGAATTTTGAAATGCAATAGTGTCATCATCTTATAAGCAAACCAATCATCCATAGCTAAGTGTTGTACAAGTCTTGAGTCAATAAAGTAATCACACATTAAAGAGAATCAAGCATCCACTCATATTTGGATCACATGTACAACAATATGGAGGAGGTCTTCAAGAGTAGATTTAATGTATAAAATTTGGTGTTTTATCCCTTATTTTATTGACATCTCAAATTTATGTTCCTCATGCTTATTATTGGTTTATACTAATCCTAGGTAGTTTATTTCATTTTAAGTAGAAACATCTCTATTATTGGTCTATACTAATCCCTAAATTGGAATACACTACATTTTCTCTACCATAATTTGAGCGACTCTAATGTTGAAAGCTTGTTCTAATTTCTAATACTGTCAAAATTGTGTATTAAAATTCAGCTGTTAAAAAATTGCCAATTAAAATTTTAATGTTAAAAACTCTAAATTTTTATTTTGATATACATTATATCTTGAAACATTATATATCCTATCCAGCATAAAAACAAAAGAAACATCACCAAAAGGGCCAAGATGTCAATATAGACTTGAACATGCAAATGCAGTCTAAGCATTTCTTGGGTAATCATGTTTGTGTGTTTGGTTTTAAATTAAAAAATTGAGCCTCATCAAATTAAGAGAACATATATTTGTCAAGATACCCATACATTGATATTTGGTCATTAAAACAGTTTTATCATGGGCATAATAGCCATATTGTACTAACATTTTATATTCAGGCTTCGAGGTCCCAATAGATTGATGGTTCTTACTATGGACTCAGTATTACAGAATATTCTAGAATGTATATCATAAAAAGAGGGTAAAGTTTATTATTTTCAATTTTGGAATCCTATGTTTGTTCATGGACAAAAAATTAAAAAGTTACTTTGCTTTTAATAGCAAGAAATTGTATCAAAGTTAGTTTTGTTTGTTTATTTTTTTCAATTTTATTTTTAAAAATAGGAAATTGTACATATAGGATAATTATTTTGTGGAATTTATTCCCATGTGCTTGTCATAGTATTTAGGAGGGTTGTAATATGGATTTCATCACTATGCAATAATTATCACTCTATGTTATGGTAGGGTATCAAAATTTAAGAACAATCATTGTAATACTAAGTAGGTTTCCCCATAAAGAGTTTGGTGAAGTGAGGAGGTCATTATTAAATATCTATGAATTAAACATCTTTACATGGATTTGGGCCCTATTATATCATGATATAAAGGGGATGTACCTAGAGACCTTATAAAGCCTAGCTTAAAACCTATCGACACAAAAAATTAGTAGCATAGGAGAAACAACATCTCAAAAGATTACTCATAGCATACAACCATGGAGTGAGGGTTGGGAGACTAATCTATCCACCACTTTAGAAGAATAGATTCATGGGATACTAGCTACATTGTATAACCTTTTACACTAACATAGGTCTTATGGCTTGTGTGTTCTTATTTGTGTGTTGTCAAGACCCATATTTTTTAAAAACTTTACACCTTAAACCAAACAAGAAAATAACCAACATCCATATATCTAAGAAAAACCAAGACAAAAAGTCATGTAATCTAAGTTCACATTGATCAAGCCATCCAAGAATTTAACAAACACTCCCAATCAAAACCAAAACATGTCATGATTCTAAATAAATCATCCATCACCAAAACCATCCAAATGTGTCCAATCGAATGCAATCTAAAACCTAAGCTTGTCAAAATACACATTAATAAAAATAATCCAAAAACCACATAAGCTTGCTTTAATCCACATCAAAACAATCTCATTACATATCATAAACCAACAACCAAAAATATGCTTGTTTAAATCCTAAACTGAATCAAAATTTAAGCACCTAATTATCCAAACCAACATACATATAAATCATTATATTACATCTTGTTGCTTATGCTCTCAGTCTAAAGCATTATATAAATGAAAATAATTCATCTACCCAATAGGTAACCACATATGATGACTCAAAAATTGTAAATGGAAATATGGTCGCATTCAAAATGTTTTTTCCTAGTCCATTTATAGCTAGTGTGGTCTACAATGAAATGGGAATGTTCATAGCATGGGATAAATTGAGAATATTTTTAACAAGTGTGACATGAATCCAATAAATTTTTTGTATGTACATGGCTATGATGCCAAATACCTGTGACATATCTCAATCAAAATTATCTCACATGTACAAAATTAAATCAAATATTTTATTAATTTATTAACATATATTTTTATACATTATTACTATTTAAAAGTTAAAAAATTTAATAGGTAACAACATTTTTTGTGATAGGTGGATAGTATTTCCATGTGGATAGTATTTCTTAAGTAAAGTGGAATTGGAGTACATATGCCTTTATCCACTCAGCTAAATGAAACAAGTTGGCATCCAAGAAAGCCAAGGATTTGATATTTGTGTATTTCAATTTTCACCTCATGTCACACAAGTATAAGGAATATATTTGAGGGCCTAAAAAACTTTGGGATATACATCTAAAGATTATATACATTGATTCTTTTGAATCTAATCTTGTCCAATTTTCCCTACTTGGTGTCAATGATGACAATAAATGGATTTTTGCATAAGGAGTGGAGAGTGGAGCTAATGTTAGTGGCATTCATGATTATGAAGACAATCTAAATCTAGATGATTTATTCTAGATTTTATGGTATATTTTATCTTTGTCTCTTTGAACTTTAAATAAATAAATAAATGAACACTATATATTTTTAAGTTTTTTACTAAGTAATTATATCTTTTATAGACTAAAAATGAGTATTATGCATCTTTTTTTGTGTGTGTGTGTGATAAGGAGTTTCCATGACATTTTCAAATAAATATTTTTTTAAAATATAGAATTTTGGGTTTCATAAACAGTTCTATTTCCTTTTCCAAACAACATAGGGCATATACAATATCAATCGGGTACAAACAACAAGGCAAAGGAAACTTAGTGAAATTATGGAAATTAAAGGTTGTTACCAGAACCATCTATACACTTTCATAAAAGTAGAGACATTGTCAGAACTTGATATTAAACTTACAAAACATCAAATATACAAAAACTAATTTGATAACTATGCTTTTCAAGTCTAGGGCTCCAAAAAAATAACTTGTTTTTGCTGAAATTATGCATAGATATCTTGGAAACTTATATCATTTTTCATAATAGGGAAGTTAAACCTAAAATAGATAATAAAAATGGTTGTTTTCAGGTCTTTGATCAATATTAATATCATTTTTAAGCACCAACTAATTATTAGGTCCTATAATAGATAATACTTTTGAAAGGAATAGACCAAGTATAACGTATGTTTAGCCAAACAATAAATAGTGATGATACAATTCCTACTCTATATGACTTTGTTTGATACAATGAATGTTTTATGTAGTAATAAATACTTAATATTACCTTAGACACTTGAATCTATAGTTTTAATGTTTTATTTTATTGTCTTTTCACATTCATAATATATATCTATAATGTTCTAAATTGCCAAAAGTGTCTATGTATTTATAGAATTATTGAATTCAAATTAGGATCCTATCGACACGTAAGTTGACACACAACAAGTGGGATAGCCAACCAATCAAGATCCCATGACACAAGTGACCCAAAATAAGGTAAAAAAGGCCCAACCTCACAACCATACACTATATGTTTTTGAGGAGAATCCTAAAATTCTAAGGAAAAGATGAGAAGAGAGAAAGGGAACAATGGAGAAATGATAGGGAACACAAATAAACATGAGGAAAACATGATAATAAGAGGCTAATTTGGATTGATAATTGATAAATAGACAAGTATCTTAGAATAATGTAATTTTATGACTAATAACTACCCTTTTACAAAAATTAGTGTCCACATAATGACACACTTTGATGTTTATTCATGCATACATCTCAAAGTAAAACAATAAAAGAGTGGATATTAATTTTGTGCTCTTAAAGCTCCTATAGCATCTCCAATGTACCTGTAAAACATGAAAAATATGTGCATGTGGATAAGTTCCTAATCGATCCATATTATATTGAAATATAGAAAATAGAAATTGAAGTTGGTATACTTAGCTTAGTTGGAGCCTTCATATTGACCCTTGTATGAGTTTCCAACATATCTTGACCTATGCAGCAGTCCCTATGAAACCTACATGAATAAATATACACAAATAAATAGTCATTATAATAATCTTCCAAAATCTAGGAAATACAAATTAAAAAGGATGTGTTTAGGTTGTATTGCATGATCCTCACTTGGTTATCATGATATCATATATTTTACCATTGTCATGCTCTTACAACTCTGGCTTCCTTTTCTCCTTCAGGTGTGCATTCGTTCCAATGAATACTTCCTTAAAAATTTGTTATTGTAGACAATAAAATTAGCATTTAATGTTAAAACAATACACTTGTGAACACCCTTTATTCACACTTAACCTATGCTCAAATCCATGGTTTCAAACCGCTATTCCTCTGCTTCTACGCAAAGGACCACTATATAATCACATTTTTATAATTTTTTTTGAATTGATGAATAAGAGGGTTTTATCATTGCAATAACCAAAATATATACTACATATTGTGAAGAAAATACCCATTCTTCCCAATTTTTAGTCCTATAACCCAAAAAGCCCTGAACTAGATCTAAATACAATAACAAGGTCAAAAGTCATTTTTTAAATCGCATAATTTCACACCATGATTGTACCAAGATATAGCATTTCACCAGTATTGTACACACACCACTGTAGCATGTGAGAATCACATGGAGGTTGATCCATATTTTGAGTATCAGTATGTAGAAAATGCTCAACACACAGTGTGTTGAGGTCAAACACAACCTAACCCCTTACTTGTTGCCCCCATTTTACAATATTTTTACCCTCTTTTAATTGAGATAGGGTTTGTGTGAATAATAAGGCACATGGTTGATCCCACAATGAATCAAAGGAATCTGAATAGACACATAAGATCTATAGATGAAGACACATCTATTAGAATTTACACATAGGTAAAATAACTTAAGAGATAAAACCACTCCTATAAACATTAACATAGGTTGGCCAACTCCAAATATTGTTGCCTTATCCCAAAATAACATGGATCCATGTTCATGATTTGCAACGACCTCACATAGTTTCACAGTCATTATTGTAGTCCTGCAGACTTGAGTCCAACGAAGTCATTCACTTCTTAGCACTTTCTCTTTTTAGCACATTTCTAAAAATAGTAATGTACAAACCAATTTATGTGTGATTATTGTATATTTTATGCATTTTTATTTACTTATTAGTTTATCTTAATTATATTAACTCACCTTAATATAAAGTTATATTAAGTATTTTGGTAAACTTGTTTATCATTGAATATTTAAAAACTCTCACTATTCATGTAACTGGGGTTTCTTTCCTTTTTTTATTGTTTCAAATTATTGTATTAGGGTTTTCATATTTATTAAATTATTTGCTCATAGAAATTATTTCAAGTTTCTATTTCCCATTTTATGTAACCTAAGAAAGTTGTTTCTACCTCTCTTAGAATAAGTACAAGACTAAGTGGTGCTCAAGTTTCTTTTGATAAGACACATAAGGTGGATAAGAACAAGAGTATGTCAGGATATTCAGATAATAATTAATAATTTGAATATGTAAAAGTGCATGACTATACTTTAAAACATGAAAAATATAACCAAGACAACACTGACTCTCAAGATGAGCATGAATATGTAGTTCCACCTAAAAATGATGAACAATCAGATCCTAATAAGGTGTAACTTATTAAGAATTTTAGACAAATAATTCATGAAAAATATCAATATTATCATAATATTTTACAAACTCTTTTGTAAATTAAAGGTGAAACCATGGCTAATACATCTGATATTTTTACTGATATGGATTCCTTTCCTTTATCTACATCACTAATAAATACTTTTATACCAACATCTACTATGAGGGAAACCTAAGGGTTTCATCATATCACTATGCCAATCCCTACTCAGTAGATTTTTACACGACCTTTGGTCAACACATATTCTATTACTAATGCACAATCTCTTATGCAAAATATTTTAGCCATGTAGACTTAGGTGTTTCACTTGGAACAAGGGGCTTTGACACTTAATCAAAAACTTGATTCAAAAAATTTAATACATACTCAATTATATCAACATATTTCAACCCATCCTTTACCAACTAACACCTAAGCTTAAATCATATGATGGAAAAGGTGACCCAAAAAACATTTGAGAGATTTTCACACAACATGTTTTGACCATGCATCTAATGATAGGTTTTTGAACAAATGTTTCCCATAATTTTAAAAGAGTATGATCAAAGATGGTTTTACAATCTACTATATCATTTATTTTAGGCAATCAATACTTTGGTATATTTATTCCTTGCAAATTTTTCCATGAACTTAAGTGAAAATATTTCATATGCTCAAATTTCTAAGCTCAAACAATAATCTAATGAGCTTATTGTAGATTATGTATTATGGTATAAGACCATATTATCCAAGATGATGAATCCTATGATAGATAATAAATTCATGAAATATTCAAACAAAGTTTTCTTCTGTCTCTAAATGAATCTATTATGTTTAATAAGTTTCTATCATTTGTTTATTTATGTCACATAGTTAAGGAAATAGAGGTTAACTTGTTGGCAATAAATAAGCTAAAATGTGTGACCAATCTAGTTTATACTTCTAATATAAAGACTCAGATTAAGCCACCATACAAGGTTAAGCCAAGTTAAAATGAGAGTGAGCCAAAGACCATAGTGAATGAAGTTTAAGACCTATTCAATGCATTTTTTTACAAGCTCCTCCAAGGAGATAGTTTACCAACTTACCACAAGCTCCCAGTAAGGTGTTACAAATTTTATTAGAATGTCAAATCATATCGCTCCCTTTCATTAAAAAGGTTTATGTTGGTATAAATATTCTAAAATGATTTTATTAACATGATTTTTTTATTTTCATAGAGCATAAGGGCATGATACCAACAAATGCATCATTTTGAGACATAAGATACAAGATTTGGTAGATAATACAATGTAGGTACATATAACTAAAGTACAAAGGAACAACCAAGTGAGAGTATAAAAATTAAGATATTCACTAAAATATAGTTCAAGAAAAAATAAATAAATCAGAAGTGCACTATACATATAAGGCACATCCTCCACTAGATTCTTATCATTCTCAAACAGAGGTACAAAATCCTTTTAATGGAATTATTGGTACATATCATGTTTTAGTGCCATTTAGACCACTTATTACATTCATAAAACATGAGATAATGTATGATGATTTTGTTTCTCACTCTTTATTCATACAAGCTTACATTAATCATCAACCTATGTAGAGTGTTGCAGTTGATAATGGTTGAAGTGTGAATATGTGTGTTATCACACTTATTTCACATTTTAGATAACAAATAAGGATATGTATGGTACAAAAGAAATAATTAATGGATTCAATGGACATGTATAGAGTTATATTTGTGAGATCACATTACCATCATAGGTTATTCCAACACATGTGGCAATCAAGATTATCATAATACCTAGTGCATGAGTCTTTGATATGTTATTGAGACATCCTTAGATTCATTAGCTTCATGTAGTGATTTCTATAGCACATAGATGTTTGAAATATTTTTTTACTAATGTGGTTATCAAAATTCATGTTATTCCATATGAATACACCTTACAACCCAAGATTATGATTCCTACTTAATAAATATCATTCGATCACCCTAAAAAGGTTCAAACTATTCAGAGAGTTCAAAATAATTTGGTGAAATTTATAAGGAGACATATTCTTCAATAGCCACTTAATCATAAATTTGTCATAGATTATAGAAATTCACTTTCTTATCTAGCATGTCCTAGATTGGTATTATAGGAAATTAAGAGTGTTCCACAAAGAACACAAACACGATATTATTATACTACATTATCAATTCCAAAGAGTCTTAAAGTTAAAAATACTAAAAAACATACACATGATACTACATATTATCATCATGATAGTGATACCTATGTACATAGCTAAATTAGTTTTCAGATTTTGAGTTGAGATTATATACTTCATAGTGGCATGATACTTTCCCTTCATGAGAGGTTATCCTTCCTAAGTTAGATACATGACCCATTTATTATGAGGCTCTTATGGGATTCATTGGTTTGTATGTTCATTTCTTAGTTTTATATTTATATATATATATATATATATATATATATATATATATATATAATTTAAAAAATAGAATATTTAAAAAATTCTAAAAACTAAGACTTATGGATGATATATGTAGTTCATTTACATCATTTGATTTATCATTTAGTATATGCAATACTTATCCATATCCATTTTTTCAATCAAACACGCTTCACAAATGTACTTAATTGAGTTTTAGAACATACAAGTTGTCACTTTCAGATGTAAATACAAGTGGTGATATTTTCACAGACCTATAAAATTGACACATACAAAACCACACTACTCCTATTTGTCACACACTATGTTCTTATCCCATTCTAACAGATTTGTCCTAATTAAAACAGGGTCCAATTTATCATATTCAAAATAGTCATGGGCCTTATATAAGTTGTTTGCATCACAAGTTCACTAGGGGAATATTTTACACATGTTTTATCACTCTATGACTATCCCTATTGTTCTTACTATAGTACAATACATTACACAAAATATTTCATTGTATGTTATTTAACATTATTATTTCACTAAAAATTATATGCATTGTAAACATATTTTCAAAGAAGCAAAAATCTTTCTACATATTCTACATGCTTTCCTATTTATGTGAATTTTGAATTTGGCCATAGCTGTGAGGGACCCCCAGGCTCCTCTTCCCTCTCCCCCTTAGTAAGAGCTAGCCATGAGAATATCTCGAGTTGCCATTCCAAACCCATGACCCAAGGTGATGCATTGGTTCCCAATGCATAGAAGAATGTCCTTTTGGGGGATAAAAATTGTGTGAAATATGAAGCTGCTCCATGTTGTTAGAGTTAGAAGATGGTTTAGTCCTTAAGCTCCTCGATCTAATGGTGGAAAGAATTGTTTCTTCAATGGAACGTAATCTTATGGGTAATTTTTTTGACTTTAAACCAAATATTGATCTGGTGAGGAGATGGGTCACTACTAAATGGAAAGTGAAAGGTAGTGTCTCAATTAGTGCCATAGCTGGGTGGATGTTCCTATTGAAGTTTATGACTAGTCAAGATCTCACCTAAGTTATCATGGGGGACCATGGGTGTATGTAATGCACAACCTCTCTCTTTGTAAGTGGAAATAGGGGTTTGATGTTTTTGTTGATCTAAACAAAATGGCACCAATTTGGGTGAGGCTTCTAGGTCTCCCCTTGGAATACTGGGATGAGGAAGTGATCACCTAGATAAAGAATACTTCTAGTTACTTCATCACTTTAGACAACACTACCAAAAACAAATCAAGGTTATTATTTTCATACTTTTATGTTAGTTTATACATTAATAAAACTTTACCTAATTCCAATATGCTTGAGTCAAATTTTGGCCAATGGACACAGCCCATTCAATATGAGAATGCCAATTTTTTTATCAAAACTATAATAGGAAAGGGCACCTCATTACACAATTCAAATCCTAGAAAAATAACTCTATTGTGTTAGATAGCCAAACTAATGGATAAGAAGAGGACTATCCTTTTAAAGAGGATATCCTAAATATCATCAGTACTCCCCAAAAGGATAAAAAAGAAGAAAAGGCAAGGGAAGAAGATAGAGGCTTGTCTGGTGACAAGGAGAAATATCCTAAGATTTCCACTTCTAAGGGGAGGCTCTTAAGACCTCAAACATAGACCCTAAATTATAGAAACAAATGACTGACCAGCATGGGATGATGCCCCCCCCTCATTTCAAAACTTAGAGGAGGGAGAGATACTTTAGGTGGCTAAAACTAGTTCTGATCTGATTTCAAGGTTTTTGGAGTTGTCTATTGTGGATAATGGCAGTGAATACATCCTTAAAGGGATAAGAAGCCCAGTCAAAGGGGAAAGAACTGGTAGAAAACTACAAATCTTCATTTTACTAGTAAATAAATCCCTTAATCTAACCCCTAGTGTGGGATCTAGTAAGATAGATAAGGACTTAGATTCTGAAGGTCAGACCACTGCTAAGAAGAAAGGCAAATGTTAAGGAAGGAAAATTGATGATGTGGGTGTTGATTCCAAATCAGGAAGACCCACCCAAAGAGATATTATATAGAAGGATGTCAACAAGGACATTTCCATGGGTAAATAGATGACTATGGATATTGGCTCTAAGAAAGTCTAAGTTAAATGAAGATCCTATCATGGAACATTAGAGGGATTAATAGCCCTTAAAATCAGTTCCTTATCAAGAACTATATTTATGATAATAAAATTGATATCCTTTTACTGTAAGAAGTCAAGATGAAAGCTGAAGGATTTTAGCTTATTGCTAAAGAAATATGGCCAAATTTTGAATATTGTATAAGTGATGCCTTAGGAGCTTCAAGAGGTATTGTCACTATCTAGAAAAGTAATGTTGTGAAAGGGAGTATTATCTCTAGATACAAGAATAGTATGAGTATCGAGATGGTTACTCATAATAAATCTTGGAATTTAGTCAAAATTTATGCTCCTAACTAAAAAAATACAAAAAAGGATTTGTGAGATACCCTCTCCACCTGGATTGGAAGTAATAAGGAGTGTTGGATGATTACTATGGATTTCAATACACCACTCTATCCTTTGAAAAATATTAGTGGTATCTTATATTATATCGACAACATGGTTAACTTAGCAACATGAGTCTAATGAATCTTGATCTTCAAGTATAGTACTTCACTTGGTCCAATTGTAGGAGAGATAAGAATTTAAAACAAGCTATATTGGATAGGGTGTTAGTTTCCCCCAGTTAGGATTACATTAGTGCCTATCTCCTTGAAGCTCTCCCTAAGATGACCTCTAACCATAACCTTCTCTTTTTGTATTGAAAATCTAGAGAGAATAAGGGCCCTTTCCCCTTCAAGTTTGAATGTATGTGCATCCAACATTTGGGCTTCAGAGATCAGTTGGCTAATTGGTGGAATATCTTTATTCAAGGATCCCCCATGTTTAGGCTGGCATATAAGTTAAATATCATAAAAAACAAAGTTAAAGGTTGGAACAGATATACTTTTGGGAACTTTTTTTAGAACAAAACGATGACATCTACAAATCTTGCTGATATTCAGCTATAGATGGCCAATGAATATGTCACTAATGATATGGTTAAGCAAGAGGATTCTCTAAGGAAGGAATGGAGTGATTTGCTAAAAAAGGAGGAAATCTTATGGAATCAAAAATCTAGAGTGCAATGTCTTAAGGAATGGGATAGGAATACCACCTTCTTCCATCGATCTACCATGAGGCATAAGAAAAGGAACAACATTAACAAGTTAATGGATGAGAATGGATCCTAGGTCTAGTTGGATATTTTAATGGGGCAGGTGGTTGTCAACTACTTTAGAATTTCCTTGTTGTTTAGGATAGAATAGAGAAACAAAAGTTAATTTATATTATCCCTACCCAACTAAACATTGAAGATAATAACCTCCTAATAAAACCTATAATAGAAGAAGAGGTTAAAGCTTGCCTCTTTTTGATGGGTGGTTTTAAGGCCTCAGGCCTAGATGGTTTCCCCCCCACCTTTTTCCAAGAGTACTAGGAGATTATGGGGTAGGATGTTACTAAGGTGGCTACTAATTTATTCAAGTTCAAAAAATTGTTGAAACAACTTAATCACACCTAGATAGTGCTTTTTCCTAAGAAACTAAATCCTATTTGTATGGGGGACTTTAGAAATATTAGCCTTTGTAATATTGTTTATAAAATAATTTCTAAGATTTTGGTTTGTAGACTACAACTGATCTTGGATCATTTGATCAGTAATAGCCAGAATGGATTTGTTTTAGGTAGACAAATTTTGGATGTTGTTATGTCCACTCATGAATACATTCATTCAATGGAGAAAAATAATATGCATGGGATGGTCTTCAAACTATACATCTATAAGGCTTACGACAGAGTGGATTAAGAATTTATTTTCAAAATCCTTGAGAAAATGGGGTTTCAGGATAGAGTAATATGGCTCATCAAAACTTGTGTCACCATTGTCAAGTACTTTATCCTTTTTAATGGGGTTTCTAGTGGATTATCCAATGTAAGAAGGAACCTTAGGTAGGGTGACCCATTATCCCCCTACCTATTTATTCTTATGGCAGAGGTTCTTAGCAAAAGTCTTATGGAGTTGTTGGGATCCTAAGAAATCAAAGGTATTAAACTTGTTTCAATAATGGATCCTGCTACCATCCAATAATTTGTTGATGATACTATCCTCTTTGGAGCTGCCTCGGTGGTGGAATCTAGGAAATGGATGAAGGTTCTCAAGAATTATGAGGATGCTTCTGGCTAATGTATTAACTACGATAAGAACTTGGTCTACTTTTTCAACACCTCTTTAGACCTTCAATAGAAAATCATGGGGAATCTTTGTTGTTCAAGTGGTGAGCTCCCGAGAACTTACCTTAGCCTGCCCTTAGTTGTTAAAGATGTCCCCCCCTTATACTATAATTCTATCCTTGAAATAATTCAAAAGAAATTGGCAGGGTGGAAAGGAAAGTTATTGAGTCAAGCTAATAAATATCAACTTCTAAAGGCCTCCATTTAGGGAATTCCTATTTATTTCCTCTCCCTCTTCAAAATCCCCAAAGATATTACAGATAAATTTGAAATAATTCAAATAATTTTCCTATGTACTGGGGTGGAAGAGATAAAGATAATTGCCCTAGTTAGTTGGGATAAATTCTAAAAACCAAAATTGCAATGAGGTATGGGAATTATAAAAATTCACCTAACCAACAAAGCACTCTTAGCTAAAATTGAATGGAATTTCATGAGTAGCACCAAGAAGTGGGGTAGCATTATGAGATTAAATTACTTATATAATAATAACCATGATGCCTTCCTCCACATCACTAGCATCCAGGTTCAGTGATTTGGAATAATGTTGTGAAAAGCAAAACCTTATTGCAATAGGGCATTAAGTGGAAACTAGGGGATAGTAGAAACATCAAATTTTGGGAAGATAGCTAGCTTAAGGGCATCCCTCTCTATGAGATACAAAAGTTTTAAAGACTTGATGACATAGCCTTTGCTCACTTTGGGAGATTAGTTGTTGATTATCTCCCACCTGGTAATAGTAATTGGAAATAACTATCTAACTATTATCAAGACCAAAATGACCTCCTAATTTTTGAGGAATTAAAGCTCCTTCTCCAAGATTACAAAATTCTTGTATTCCCCTTAAGGGATAAGTTTTTATGGGCATAGGACAAAATGGGAGTTTTTACAATCAAATCAGCTTATAATATATTCCTTGAGTTTAATAAGGACTCAAACTTTTGGAGAAGGGTCTGGAATCACAACCTCATTCCCAAAATCAATCATTTATAGTGGTTATCCAATCATAATAAGATCCTTATTATGGATAATCTCTGTACCAGAGGATTCCAAACTCCCAACCATTGTGTACTATGTAAAAAAGAGGAATAATTTATTTCCCACCTCTTATTGCATTGTGAGTTCTCTTAGAAGGTGTGGAGCTTTGCTTTGCATAATCTGAGAGTCTTTTGGAGCATCAATCATGACCTCTCAGATGTCATTAGACGTTGGTTGTCCCCATTTGTCCACCCTTTATACAAAGAGATATAAGCTCAGATTCCCCCCATCCTAACCTAGGAACTCTGGAAGGAGCGTAATAATTGGCCATTTAGAGATAAAGCTAAATATCCTAAGGAGGTATTTTTTATGTTTACTAAATTACTATAGGAAAATATCTCTTTAAGCACTTTGAAAGATGTATAATTTTCTCCTAATAAGCTAGAAGAAAGCATCATCAATCAATGGAGCATCCTAGCCTATATTTGCAAAATTGATAATTATAAGAGGATTTCTCATGCTTCTACCAAATGGGCTCCCCCTTTTGTTGGAATTACAAAGCTCAATTTTGATGGGGTTTCCAAAGGTAACCTAGGTCAAGCTAGTGGGGGTGGTGTACTGAGATCTGATAAGGGAGAGCTTGTAGCAGCATATGTTGGTAGAATGGGAGAAAACTCTAATAATGTTGTTGAAGCTATGGCCCTCCTTTTGGGTTTCAAGGTGGCTCTTTCCATTAGAATTAAAAACCTCTCAATCGAAGGTGATTCTAAACTTATCATTGATGTTCTTAAAGAAAAATATAGGTTTGGCTAGAATATTGATGACATTATTTAGGACATAAAGAATCTCCTTCTTGGTTTTGAGGGATTTGAGATCAAGCATATCTATAGAGAGGGCAACCAAGTGGCAGATGCAATGACCAACTTGGGAATTAATATTTTCCCTCTAAGGTTCTAGACAAACCTAAAAATTTTACCTAACATTGTTAGATGTCACCTCCATTTGGAGACCCAACCTCGTTTGACTCAATGACCTATATAAAATAATATTATTTAGAATATATTTTAATATAAATTATAATTGGGGATTCCATGTTAGACATTTTCCACCTGGATGGGGAATAGGTTTGGTCATCAGTATGGGTAAGATGATGTATGAGTACACTTTAATAGATGGGAAGTTCCACATCAGCAAAATTCATTTTAGCAAAAGATTGAGACATTCACCTAGATGTCACATGAGGTAGCTCCAATTCTTGGCGATGTATTCTCCAATTGATAGTCCACACAAGTTTCACTATGCTCATAATTATTACTTGATTAACAAAAATGACTTGAAGGATGAGCCTAAGTGTTTGAGTGGTCATAAGTATTGGTTAAATTATGATTGCGACACCATTGTTGTTGAACCCTTCTGCATCAAACCGCATTGTCCATGGGTGTTGAAATTTGCTTTGAGCAATCCTCTCCCCAATATCAAGAAGATCTTAAACATGGGTGGAGATAAGGTACAAATTGATCCATTATCCTATGTTGATTCTAAATTGAATGCCATTTTATGGAGCATATGTTATGAGGGAATAATTTCACCACTCCTGTAATGCCTCAATGGCTTTGATGAAAATTTCTCAGCCTAGTTTATTTTATCTTGGGATGTGGATTACAAGGTCCAGGTTGGTGGTATTCAATTAAAAGTAAGAGAAGATTCTATTATAAAGGCTACAAGTATGTGATGCGAGGGAAAAATATTGAAGAAATAAACCAAATTCTAGGACCCCGAAGGCATGAAAATATTCTTTAGAGAAGGTGAGTCATTGGTACGAATAAAAGGTGGCTTTACTAGGGAAAGCCTCATTAACCCTTGGGATAAGGTATTTTTTCTCATTAGGAAATACATTACTCTAGAGGGTAGATTTAAGTGTTACTATCATTATTACTTTGTTCTGTTAAACTATTTTTATCATAAGGTGCTTGTTAATTTTTTGTTTTACCTATTGTCATCTCTTGAGTCATTAGTCAAAATTGCTAAAAATGTGTATGAAATCAACCCTACTATCACTACCATCCCAATCCACCAAGGCCTAAGTTTTCATCTCTATCATTTCCACCTAGTGATTTGCTTGCCTAAACCTATTAAATCACATCTGGTTGATAAGGCCCACGATAGTGATTTAGATGATAACATTCCTTTAAGTGTCAAGGTTGGTAGCCCTTTTAAAAATAATGCCTCTAGCCCTTTTGAGAAACATTTCCTGGGCCCCTTTGGATCTTCCCATAAGCCCAAAGATTTGGTGACTATTACCCCAGTTCCATGACCCCACACAAAGAAAGGCTCTAAGTCCCCTCTTCTATAGGGAACCACTTTTTTGAATCCTAAAGGTGTTACAATTGGGTCCCCTAGATAATTTCAAAAAGTGTAATTTGAGGGGTTGTGTGAACTAAATAATATCCCATCACATTTAGGTGATAAGAAGAGGAAAGGAGACACTAGGGATTAATCTATGCCCAAAAATTCATGTAATAAAAAAGTTAAGAACATTGTTGGAGATGAGAATCAAGTAAAATCAATTGTGGACAAGGAGCATTTTGAGCTCTAGGAGCATGGGGAAGAAGATGTTGATGAAGATATTGTCAAAGAGGTCCAAGGGAGCACTGTTAGGATGCCAAGCATTAGGAGATCTAGCAGATTGGCAGGTGGTAAAACCCTAGTGTTGAAAATTGTTGACTATTCTTTAGCCTCTGGTCTAACTCCTATGATTCTGATAATGAGGATACTGAGTTCATGGATACTCCTAAAAAGAAGTTGTCAATGATAAAATTTATGAAAATTATATTCACATTAAAGAGGATTTGGAGGAGGTAGAGAATGGACTATGCTCTCTTGAGAACAAAATGAAAGTGTTGACCACCTTGTGCATAAAAGTCATCCACTGAGCTACTACTTCTCTATCTATCATATAGGTTGTTTTAGGCAAAGAAATGAACATGGAAGGTAATATTTCGAGTAAGGAAGAACTCTTGGGTTTCCTCAAGGAATATTGGATAGCTCTACTTAACTAGTCTTGTTGTTTTTTTTGTGTCTAGGTTTGGTCTTTTTATGATCTTCTATTAGTCTATTATTTATTTGTTGTTGCTCCATTGTTTGTGACCACGGGTTTGTTTTGTTTTCCCTAGGGAATTTTATAATAGGGACCTGCACCCTTTTTTGAAGCTTATCAATACTAAAAACACTGTTATTTCACTGGATAACTAAGTTGTATATGATGATATTAAAAATTGTTCATGTAGAGCAATTTCACTTATGCATATATACTTATCGTGTTTACCTATTTGCTTCATGCTTTGTGTGTATTCAACTTTTTAAGATTGTGGACATCTGACCATGTCCTTGATTGTGTCTATAATCCTTATTATGCATTTCTATGTATGTGAGTGACATTTGAACATGTCCCTTGTATGTGGCCCCTTGGCCTTATGGCATGTTTGTGTGATATTGTCTGCACTCTTTAAAACTGCATCATTTAACTTGAATCTTGCTTACTATGTTTTACTCAATTTTTTTATGTCATGATGGATATAATTCATCTCCAAATTTTTTGATGACATGATGGATATCATGCATTTTACCCGAATAGTTATGTATTAGTTTAGAGTATTCAATATGTGATCAATTTTCATTATGTGCTTAATTACTAAACATATATCTAGACATGACACTACGTATGTTTATATTTACATGTATCATACATTACTATATTTCTTGAATTATCAATATGATGCCATGATTTTCAATGTTACCATTATTACTCCAAATTTGAATCTTTCTATAACATCATTTGCATAACTTTTATTTTGTGCTAAGTTATTTCACAAGATTCAAAACTCACCTCAAAATAGGAGGCATACATAATGACTTTTCTTAGAGACTAAGCTACAATAATCTACTATGTAGATAGAAAATAATATTATTGACACTTGGATTTGCACCCTTAAGGAGATGCTCAGCTTTCCTCATCCAAGTGGCACAATAGAGTCATCTCTCTTGTTGTGGGTGACAATTTCATTGAGATGAATCTCTAGATAAGGAGCTAGTTCCCCTTGATGCACCTTTAAAGCTCTCTCTAACCTATCAATTGTGTATAAAAAGGGTTAAGGAAAACAACTAAGAAACCAAGCATTGATGCACCAATGTATGATGTCCTCCCAATTGATTGAAACCACTACTTAAAAATAAACAAGGTATTTCTCACACAAGACTCACAACTCAGGATTCATTGCTACATAAATGTTTCATATGCTAGATTCAAGAAGGTATATGATTCTTAGGAAGGGAATGAATTATTCCAAAGAGGGATAAAGTCATGAACCACTTCTAAGATATCTATATACTTTAGAAAATAATACTAGCAAATCCTGTAATAATCTCCTTTCTACAAATTGGTAGACCATCAAGAGTACAAGCTAGAAAAGACAATATTTCACTAGACTAGACCAACAAGATTCAAGTCATTACTTAATATTACAGTATATGAGTGGCAAAAACACTTGTATATTTCTTCAAGAGTTCTTTAAGAACAAATTTTTCCAAAATTTTCCCAATAACTAGTGAAGGCTACCCAAAGAGCCGTAAGAATGCATATATATAGTTTTTAGGAGAGGAATCAAACAAAGGAAGTCCAAAGGTCACTCAAACATGTGTCACCTTGATAATATCAGTTAAAATTATATGTGAAAGAGGAGTGAGGTGAGTCATGCCATGTTAGGAGGTCTACTTATCCAAAACAAGTCATGAGAATGGTGAAAAGTGGCATAAAACCTTCAAAATTGACACAGGAAACTACCTCCATCAAAGTCCATCCATGAACGTTTGAAACTAAAAATAAGAGAGTTGACACATAGCACTACTCAATGGAAATGGAACTCATTACAATAGTTATAGAATGTGTTTCCTAACTGCTAGTTATCTTTTAGACACTTGTGTTTGTCGATTTCATGAAAGCTCTTTGATTTAGTCAGTTGCTAGTAATAACTCAAACCATCGACCTGTCCACTTTTGGCTTACTTTGTCTATGCACCATATGATCAATATTCTACCACTTGTCACCTCCATATTTGCCCTCAGGTTCTCACCAAGCTTTTTTGACTCCAATGGCTAGTTTTCGTAGTTTGAAATTAACATTTTTGGGGTCATCGCCTTCTTTATTCTTTTGAAACATTTTCATTAGACTTACAGTTATTTCATACTTTTCCCAAGTGGTATTTAATTATGTAAAGTGCCCTCTGAATCATGGAAAGTGCCCTTTAACTTTCCTGAAAACACCTTTCCCAAAAAGAAAAAAATACCCTTCAAGGAAATTGAAAAGTATTGTCAGCTTTCTTAGAGATGGACTATTGTTTCAAAAATAACCCTTCGAAACTTTACATTTATTATATTTTAGGAAAACGCTTTACCCAAAAAGTGCCCTTCAAAATCTCTACATCAAACCACTTTGGTGAAGAAAGGTACCCTTCGGGATTGTTGAAGATGCCCCCCAGCATTTTGAAATAGACCTTCAGAATTCTCTCAAACGAATCCTCCAAAAGGAAAATTGTCCTTTTGATTTTTTTTGTCTTGATTAATTCCTTAGGACAAAAGTCTGAAGGCATTATGCCTTATTTGTTTTTTCTTCAGAAACACTCCCTTCAAAGGAAAAAACCTTCGGGAAAACTGCATAGGAACCTTAATTGAAAATTCCTTTGGATTTTTTGTTGAAGATGCCCCTTCAAAAATATAGTAGATGCCCTTTGAAAAAATTGAAGTGGATCATTTCCCAAAAAATTAAATTTGTTTTCATAAACTATATCTTCAAACTTCTTCCTTAGACAATTTCCTTGAGAAATAAATCTTTCAATAAAATTGAACTGTACCCTTTTATAGAAGTGCCCTTCAGCTTTTCTTGTTCTATCCTTCAAAAACCCCTCAAAAAGTCCTTAAGAATTTTTGAAATTTCCCTTTTGGAAAAGATAAGAAGTATCATTTTCCCTAAATGCCATTTCAATAAAATTATTTTGAACAAAATGTCTGAAGCAATTCCTGACACTTTGAATAAAAAATCTGAAACAAAACCTCCAAAGGAAATAACACCCAAACAAAAAACTTGAAACAAAACCTCTATAGGAAATAACACCCAACCAAAAGACCAAAAAAAAGTCTCTTAATGAAATAACACTTGGTATTTTTACTATGACTCAATGAGAAATACTCCTTCCAAAAAAAAAAATTGAATACTATACTTGGCCAAATTTGAAAGATACAAACTTGGGAGTGAAATTTGACCAACATTCTTGGTAATTCCTAGGTATGGCATGCCTTCTATGCCTAAGACTAGTTGCCTAAATCCTTCTATTAGCAATGGATTCATGCATATAGGCATCCAAAATGACTTGAATAGACCTTTGGCTCAACAGACACAAGTTAGTTGATCCACATGCACAAAGGCAAAGACACACACCAAACAAAAGGAAGGAAACACACCTATGCTACAAAGCACTTAGGGAACACAATAACAAATCAAAGGAAACATGCATGTGTTCAAATAGAACACATAGGGAACACAAAAACCAAAACAAAACTAGACTAAACACACACACCTATGCTACTATTTACAAAATAGACTTGCAAGGACTAATAGCAGAACTTCAGATGTATCCCATTCGCAGGGATAGGAAATTATTCTCCATTATTCTTGGTTAGATGAAAGGAGTTTATTTTCTTACACTTTATAATGATGTAATGGCCACTCCATAAAGCATCAAACTTTGTATGTATGCCCAATTTTGCTCTATCCTCATCTCATTTCAGAACCAAATTACCTTCTTTGAACACTCTTGTACTTGTTATTTTTTCAAAGGACTTATTCATGAGTACTTGGTGGTGTTTCATGGTCTTATGTGCATGTTTTCTTACTTCTTGTAGTTGTATTAGTTATGTTAATATGACTTCCATTGGAGTATTTTCAAGCAATTTTAGCTGATGTGAAAGTGCTAGAATAGGGAGCTATTGAGAGATGGACAACCTAGCTTATCTCCCATAAACAAGCACAAAGGGAGAGTTACCAATTTATCTCTTAGGAGTAATCATATCATCCCATAAGGATATATTAAACTTGGTGTGCCATGCTCTTTGATTGTAATCCAATGTCCTCTTGATGATCTTGATGAGATTCTTGTTAGCAAACTTAGCCAATCCATTACCTTGAGGGTAATAGTTGGATGAGGTACTCAAGTAAACTCCATTCCTATTTGCCCACTCAAAATTTTTAGCATCAATGAAATCAAGTGCATTATCAGAAATGATAGTATAGGGAACCCCAAATTTTGTTGTGATACTCTCATAAAACTCCAAGATTGCATGTTCATTTACCTACTTTAATGCAATAACCTCTACCCACCTTGCGAAGTAGTCAGTAACAATCAATATCCATTTGTGTCCAATACTTGATGGAGGGTTGATCACACCAATGAAATCAATGCCCCATTACATGAAAGGTTGGTCTACTTGGATAGGATTCAATGAAAGGGCTACAATTTTTTGTTTTCCTACAAAGAAGGCACATTGAGGACACCTCCTAACCCAAGAGTAACAATACTTGAAAAGGCCAGGCCAATAATAACTACCCCTCATTATATTTGAAGCTATTATTTTTGGGGACAAATGACCTCCATCTACACCATTATGAAATGTGTCTAGCAAGATGCCAAACTGATCATTGTCAACACACCTTAGTAGCACACCATTCACATCCTTTTGAAAGAGAATACCATCTATAAGACAATAAGGAATGGTTTGCAATATAAAATACCTTCTTCATGACTTGTTCAAACCATTAGGACAATAAACATTTTGGAGGAAACCAATGATGTCTTATGTCTAACTTTGAATTGGTATGTGACCAGTTGGTTAGGGATGAGCTTGATTGACCAAGACTTCTTCCCTTGGCCCTTGAATATCTGAAGCTAGATGTTCACACAATCCCTTTCCTCCTATCAAGTTTGTTACCTTGATATCAACATCATACTTTATTACCTTTATGATCCACCTAGCTCTCTTCTCATTGAGGTCTTTACTTAGGATGAACTCTTTGGTGCTAGGATGAGATACCATGACATGCATCTTGTTATTTGACACCATGTGCTTGAAATTTTTCAAACCTCTTATCACAGCTAGAGCTTGAATCTCAACAAATGTGTACTTAACCTCATAATCTTCCAATCCCTGAATAAAGAATTCAATGGGTTGTTCAATTTCCTCATCATTATTTTGCACAAGCATAGTTGAGATTGTGTAATGGTTAGAAAAAGTATAGAGTATGAAATACCTGGAAAATTTTGGGTTCAAGAGAGTAGAATATTGGGAAATTTCTTGTTTGATTACCTCAAAATTGTTCTTACCTTCCTTTGTCCAAACAAAAACTTGGTTCTTCTTGAGCATGGTTGTGATAGGATTCACCAATGTAGCAAATCCTAAAATAAACCTTCTTACAAAGTTGATCTTTCCTAAGAAAATTTGCAAACCTTTCTTGTGTAGAGGCAAAGACAAGCCTAGAATGGCTTCAATCCTTTTAGGATCAATACATAAACCTTCTTTTGACACAATGTGACCCAATAACTTGCCTTCATGAACAAAAAAGATACATGTTTTGGGATTAAGAGAAAATCTAAACTCTCTACACTTCTCAAATACTTGCCTTAGATGTTTCATGTGGTCATTAACATCCTTGGAAAAATATTTATATCATCAAGGTATACAAGAAAAAACTCATTGATCAAACCTTTAAAGGCCATGTCCATTGCTCTTTGGAAGGTAGCACTAGCATTAGACAAACCAAAAGGCATATTTATATATACAAATGTTCCCCATTTTTTGGTGAAATTTGTCTTGAATTGGTCCTCCTCATTCACTAATATTTAGTTATAACCAGAATAGCCATCAAGGAGTGAAAAGCATTGAGAACCTGAAACCACTTACAAAATTTGCTCCATTGAAGGTAGTAGATAATGGTCTTTGAGTGAAACTTTATTCAGATCCCTAAAGTCCACACAAAGTCTGATCTCTCCACTCTTGTTTTGAATAGGTACAAGGTTAGCTACCCAAGTTGAGTGTTTGATAGGAAAAATAATCCTAGACTCAGTCAATTTGGTCAGATCTTTTTTCATTAGTTCCTCTATCTTGGGATTAATAGGCATTTATTTTTGCCTAATTGGTTTAGATCTAGGTTATAAATCAATGGTGTGATGATCTAGACTTGCATCAAACCCTTTCAAATCCTTATATTCCCAAGAAAATCTATCATAAAATTATTTACACAATTCAATGAAGGCTTGTCTTTCAAAAAGACAACATATCTTACCAATTTTCAAAAGTTTGTCCTTAAATATCAAGATTACTTCATAGTTATCTTCCTTTGTATAAATGCTTACCCTTTCCTTCCTTATTTTATCATCTTCATTAAACACACTCTCCAAAGTAACCAGCCCCTTTAGTATCTTGTTTGTCTTCAGTTGCATAACTTGTTCTTCATATTGATTATGAAGATTCTTTTGGTTCTTTGAAGAAAATTATGCTTCATTTTGTATGAAGTGTACAATGTGTTTATCACTCTCAAACACTTGCCAAGATACTTCATTATCTAGAATAGAAGGTCTCACAATGACCTTGACGTGAGATTGGTCCTTCTCTTTACTTACATTAGTAACTATATCAAAGTGTGCTCCTATCACAACCAACCTATCAACATGTTATTTGAGTCTCTTGGTATAGGTTGGATATTGAAAGCATCAAAGTCCTCAATTAGATCCCACACCCTATGCTTGTAGGACTTAAACAAAGGGTTCTTAGTTGTAGCTTGGTTTCTCACTTGATGTATAATCAATTCACTATCTCCATATACCTTCAAATTTTCGATTCCCTTACTCTTTGCCCATTGGAGGCCATAAACCAAGCCTTCATATTCTGTCGCATTACAAGTATAACTAAAATGGAATCTATATGAAGATTAATATTGGTTATTTGAGGGAGAAACCAACATGACACCATCTCTTGCCCCTACTTTTCTTTTAGAGCCATCAAAAAACATTTCCCATATCCCTTCAAGTTCATGATCCTCATTAGTGAGTGATCGTATAGGAATGTTCTTCTCATGCATATATATACCCCTAATTTAGTTTCTTATATGAATGCATAGGGTTCATTCTCATAAGTTTTAGTACCATACTCATCAAGAAAGAGGTCAAAAATACCTTCAAGGGGAAAGGATGTTTCACCACTAATGGCACCTTCTTGCTCACTAATCGTACAATTTTGATTTAAATTTATCTCCACATATGGTTCAATGTGGAACCTTGCCAACGGTTATGTTCTTATATTTAATTTATCTCCATATCTTTTTTTGAAAGTTATAAAAGACCAATCAACTACAAGGTACCCTCCAATCTTAGCCGTGAAGTCTCTTGACAAGCAAATAGCAAAATGAGTTAGAATATCAACCACCATAATGTCTTGTAGGATGGGGAAATTTGGAAAATCATGCAAGAAAAATTTCAAACCTTTAACCAACCCCACCATCTTGACTAGAGTTCCATCAAGCTACAGCATACCCTTACTTTGAGGCTCATACTTCAGTTCCAACTTGTCAGCGACCACCTTAGGCATAACCGTGGTACTAGCTCCACTATCCACAATGTAATTGTGAACCAATATGTCTCCCATAATGAGTGTGAGGTAGAAAGGTGGAAGCTTTTCAGATTTGGTGGATGTTTTTAGGACATAATTAGTTGTGTTGGTAAGGGCTACACCATTGTGTCTTGGAAATTGAGGGGCTATATGAATGTTTGAGAGTTGTTCTTGTAGAAGTTACTTTTGGCCAAGCATATGCAATACTTCCCAAAAAGAAATGCTTGTATTTGTAATCTTCAAAGAATCAATAATGTTTAGAGAGGAATTATTCACCTTGTCTTGCATTCTTGAAGGCAATGAGGGAGCTTGAACTTGTTGTATTAGAGGTTTGGCAACCTTGCTCACATTCTGACTTTGAGGAGTAGTTTGACTAGTATGATGTATTACATTGGTACTTGCACTTTGTGACCTTAGAGAGGCACTACTTGGAGTCACTTGTGCTACTGGAGTATCTACTAAAGCCCTTTTTTTAGCCCTTATTTTGGATATAATTGATGTATTTTAATTCAATACATAATTGTCTTCTACTTGGAAGTTCATAAAACTAGTATTTTGGTTGCTACCTTCTCCTTTAACATCCCTTTACATGAGATTCACTTATTCTAATGTAACATAAGGAGTAGCTCCTTCTTGAGCTACCAAAGCTTGATTACCTTCTCCACCATTATGCATAAACTGACCTTAATATTTCCCCTAATTATCCAAATGTTCCTCTCCTTGAACTAGATTGGTGTGGACTAGAACAACAGCCTTTATGGATGGAGTGGAATTAGGATTATAGGCATTGGGCTGCCTATTGAAACCTTTTTGACCTTGTCCTCTTCCTTGGTTAGTGTATTGGGGTGGAGGTCTATAGCCTTGTTGAGTATAGTATTTAGTAGTGGGTGGATCACTTGCATATATTTGTGTTTGCTCGAGTTGGGCTTGTAAAGACCAAATCATCTCATCCTTATCTATAGCATCATCCACCTTCTTGGGAGTGGTTTTAGGTTTGAAATTGGTATTGGGAACTTGTGATATGCTTGATGCTTCAACTAAATTATGAGACAACAAAGGCATGGAGACTCTTGGAGGTAATTTCCTAGCTTGTATCAAACTATTTTTTGCTTCAATGGCTATCTCATATGCCTGAGGTAAAGTAAATCCTCCCATTAATTGAAACATTATTGCCACATCAGTGCCAATATCCTTGAGATAGGTGGAGAATGCAAAGCTTAGAGGAGGCCTCATAATAGGTGGTAACCTACTCCATGTCCTTTAAAACCTTTCATTGAAATCTCCCATGGAATCAATAGGACCTCTCTTTATCACATTCAACTGGTGAATTAGTGAGGTATGGTCACTCTTATTCTCAAACATATTCACCAACAACTCTCCAAAGTTGTCCCAATTAGTAATGCAACCACCTTCCAAAGTTTTATACCAATAAAGTGCCTTACCCTTTAGAGACATGGCAAGTAATCTAATAGCTATGTTAGCTTGGGTGATATTGTGGAAGTTACAAAAGTTTGAAATGTCGCTAATGTGTTTGGATGGGGTAATAAGACCTTCTCCAATGAAATTATGGAGACTTTTGGTAGCATTGGGAGTAATAGGATCATATGCAGGAAGGTTAATTGTATTTTGGGTGTTGAAGGCTGGAAAAGGATGTCTTCTAGCCATCTCTTCTTCCTCTTCTTGATCTCCTTTATCTTTTATTCCCTCAACTTATTCTTCTTCCTCTTCAAAACCTTCCTATTTTGGATCTCTAAATGCTAAAAATGGTTCAGGATGTTGTTCTTGAAGAGGAGTTTCAAGTAGAGGGACTTGATTGAAGGCTCTACTAGAAGATGATCTAGTGAACACCATGAAGTATAATGTGAAGAACTTGTTCTACAACTATAAATTCTCACCTTTTGGAGTCGCCAAATGTTGGATTAAGAACACTTCTACAACCTTGGACTTGTCAAGGCCAACATTCACCTTGACATGGAAGCTATTAGGACTAGCTATCCTGATGGGTGTGCCAGAATTATTGACACTTAGATTCACACACTTGAGGAGATACTCATATCTCCTCATCCAAGTGTTACAATGGAGTCATCTCTCTTGTTGTGGGTGACAATTTCATTGAGATGAATCTCTAGATAAGGAGCTAGCTCCCCTTGATGCACTTGTAAAGCTCTCTCTAGCCTATCGATTGAGTATGAAAAGGGATAAGTAAAAAAACTAACAAACCAAGTGGTGATGCACCAATGTATGATGTCCTCCCAATTGACTAAAACCACTACTTAAAAACAAAGAATGTGTTTCTCACACAAGACTCACAACTCAAGATTCATTGCTACATCAATGTTTCATATGCTAGATTCAAGAAGGTATATGATTCTTAGGAAGGTAATGAATTATTCCAAAGAGGCATACAATCATGAACCACTTTTAATATATCTATACACTTTAGAAAAGAATACAATCTCCTTTCTAAAAATTGGTAGACCATCAAGAGTAGAATCTAGAAAAGATAATCTTTCACTAAACTAGACCAACAAGATTCAATTAATTACTCAATATCATAGCATATGAGTGGCACCTACACTTGTATATTTATTCAAGAGTTCTTCAAGCACAAATCTAGCTAGAGGTTTCCCATTAACCAGTGGAGGCTACCCAAAGAGTTGAAAGAATGCATATATATAGATTTTGAGAGAGGAATCAAATAAAAGAATTTCAAAGGTCACTCAAACATGTGTCACCTTGATAATATCAATTAAAATTACATGTGAAAGAGGAGTGAGGTGAGTCATGATATGTCAGGAGGTCTACTTGTCCAAAACAAGTCATGAGAATGGTGAAAAGTGGCTTAAAACCTTTAGAATTGGCACAAGAAACTGCCTCCATCAAAGACCATCCATGAACATTTGAAACTAAAAATAGGAGAGCCAACACATAGCATTGCTCAATCGAAATGGAACTCATTGTAATAGTTAAAGAATGTTTTTCCTAACTACCAGTCATACTTTAGACACTTGTGTTTGTCAATTTTGTGGAATCTCTTTGATTTGGTCGACTGTTAGTAATAACTCAAACTGTCAAACTGTCCACTTTTTATTTTCTTGTTTGTGCACCAGATGTTCAGGATTCTACCATTTGTTACCTCCACATTTGCCCTCAGGTTCCTGCCAAGCTTTTTTTGACTCCAATAGCTAGTTTCCATAGTTTGAAATTGATGTTTATGGGGCCATCACCTTCCTTATTCTTTCAAAACATTTTCCTCAGACTTACGTTTCTTTGGGACTTTTACCAAGTGATCTTTAACTATGGAAAGTACCCTCTGAATCATGGAAACTACCCTTTGGCTTTCTTGAAAACACCCTTCCCAAAAATTAAAAATACCCTTCAAGGAAATTGAAAAGAACCATTAGCTTTCTAGGAGATGGACTATTTTTATGAAAATAACCCTTCAGAACTTTCCATTTAGTATATTTTAGGAAAATACTTTACCTAAAAAGTGCCCTTCGGAACCTCTACATCAAACCACTTTGGTGAAGAAAGGTACCCTTCAAGATTGATGAAGATGCCCCTTGGCTTTCTGAAATGGACCTTCAAAATTCTTGAGAATGAATCCTCTGAAAGGAAAATTATCGTTTCAAGTTTTTTTGTCTTGAGTAATTCTTTCAGACAAAAGTCTAAAGGGATTATGCCTTAGTTTCTTTTGCTTCAAAAACACTCCCTTCGAAGGAAAAAAACCTTTGAGAAAACTACACAGGCACCTTACTTGAAAATTCCTTCAAACTTTTTGTTGAAGATGCCCCTTAAAAAATATGGAAGATGCCCTTCAAAAAAATTGAAGTGGATCATTTCCCCAAAAAGGAAACTTGTTTCTGTGGACTATTTCCCTGAACTTATTTCCATGGACTTCTTCCTTAGATAATTTCCCCAAGAAACAAATCTTTTAAAAAAATTAAACTCTACCTTTTATAGAAGTGCCCTTCAAATATTCTTATTTTATCATTTGAAAACCCCTAAAAAAGTCCTTCAAAATTTTTGAAGTGTCCCTTTCAGAAAAGCTGAGAAGTACCATTTTCCCTAAGTGCCCTTTTGGGAAAATTGTTTCGGACAAAATGTCCAAAATAATTTTTGACACTTTGAATAAAAAATCTAAAACAAAACCTCCAAAGGAAATAAAACCTGGCCAAAAAACCAGAACAAAACTTATAAAGGAAATAACACATCCAAAAGACCAAAACAAAGTCTCCAAATGAAATAACACTTGGTATTTTTCCTGTGGCTCAATGAGGAATACTCCTTCTGAAGAAAATTTCCATTGTACTTGGCCAAATTTAAAAGATGCAAACTTGGGAGTGAAATTTGATGAATAAATATTATTCACTCATTTGGTCATAATGCATACTTAGTTTTTACCCAAAAAAAATATTCAGACAATATTGCACACTAAATAAAATCATGCAGGTTGAGATTATCCAAATTAATACACTTTAATCCTATAAATTAAAAAACATTATTTTATATAATTATCAGGATCATACTCAATGTGTGTGTGTGTGTGTGTGTGTGTGTGTGTGTGTGTGTGTGTGTGTGTGTGTGTGTGTGTGTGTGTGTGTGTGTGTGTGTGTTTGTGTGTGTGTGTGTGTGTAATTCAATAATTACCTAGAAATAGTGTCATATTCACACATCGGTTATTATAGTTTTTCTCAAATTGGGTGCATCGTGCACGATATGTGTTATAAAATTTACACATGTTTGCTCAGATATTCACTTGATATTACTCAAGTTATCAAAATAGATATAATCATATATCAGATAGGGGGAATGAGAACGACACATGATCACTTTATGTTTTAGTTTTGCATTAGTTTCCATAGAAGGAATGACAATTCATGTTATTCTCTATGTTATATACACCAAACTCAGTTCACATTGTTTTACATCAGTTTTTCACTAGGTATTTCACTAATTGTGCACCAGAATGAATCTTATTCAATCTATAGTGATTGATTTAGCTTTTTGCACTAGTTCTACACTACTTTTTACATTATAATGATCTATTGGGATTCATACAAGGATTCTAAGTTATTGTACTATCTTGAGTTGTGTGATGATGAATTCAAGTACATATTAATTTTTTAAGCACATTATCCTACCAAAAAATATTTAAACATGCACAACCAAATCCAAGTGTGTCAATTATAAATTATTCAAGGGTTCTACCCCCTATAGTCACCAGTTTCACACAAGGAAACATAATAATTCATGTACATGAAAAGATATATTCATTCCTTTGTATTTGATCTATACGTTTCATGTCTTTACTTTCATATTTTTAAGGATTTATTTATACATGTTTCATTGTTGGTTTTGCATGAAGCATAGTTCAACATGTAATCTACATTGAATACCATTCTTCTTAAGTAAGCTCATGTATAACACTCTTCCTTTTACTCTAGTAATTTTGCTTTGTTTCATTACTAAAATAAAAGGGGGGGAAATATATACATTAAAATTAACATTTAATGCTAAAAATGCACTTGTGACCACTCCTTATGTACACTTAACCTATGTTAAATTCCATAGTTTCAAACCACTAGTCCTCCAATTTTATGTAGATGGCCCTCTATCTTAAGGCAAATATGTTTATAAATGTTTATATTGATCATTCCAAGTAATCTAGACTCATTAATTGACTAATTCATACTTATAGTTTGGCTTTCTCTATTCCTTAGATGAAATTTATCCTTCAAGATAATCCCACAAGTCAATCGTATTTGAAGCCACCAGTTTCATTATCACACCAGATAATAGCTAATTGAAAAAATTTAAATTCACCTTAATGGGTCATTCCATGTGTCTATCAATCCCTGATCAAGGAAATCACAAAATTTCCACTATATAAACACATTTTTTTACCCATTTTTTTACTGGATGACTAAGAGGATTTTGTCATTGCAATCACAAAAATATCTAACTGCATATTGAGAGGAAAACACCTATTCTTACAAATTGTAAGTTCTTACAGAGAAAAAATCCCCATGCTAGGTTTGAATATAATGACAAGGTCACAAATCATTTGTTCAAGCACATAATCATGTCAGGATTACACCAACATATAACATTTCACTATTATTATACATATAACATTGTAGCATGAGAAAACTACATGGAATATTTTCTCTCTTTGAAGTATTTGGTATGTATGTAGCACTGAACACATAGGGTTCGAGCTCAAGAACATGTTAAGATGTGAAGTCACTATTCATAGTCATTATTCATGAATTAATATTTATGGACACTATTCATGGCCACTATTCATGATGATATGGTATGTTGGTGATGTGGATGGTTAGTGATGTGGCTTGTAGGTGATGTCATTGATTGGTGATGTGGTAGGGACCCATGGAGGGTATCCCATGAGTGATCAAGTTGATCTAGTGGGAGTGGGTCACAACACTGCACCAAGGCACATGGGTTTCCCTTTGGTAGTCACATGGGTGTTATCACATGGTGCAAAAGACAAAAGGGTTTATGTGGGGTGCATTCCTAGATGTGTCCAAGATTCACATGTGTGAAGATAGTCAAAAGGTGATTGCAAGCATATTTTGGACTCATGTGGTTAGATGGAGAATGAAGACAAGAAGGATACTATAGCAGATTGACCTCACATGTGTGTGGGATACAATGGTTTTAAATCCACATGGAGGTGGTACATGTTCTTTTCTAAATTAAAGATGCCTTGAAGACTTTTGCACATTATGACAACACAACCACTATGGAGATCACATGACACACCAAGTATGGCACATTTTTGGGCTGTCACTATTCATTCTCTCTCCTCTCTCTATTATATGTTATAAATGTTATTAATAGCTTAAAATTTCTCATTATAAATCATCTTGTTAGAGGATACAGGCAATCTTGTACATGCATGTTGTGAGGTTGGATCCTGGAGACATTGCTATGTTTGGTTCACAACTTGAATGTTTCAGGTGGAAGCATTGAGTGCTTAGTATGTTAGCACTAATGGAGTTGTTGGAGGATCTATTGTAGAAAAGTGTTGATGCTAAATTAATGAAGTCTAAAAGCTACCATTTTACCCATGATTTTTCCTTGCATAATGTAGGGTTTCCATGTAATCTCTATGTAATGTGTTCCCTCTTTATCTTATGTTTTTTATAGCTTGTTTTTCCCATTAATTTACTTTCACAATAAGAGATTTATTCTTGAATTTTAGTATAAAATCTTTGGTTGTGAAGCTTTAATTTCTAATATTTGGTATCAGAGCCATGATGAAAAACTCCATGTGTGAGTGTTTTATGTTGTTGGCTAGTTGTGTGCAAGTTGAAGCTACTATGACAGGAGGAGAGACCAAGTTGGAGATTAAAGAAGAAGAAAAAAGGCTTTTATTGGTAGGTATCTCTCTATAGAGCAAGGTGGAGGATGTCTTGGTGAAGATCCTATTTTCTTCATATTGTTGAGGAGAATCCTATAGATGAGTTGAAGGAGAAAGCTTAACAAGCTTTGCTAGATAAGTCAACATCCTACACAATGTTCCTATGGAATATGAAGCAACTATACAGCTCGAGGAGCAAGTTGGTCTCCTTTAGCAGAGGTTGAGGACAAGGTATGACCTTAGTTTAGTTATTGGAAACAAATTTAAGGGGTGTATTATGGTATCTTAATGACCACATGTTGTTAGCGAATATGTTGAAGATAAAAATACATGCAAAGGAAGGAGGTATAGATAAACTTAAAGTTGTACTTATTTTGAAGTAGTTGAAGATGAGATGAAGATGCATATGAACAAGTGAGATCTAGTGTTCTTGGAAGGATAAGGATGTGTGTATGGACATGCAGTAGGGCAGTGATGTATTTTTTAGGCTCAAAAAATTAGTAGGTGCATTGGTACACTAAGAAGTGTGATGACTTCCCTGGAGCTGTGATTGGTCCACTTGTGTCATGTTTGGCATAATTGGTAGTTGAAGGCTACATGTAGAAGAACAACTGAGACCTAGTGTTCCTAGAAGTAGAAGTCTAGTGTCGACCATATAACTCAAAGTGTTAGAGTGTTATGTATATGATTGTGGCATTAACCAGGTAGATTGATGCATAAACTAACACTAAAGGCACAAGAGTTGGTGTTTTGGCAATGTTCGATAGATCATGATGTATTCTTGAGGCTCAAAAATTCAGTCCGTGTAGTGATGCACCAAGTATCTCAACAACTTTCTAGGAGTTGTGATTGGTCTAGTGAAATTATGGCATGTTTATAGCTTTGTGGCTATATGGAGAAGTTTGGTTTAGACTTTTTTGAGATCTTCTCTCCTCTCTACTATCAAGAGTGCTACATGCATTTTTTTTTGTTTAAGGAGTTAGAGAAGCATGATTCCTACATGTTGATCTATCCCAGGGAGAGAAAGATAGATGAATGAGGCAAAAGTGTTGTTGGTTTACATATTGAAATCATTATACAGGCTGGTGAAAGTACCACATATATAGTACAAGAATTTTAATACTTTAATGGAGAGCCAAGTGCTTAGCATAGGTTATTACTATGTGTTGATGACATGTTAGATACAGGCCCCAACATGATCATAGTTTTGATGGCTCAGTAGGGACACATGAAATAAAGGTGGTATGGAGGAGAAAACGAAGGATGGAGGTTCACAAGGATGTGATATCAAAGAATTACCCCACTTCTTGTATTTTGAGTTGTCTTCCCATGAGTGTCCTAGAAGAGGAGAAGACATGGTGTGTCCTATGTAATGGATTCCTAAGGAGTAGGAAACCTCGTGATGTCATGGTAAGCACTAAACTAGATATCCCCAAGCAGTGGGAGTTGTGAACGGTTCATAGTAGAACCCCAATTGGAGGATTGATATATGGATATGTGAAGAGTCATTTTATATGTTGAAATATATTATGGAGGAGCAAATGTTGATAAAGTTGGTCATGGCAGAGAAGTTTTAGTAGTGCAAGAAAAATTCTACTAGGTTTGTGTCAAGGTAGCAGAGGGCATTGGGAAGCAATTAGTTTTAGAATACTCAGGTGTGGTAAAATCTTATATATATTTGAATTCAAGTGGGCTAATGTTAGGATGTGAAGTCACTATTCATGAATAACTATTCATAGGCATTATTCGTGGCAACTTTTCATGATGATTTGGTTTGTTGGTGATGTGGATGGTTAGTGATGTGGCTTGTGGGTAATGTGGTTGATTGGTGATGTGGTATGGGCCCATGGAGGGTATCCCATGAGTGATCAGGTTGACATGATGGGAGTGGGGTGCAACACTCCACCAAGGCACATGAGTTTGTCCTTGGTAGTCACATGAGTGTTGTCACATGGTGCAAAATACAAAAGGGTTGATGTGGGATGCATTCCTTGATATGTCTAAGATTCTCATGTGTGGAGATAGTAAAAAGGTAATTTAAATCATCTTTTGGACTCATGTGGTCACATGGAGAATGAAGATAAGAAGGCTAATATAGCATATTGACCTCACATGTGTGTGGGAGACAATGGTTTTAGATCCACATGGAGGTGGCACATGTTCTTGTCTAAAGTAAAGATGCCTTGAAGACTTTTACACATGATGACAACATAACCACTATGGAAATCACATGACACACCAATTGTGGTGCATTTTTTGGATGTCACTATTCATTATATCTCCTCTCTCTCTTATATATTTTAAATCATATTAATAGTATAAGATTTCTCATTGTAACTCATTCTATTAGAGGATCCATGCAAGCTTGTTCTTGCATGCTTTAAGGTTGGATCTTGGAGGCATTGTTATGCTTGGTTCATAGCCTAAATGCTTTGACTGAAAGCATTGAGTGCTTAGTATGATAGCACTAATGGATTTGATGGAGGAGTTATTGTATAAAATTGTGTTGTAATAAATGAGAAGAGAGGGATTGAGAAAAACATTTGGTATCAGAGATTTGGTTGTGAATCTTTGATTTATAATAGCACAATCCCATCCCCTTGCCTATTGCCCCCATTTTATAATATTTTTTCCCTCTTGTCATTGAGATATTGTTTAAGTGAAGAAGAAGAAGACACATAGTGGCTCTTTCAGTGAAACAAAGACATCTAAATAGACTGACATGACCTACATAGATAAAATCACACCCTATAGACATTAACCTAGGATGGCCAAGTCCAAATAACACAACCTTGTCCTCAAATAATCTAGAGCTTTGATTTAGATTCACAACAACCTCACATTGTCTCATAGTCAGTTTTGATGTTATTTTTGTAGTCATGTATACTTGCATCCAACTACGTAATTCGCTCCTTAATACTTTTCCCTTTTAGCACATTTGGAAAAAAATAAGTTAAAAATCAGTTTATGTGTGATTATTGTATATCTTATGCATTATGATTTATTCAGTAGTTTATCTTAATTAGATTAACTCACCTTCATCCAAATTTAGACTAAATAGTTGTAGTCAATGAAGATTATATTGCCTAACTTTGCCATATGCTTTGCATGTCTATTATTATCTGTGTGTGTTAATTTTTGATTCAATGGCTATTTTTGTAATTCATTGTGAGTTATTATGTTGTTGAATAACATTTTTTAGTTTATAGTTGTTTAATGATATTTTATTATTTCTTTTAGATAAGTTTTGTTTTAGTATGTGTTTAGTATTTTAAAATTGTTAATACTAGATATTAATTTTATTTTTTAATAATATAGTTAATTATTAATAAGGGGTGCCCAGCTTTGGTTCACTTTACATATTTTTAATAGGTTTTATAAATCTATTCTCAAGTCTATCCACTATCTCCTCCTCTTGAATCCATTGAGTTGTTGTCTCTTCATCTTCACTCACATCACCAATAATAGTTCCTCTTCTTTGTGTTTTCTCCATTGCATTCAATTTTATTTGTATTCCTTTCATCATCTACACTAAGTCTACAACTCAAGGTTCCATTCCTCCTCATCTTATAAGAGGATTTATGTGACTCAATAAGAGTCTCACATAACAACCCAAGAAGGCAAACCTTGCTTTGACTGTAGACACCGAAATAGTGTCTAACCCTTGGTCATCCTCCCCCTTGGTCCATTCCTAACCCATTCCTAAACCATGCACTTACTAATTTAAAAATAATAATTTATTATTATTATCCTCCCCTTTGACACATCACCTATAACACCTCGTCTGACACCTCGCCTTAGACTATTTCCCACCCTATGACTCACCCAAGACCTATTCTTACTTCTTTCTAACCACCTAACAAACTCTCGTGCGTATTTAGCCCAAACTTTGACATTCTCCAACGGATAGTGCACTTGGCGGATGGAGAATGGGCTCGGTGGCTCTTTTACCCGTTCTCCACCCGCCGACGTCTGTCAAATGTCGGCCGACGCCAGCGGAATCGCCGACGTCGGTTATACTTAAACCAATTTTCTAACCCTTTGACTGACCCAAATCAGAAATCGTTAATCTCTGGAGCTAATCACGAATCTCGAACCTTCTTCCGGTGAAACAAAGTTCTTGTGCTTCTGCTTTTTGGTGTTCTGGCTTCTTGGTGTTCTTGCAGGGATCAGCATTCTTGACAGCATCTTCTAGGCATTAAGGTCTTGTATCAGACATTCTGCATAGAGATTGCACATTATCTCCATCAACAGCGACAACTGAAACACAGCTTTTGCACCTTTGCCAACTCATATCACAGCTAAGTATTTGTACTGTTTTCATTTCAGTGTCATTTCAAATATATTAGCATTATGTCTACTGTCTATTCCAAGCATCCTTGACCCAACCTTCCCTGTTCTTCTCAGAGAGGCTGAAAAGCCTTCTCTCACCCCTTATTCCCTTTTCTTTGCCCCTAACACTCCTTTAGTCTCTCTTTAGACAACACCCTCTGTCCAATCAACTCAGCACAAGTTATTAAAGACCTACAGACCATCTTAAGACCAATCTAATCAACCTGACTAAATTGCTTTACGAAAAGGCTGAAAGGCCTTTTTCCTGCCCCTTACCCCTTTTCCTGACAACATTCTCAGTACCTTAGACCCTAAGGAGTCCCTCTGAATCCCTCATAGACCCTCAAACCCTCAGACGAGACCACAATCCATTTTGCAGACCAGAAACTAGACCTGTAACCCGTCCCTGGCCATTTTCCCCGACCGACCTCGTCCATTACCCCTACCAACGTTGGCAGTCTAACTGTCGTCGGTGACCTTCTGGACCGACGCCGGCAATATCACTGACGTCGGCGACTGTGTTAAAGCATATTGTAGCTTATCAAGTACGCATTTGCTTTTTATTATTTTTTTTCAAGTCTTTTATTATTTCTCTTTTTTGTCTCTGTCATATTCTGTTTTAAACAGTGGATTGTCATCCTCCAAGAAGCCTTAGCGCTTCTAGGACCAAGCCTTTGCTTGGCAATCCACCCTTTTATCAACTAACATTTTTCATGTTTTAGTGTCTGTCTCTTTCAGGTGTCATCCTCCACAACCAAAGAGGAGTTCTCACAACATCTAGATTACGGTGCGTAGACTACATCCAGGTACATACACGCCTTGACCATTTCTTTAAGTTTCTCATTTTCTCTCTTTGAATGTGAAAGCAAAATTGCATAGAAACATTCTGGCACGCCCGGTGGGACCCTTAGGGCCTTCCTTGGGTTCCTTTCCTTCTTTTTTCATTTAGGTGCATTAGGTTTCTCCCTCTTCACCTCTTTCTTCTTTTCTAAAAGACATCATAAGCAGGAATAAAAAGAACTTTTTCTTTCTTTTATTGCATTTCTAGACTAGTCTAAAATCATATTCTTCAAACCCTTTCTCAAACTTGTTTTCATTCCAACTTAACATTTCGATTTGGGGCTTTAAAATATATTGCATTCCATTTCTACTTGCTTGCATTTCTTAGTCCACACTTAGTAATTAATATACCGCATATTGAATAAATCGTAGATCACTTGATGTTACACAACCAAACCACATGCACTAAATTAAACATCAAACTCACTTGAGACAAGGCCCGACTGGGATTTCATCACCCAGTGGATACCTTACCCATCCCGGTGATCCTACTTGGATTTCACCACCATGGGGAAAGCCCACTCTGTTCTCTGGCAGAGTCTAATCTATAGGGAAAGTATATTTTGGCTAAGCGAGACCAGCTAACCACTAGAATCGTGAAGTGAGGGGAGCTTGCTCCTTAGCACCAGGCCATGTATGAAACCTAAAACAGACTTTTGAGCACCTAAACATACCTAAAACCAACTTTAGACTACCTCTTTTAGGACCCTTCTAACAGCCAACCTCCTCAAACATCACTTTAAGGCATAAGCCACACGATCCTAATAAAATTATTTCTAGGGATTTAACGCTTAGGATCTGCCTATCCTCATCTTATTTTCTGTTTTTATCTTTTTTTTTTGAGCTGGTAAGGACATCTTCTTCATTTCCAAAAACTTTTTTTTTCTGAGTTTCTGGAAAACACAGTAATCGACATCAATTATGTAACTGATGTCGGTAACTTTCCTCCACCAGCATCGGTTATCTAACTGACATCAGCAGTCTTCTTCACCAACATTGGTTTTTATACCGACATTGGTCACTGTCCAATTTCTTTTTTCCAAAAATAGCAAGCTTAAAATCCAACTTTCTTGCTGTCTAAACATTCATTCTGGGTTTCTGAAACTGAAAAAACATAGTTTTCTGAAACCTGACCCTTTCTTGCCTTGAATGGTTTTGACACGCAGTCAAACCAAGGCTCTTCTTGACCACGCTAGGCAACAACCACTTCCACCTTCACCATCTATAACCAGTCCTATAATGGAGTTCCACTCAGAGACTGAAAGAACTCCTACTCGCCCAACCCCGCCTCAGACTCCTATTGTCCCAGAAGGGGACCAAGATTTTGCACGATTCTTGGACCTTAACGTCAAAGCCTTGCAGCACTATCTCGTGCATAGCCAAATGTGAGACTCCCTAGGTAACCCAATCTATGGGATGTTGACTTCCTTAATCGAGACAAGGGTCACATCAACAGCACCTACAATTCAGCATATAGACAATCAAGCCAACACCTCCATTAATAACCCAACCGTGTCTTACCTTCAAAACTTAGCCACTCCTTCTAAACCTACCTCCATGGGGGTTTTGGTACTCCCTCAACCTCAAACTACTCAACCAAACCCCACACCTTTCCAAAACTTACTGGTCTCTATCCCCCCTACTCTTGCACCTATCAACACAAGAGTAACTGTTTACCCTTCAACAAGTGTGGCCACTCCTCAACCATCCTTGACGGCCCCTATCCAACTTGTGCCTACCAACCCCATAACACAAGTGCCCTTGGCTCCAACTTTCGCTCCAATAACCAGCTACCCATATGTTGCATCTACGCAGCCAACCATGTCATATGCCCCTCCCAATATCTTTCAAATGCCTTATAATCTAGGGGGCACCCCACCCGCCAATCTGTCAACAGATATCATCAAAATGCTGATGGACAAGATGTCTAGCCTAGAGACCTTCGTTTCTGGCTCACGCAATGCTCTCTCATACTAACAAATTTGCAATGAGCCCATTCATCCTTCCATTCCGATTAGACCATACCCCAACCAGTGGGAGCTTCCCAAATTTTCTCGCTTTCAAAGCAAGGAAGACCCACAACAGCACCTACGGGCATTCAGACATGCCTGTTACCTTATTGCCTATGACGATGCATTTCTCTTATGCACGTATCCTATGTCCCTCTCTGGTGCTGCGCTTCACTGGTACAGCTCCATTGCCAGCCATTCCCTCTTCACATTTACACAGTTGGCCCAGCTCTTTCTTGATCACTTCTCCATCAACATCACCAAGAAGGTCTCGATCACGGACCTCTATACTATCCGCCAATTTGAGGATGAATCTATAGCTGACTTCATTGCTCACTGGAGAGGCCTCATCAATCAACTCTCCTTTTCCTTACCTCAACTTGAACTTATTGAACTTTTCTCCTAAGCCTGCACCAAACATATTTCTTCCACCTTACAGGTTCAGACCTTCCGCACCTTCGACGAAGCCTTCACGATGGCCTGCAAAATTGAATTACGTGCCATTGAGGAGAATAAATTCAAGTTGCAGAGCAAGAATCCCAACTCTAAGACCAATGACTCTTCTTCTTCTAAACCTTCATCATCCAATCCTAAGTCTAAAGCTTCAGCTAACGCTATGGTCGTTAGACCTTCGTCCTCTTCAACCAATCAGCCTAAGCCATCCACATCTTAGAGTGCCACCTGTCAATTCCAGCAGAGATACGTACAATGATAGTATACTCCTCTTAGAGAATCATACACGTCTATACTGGAAAAACTTGTTAGACAAGGGATTCTCAACCTCCCCCAGATTCGACCACCTCCACAATTTGATCCCTCACGCGCCATCCCTGCGTGGTATAGGAAAAATGACTTCTGCAATTACCACTGTGTCAAAGGTCATGACACGGGTAACTGTAAAACCTTTAAAAACATAATCCAAGACATGCTTGAAAAGGGTGACCTCATCCTAGATAATCCTAATGCACCTCCTAATCAGGGCATCGACATCTTCAAGCAACCATTCCCTAATCATCCACTGACCCAAAACAATGTCCAGACCTTGACTGACAACACTCATGAACACGACATTCGAACAGTCAATACGGTCTCACCCTTCATCCTTGACCAACCTCAAGAGGTTAGTCCATCTACCGGTCGATCACGTGTGGACGAACCTCTTTCTCTAGTTAGTTCTCCATCAACCTCTCTCATCTTGGAGGACGCCTCAACCTTACCGGGACCACCAGTCTCACCATCCTCCTTCCTGCTGTCTATGAAGGACCCAACCTTACCTACTCCTCGACTGCAAGTGGAGGGCACCATAATCCCTACCCTTTACCCGCTTGAGGAGCCACACTCTCCAGTTCATTCTCCACCAAGATAAGAACCTGACTTTCCATCTTCTTTGATCAACGACAATCCAGTTATAACTCCCACACACCGTGGGTCTGAGACTACTGCCACACCTAACACATCTTCTCAAGAACCCAAATCTCATCCAACATCTTCTCAACCATTTTCTTGACTAGTGGAGAAAATTGAACTTCTCCCTTCAAGGAAAGTGGATCATCAGGGATTGTGGGAGCGTCTTAAAGCTCTTCAACATTCTCGTGCCCTCTCATCTCATGCTGCCAATCCTCCCAAGGTAGAATCTCCCAAGACTCTCAACAAAGACCAGACTCCCACTTCTAAACCTGCATCTACCCCATCTAAACCAATCAAGTTACTCGGCGTTCGCCTTGTCTCTACCCTCACTCACCCGCAAGTAAAGGTGGACTTAGACCAAACCTCGACCAATAGTAGTCTTCCAACCAAGTCGAAGAAGACTGCCAGACCACAGAAGTGAACCCCTCCTCCACCGTCAACATTACCCTCTATTTTAGGCCCTCATCCTTCTACCCTAATCGGAGTACTCCCTACTCCGACCCTTAACCAACACAAATTACCTCCATTACTTCCTTTGCCCACCACAAGTCAACCCCCTCTCAAAAATTCAGCACCTCTCACGAAGAAAGTGCCATCTTCACATGTGGCTGCACCACCAACCCAAAAGGTGGTACTGAAACCTTCCTCAACATCTCCCAAGCAAAAGTCACCAGCGCATCATGCATCAACAAGCGCAGACCCCTTAGTAGGTTCATATGCTTTGATATTATGCCAAATTTTGTAGACTTCTAGCATAACCCTTCCATCTATCAAACCATTCCAACCCCTCAGGTCAAAACCTTCCTGGTTCGACGATACAAAGATTTGTTTATACCATCGTATGCCAGGACATGATACCAAGACCTGTTGTGCCCTCAAGGCAGTCATTCGCCACTATATGGAGAAAGACACTCTTCTCCTTGAGGACACTCTTGACCGACCCTCGACACCTTCCCATCCAACCTCTTCAACCACATCAACATCTTACCAACAGGCCATGACCCCTTCTTCACCTCCTATCTTTGAAATCAATGCTATCCACATAACAACTAGGTCACAAAAGGACAAGGCGAAAGAAAAAGCTGCTATTCCTTGGACCTATCCTTTTGTCCAGTCACCTCAACCACCGAAACCCAAGATTTCCATTTTAGGTGCATCCTAACCCCCTTCTTTAGAGGCAATCAAACACTATGATAAAACAACTTCACCAAACCCCTGTGAAGATGACCTTATATGACCTTATCCAAAGCTCCCCCCAGCATCATCAGGCTCTAATCAAAGCCTTACAGGCAGCGGAGGTCCAACTTGAAGACCCTCAACCACTAGCTGTCCTAATCCATTCTTTATCCCCCATCGCCTCTATCACTTTTAGTGATTCTGAAATTCCTACCTCTACCTTGGAAGATCAAGACGCTGCTCTTTTCATCACAGCCTACGTTGATCGAACCCATATTAAACGAGTTATGATTGACGGGGGCACCAGCATTAATATCATTTCCACCCACGCCTTTGATCAATTGGCTCTTCCCAAGAATTGCATATCGAAAACTGACGCAATCCTTAGATCCTTTAATGACACCACTGCTAACACTGTAGGCACTGTTGTCCTCCATATTCGCATTGGTCCACACACAATTCTAGAGCTCTTATACATCATTGAGGGAGAATTCCAATATAACATGCTATTAGGATGACCCTGGATCCGCGCCATGGCTTGCGTCCCTTCAACACTTCACCGTTGTGTCAAATTTGAACACGACAAACAAGTCCATGTCATTCCCACCGACCCATCCCCTTTTAAGACTTGTAACACAACCTATCGCCCAAATGACGTCCTTATCCCTCTCAAGGCATCAACCCAAACATCATCTCCATCCGTGAAAGCGTCAACTAGTACACAAACAGCGGTTGCCACCACATCACCTTCTCAATTAACAACCAAGGACTCCATGGACAATATCTTCCAAAGACTTTCACTGGGGTAATATCGCCTACTTACTCTAGACATGTTCTAGACTCCTCAAGAGTATGGACAGCTTCATCAAAACCCAAGCTATGGCTGTCGGATCGGAATGGTCATTCCTTATGGTCCTCCTTGTCTTCGAACTAATCTCATTTATGGGGGGCTGAATCAAGCTCCTACTGACTCAAATCCTTCCTCCTCACCTCAACTGTTCACATCCGATTTCTCCTTTCTTGGCAACCCCACCTTTGCACATACGTACCTTTATAGGTGTGCATGGAAGGGTTTTGGCTTTGGGCGCTACGAACAAGGCTCCCATCAGCCTATCGAACAATCCAATGACGATAATGCCAAGAAATGGTACGGACTGGGTTTCCAAGAACCCACTGAGGCTTCCACAAACCTTTGCCTGGAACCCACCATCGACCAATCTCTTCCAGACTCACCTATTCTTCCATCCTCACCTACAGAGTCGGTGGTTTCCATCCCTCCTAGTTTTTTTTTTTGCATAAACACCATCTGCTTGGAACCCCTAACTTATCAGCTCAATGGGGTTCCCAAGTCTCTCCCTCTCATTTATCCCAGCATGATAGATGATGAATCGGCAACCATCAACACTGTCCACTGTGTAGACGATGACGCTATTCTTACCTATATGGGTGCTGACGATTCTTTCATTCAGCACTCCCTCCCTTCTGAAATGCAGGTTATGTTAAATGAATCAACCATTGACATTAACCTTTCATCTTTTGGTGTTCCTCATGTCTTAAAGATTGGTCAATCTTTAGACACCCAGGAACAGATCGACTATACCACATTTCTCTCAGACAATCGCAAAGCCTTTGCCTGGACCTACGCTGACATGCCTGGCATCTACCCTAACATTTCCACTCATAACATTGTCACAAACCCAGAGGCTAAGCCTGTTAGGCAAAAGCTTCGCAAAATGCATCCTCATGTTGCACTCCTTGTCAAAGAAGAGCTTCAATGCTTTCTTTGTCTCCTTCATCCAACCCATTGATTATCTACAGTGGGTCTCTAACATCGTTCCTGTCACCAAAGTGACTGGGGGGATCTAGATTTGTACGGACTATCATGACCTTAACCTAGCTTGTCCCAAGGATGACTTTCCTCTTCCAAACATTGACCAACTTGTTGATCTTACGGCTGGTCATGAGATGTTATCACTCATGAATGGATTTTCAGGATATAACCAAATCCTGATTGCACTGAAAGATCAGCACAAAACCACCTTCATTACACCATGGGGAACTTTCTGCTATTGGGTCATGCCTTTTGGTCTAAAAAATGCAGGTGCCACATATCAGTGTGCCATGACTTACATCTTTCACGATCTCCTCCATAAAATCATGGAGGACTATGTAGATGACCTGCTTGGCAAGTCTAAGCTTCATCGCGACCATTTGACTATCCTCAAGATCATCTTCTCTCGCCTTCTTCAGTACCATGTTCGTCTCAACCCCAAAAAATGCGTCTTTGGGGTCCTCTCAAGAAAGCTCTTGGGATTCATTGTCTCTTTTCGTGGCATCGAGATAGATCCTGCCAAAATCCATGTTATCCTCGAAATGCCACCTCTAACTAATCTCAAGCAACTTTGTAGTCTACAAGGGAAGCTCCAATCCATCCATTGCTTCATTTCAAAGCTTTCTGACCACTACCAACCCTTTCATCATCTCCTCAAGAAGGACGTCTCCTTTAAATGGGATAAAGATTGCCAAGAGGCTTTTAAAGCCCTCAAACACTATTTGGTCTCTCCACCAGTCCTTATTCCACCAAAAGACGACCAACCCTTCTACCTCTACATCTCAGCAACCAATCATTCGTTAGGTGCCATGATCGCGCATTGAGACGAGCAACACCGTGAGCAAGCAGTCTACTACATAAGCTGAACACTTGTCGACTATGAAACTCGGTATACTCATACTGAGAAACTCTGTTTGGCATTAGTCTTTGCCACTACCAAACTTCGGCACTATCTTCTCAATCATAAAACCTTTGTCGTCACTCACACTGATCCTCTTAAATACATGCATTCTAAGCCATATCAAAACCAGCGTATGGCTCGTTGGCTCATGCTTCTTGCTGAGTTTGACTTAGAATTTATCCAGCAAAAATCTATAAAGGGGAAAATAATCACTGACCAACTAGCAGATGCCCCTCTTCTCGACAATCAACCTTCTCAGTGCGAGTTTCCTGATGAATCTATCGCCACTCTCTCAACTGATGACACATTCTACCAAATGATGATGTTCTTTGACGGCTCCAAATGTCAACTCGATGGGGGAGCGAGGGTCATCCTCATTCCACATGAGGGTGAGCCCATGCCCCTGTCTTTCAAACTTGACTTTGAATGTACCAATAATATGGCCGAATACGAAGCCTTAATTTTGGGACTTCAAACTGCCCTTTCTTTAAACATCAAGACCATGAACATCTTCGGTGACTCACAACTTGTCGTCAATCAAATCAATGGTTCATATCTTTGTAAAAATGAAATTTTACAAAGGTACAAGCACCGTGTTGACACTCTTCTAGCATCTTTTGACCATCACTTATTACAGACTGTCCCTCGCCCTACGAATAAGTTTGCTGACACCATGGCTTCCCTCGCCTTGCATATTCCTTCATCATCATCCTCATCAAGAATTTATGTCATGGTACATCGTGTGCCATTGCCTTCATACATTTCCACTGACATCAACCTCGTCCACACCATAGACTCTAGTTCACAAGATGTATGGTATAAATAACTTGAGGACTACTTGGCTCATTCTATCATTCCTCCCAACCTCTCTAGCAATGCGTGGTGGGCTTTCATCAAGCGCACCGCTCGCTATACCATGCTAGGAGGCCTTCTCTATAAAAGAGGTTTTGACAGCCTCCTTCTTCGCTGTTTAAACTCCACTGAAGCCTCTCATGCTGTTAAACAAGCCCATGACGGGATTTGTGGCAGACACTTCAGTGGTAATTCAGTTGCCAAGCGCATCCTTCGCCTGGGTTATTACTGGCCCACTCTTCATCAAGACTATAGTGATTATGTTCGGCATTGCATCAAGTGTCAACAGCATGCTAACTTGCTTCATCTCCCTAGTCACGCCTTATTAGTCGCTCAAGATTTCTGGCCTTTTTCACAATGGGGCTTAGATCTCATCAGCGAGATTAACCCTCATTCGTCTCTTCGTCATCAGTCCATCATCACTGCCACCGAGTATTTCATTAAATGGGTGGAAGCTATTCCTCTCGTCTCCACAAAAGCCGACAAGATTGTCGACTTCATCAACACCCAAATCATCTGTTGTTTCGGTGTACCTCACAAAATCATCACCGATAACGGAAAGTCTTTTAAAAATAAAACTGTCCAAAAACTTTGTGACTCCTTAGGCATTAAACTCAGCTTTTCTTCACCTTACTACCCACAAGCAAATGGGCAGGCCGAGGCTTCTAACAAAATATTAACTAAAATTCTCATGAAGGTGGTCAACGACACTGGAAGGGATTGGCACATTCATATTCCCTTCACTTTGTGGGCCTACCGCACTAGCATCCAAACCTCTACAGGTGCTACCCCTTTCTCTCTAGTGTACGGGATAGAGGCTGTCTTACCTCTCGAAGTACAGATCCCGTCTCTTCGCATTTCACTCCATGACATTCTTTCTAATGATGACTTTCATCAAGATCGATTAGCTCAACTTGAGTTACTCGACGAGCATCATCTTGCTGCCCTCAACCATCTCCATGTCTATCAAAATCGCATCAGATGAGCTTATAACAAAACTCTGAGAGAAAGAGATTTCAATATCGGAGACCTCATCCTAAAAGAGAACCAACATGTGACTAATATGGAACGGAGTAAATGAGGCAAATTTGCTCCTAATTGGCTCGGACCTTATATCATCATGCACAAGTATGGATCAGGGACTTATCATCTGTCTTCTCTTAAAGGCCGGCCAGAACCTGAGCCCCTTAATGCTTTGCATCTGTGACCATTCTACTGTTAGTCGAGTACTCATCCACTTGACATTTAACTTGAGCTCATCCCTTGAGCAATCCTTGTCCTTTTAATCCTCAATCCTTTCCACCCTTTTTCCCTTAACAAATCCTCTACAACCCTTTTATGACGTATGGATGCTTCATCCTAATAAAAGGGAGCCCTTGACCTTCTATAAGTCTTGTCCATGACTCAACATTCTATCAAAACTAAATCAAGATGTCACAATATCCAAGGTCACAAAATCAAATCAAAAAGCAGACTGCTCCCTCGAAGGACAGCTGTAATATCATTATTGTAGCTAATAGACTGCTCCCTCAAAGGACAGCTATTCAAAAGCCCTTAAATTTATAAAGCAAAATATAGACCACTCCCTCGAAGGATGGCTATGACTAAATCTTGCTACAAACAGCACTTTCTTAGAAGCTTCCTGCATCAATCAGCTTCACAAATGACCACCAAGCAAAGTGACATCTTTATGTGGCCTTCCCGCATTGATCAGTCCGCTTTAAAAAAAAAAAAAGTGTCATGGACTTGACTTGTAGTTGTCTCAGGGCCTCCTATAAAAAGGGGCAAAGTTATCCCTACTCTAAAACGGGTTATCCTCTCCTCCTATCCCATCACCTACTCAAGGGACTTCGAGCTCACTTTAATGTCGAAGTGATTCGATTATCGCTCTAACATAAATTATGGTCAACGATGCAACACATGAATGGGGCTCTTGGTTCTAACAACCCCTATCTATGCTATCATTTTGGTCCTTGTCAATAAAAGGGCGCTTATGCCTTTTACTCTCTACCTACACTTTGGTCACATTCAACCACATCATTTGTCAAAACAATTCAATCCGACTCTTTTCAAACCACTCACATAGCCTAATCATTCTGGTTTCCATAGACATCAACACACATGGAAACTATCAACCACACAATTTATGTCAAGCATAAACCATTACTTGTTAAAGCATAAATCGACCTGTAATTCATTTTTAGCATTCATCCATCACGAATATGGATAATTGCTAGGGATGAAGAACCCTGACCAATGTTACAGAATACACCATTTGGAAAAGGCTGTAGCATCATCTTCTCCTCGTTATTTCAAGCATGTACCCTCAGACATATGGGAAGTGCTATATCATTATCATGACCAAAATCAACCACTTCGATCTTTTTCCTCCCTTTTGGGAGAACTACATTGGCCTGAGGCCCTAACGACAGGGGCTATGTAGGCAGCACTCAGTTGACATGGGGTCTTTTGGGGTTAGCTCGGCCATTCCTTCATCCCATTCCTTCATCCCATTCCTTCATCGCTTTTCTTCCATCACGTTCTTTCATCACCTGCCAATCACATCACAAAAAATCACATATTTTCATAATCATTAACATTAATCATTTTCATCCATATCATTAATCCTAATCATACATCCATCATCATATAAACACAACAATATCAGCATCATAATCCTAAACATATATCAAATCAAAATAACATACAAACACATCAACAACATTTTTCATAAACACATTCATGATCAAAATCATATCATATATATATACATCAATGTTTTATACAATCGCACAATATGTGCCTCTGTCTCTCTCTCATACATCTCGCATCAATGGCTCGCAGGCTGGTATATACATCAAAAATAAACATCATACTCTGCCCTCAAGGCTGTGGCTGTGGTGGTGGTGGCGGTGGCCAAGAAGATGTTGTATCCTCTCCCCCCTCTGATCTGTGTCATCTGTGAGACCCAAAAGCTGTCGCTCGAGACATAGACCGCTGTCGGCTCTGCTCTACCCTCATCTCAGAGTATCATTGTATCTGAGGGAACCCCCTGATGGCCCTCTCATAATAAGTGATCTCGTCTAGCAGATCATTGTATCTAACTAGAGATACAGTCTGCGGTGGACCCATCAGACCTGCTACCGTGCCCTGCACTGAACCTTGTAGCTGTGAAAACTCTGGCTACACTAACACTGACTATGTGGGTTGCTGAGCTGGCTGTTGAGGTGGATACTGCATCGAGCCCTCTCCTCTCAAGCCCTATCTTGTCGATGCCTATGCTTGGGCTGCGGCCAACTGACTCTGCAAAATAGTGACCTGCCCTGTCAAAGCAGCCACTCGACCTGTCAACCCTACCATCTCCTCCTATAAACTTGTGACCTGACTCTCCAAAATGGTCACTCATCTTCGTGCTGCATCCCTCTCCTAGATGGCAGCATCTCTCTCCTGCCTCACCATATCTCTATCCCTGACCACTACCTGTAGATCAAGCTGTGGTCCCGCCTACACCCCTGTATACTAACCTACCCACCATGTCGAGTAGGCCTCTGTGCATCCCGAGTTGGCTATCTCGAGGCCTGCTGGTATCTCCTCAAAATTAGGCCCTCTATCTCCTCTGGCAATGGGAGCAGTGCCTCAATATCATCCCGCCTGTATTGAGGGAATGCGGGAGGTACATCCTGTAGCAGCCCGTACTGGCACCGCACTCTCTCTGCTGGGATCCTCTCAAACTCACTAGCTCCCCTGCCTCTGACCCATCACATACTTTGAGTCTCAACCAACTGCTCTCCCTGATCTCTGAATGTTGGATACACCATGTATGGTCTCCAAATGATATCTACAAGGATCAGGGCCTCTAATACCCCTCGATAGTGGTCAATATCCCTGACCACTCCATCCACCCATGTCTGTGCCATCACCTCACGCCATCACCTAAATCTGACCCTAAAGCCAGCCTAAATCGCCACTGGGAGGCCGAGAGGTTGTGTGACTACGATGTGCTTGTAAGCCTAGCAATGTAGAAGGTGGCCGACGCACAAGATGTACCACTGCCGTCGGCTAATGCCCCACAGCTCTCTATATACCTGGGCTAAAAAGACTAGTGCCCAGGTGAACACTATCTGCCACTCTAACATATCTGTCAAAACTCCAGTCATAGTGACCAGAAACCTGCCTCCCTCTGCATCTGGCAGTGTGTAAACCGTGATGCCTATCATCATCAGGATCGCTAGCCGATGTGCATCCTCGTCTGTAGCGTACAAGGGCTCATACACAAAACTGGCTGAGTGATAACTCACCTCAGCTGCATGCTCTCCAAACAATGTCACCATCTGAATATCATGCGCCTCTCTCAAGCATGCATATAACTCTGCTTCATGTACTGGCAGTCGCAAAATCTGGTATACATCCTCCACAGTCACTGTCATCTCCCTTGTCGACAAGTGGAAGGTGTTGGTGGAATGATCCCATCGCTTGATCAAAGCCACCATTAGGCTCACGTCCCTCACCACCCGACAGTAGCATCGTAGCCCACCTAGCCCCACTGCGCTCATCTGTGCCCACTCCTCCCTTGTGATGTCCCGACGCATCCGCGTTAGCAATGGCAGCAAACGATCTCGCAGCATCAAAGTCTACCTCGCCTGCATCCACCCAAGTCAGTATCATGTTAAAAATTTCCCTCTTTCTATTTTAACCAACCTATTTAACCATCTACGTCCATCCCGACCCCCAGGAAGCTCTTGGTGTAGCTTCGACCCCTCAACTTGACTATTTTTTTCATCCTTCTTTTGATCAGACAACCACTAACATCGATTAGCATGTCGGTGACGGCACTCACATAACCAACGTCGGTCACTTAGTGATCGACGTCGGCAAGTTATCGACCGATGCCGGTTGTTGGTCGGCCGACGTCAGCAAACACGTTGACATCGGCGACTGATTCAGCCCTAGGGCCGAATGGGGCGAGCCCTAAATTTAGGGCTTCCCCATTTCTCCCCCCTACACCCCCCAAAACCCTCTCAAAACCCCCTAACCTATCCTAGATCCCTTTTCCAACCTCCTAGCTACCCTCCCCCCTCATTTTCTGCCTAAATTAACAAAAAATTCAAAAAACAAATAAAAACAAAAATCTAACCAAATAGGGCTTAGAGACTCTCCTACCTCGTCTCGACATCGTCGACGTGGTGGCACGATGGGTGCCACTGGTGGTGGACCCCCTACGGGTCCTCTACTGCCCTCTGCCATCACTTCTGTGTCAAGCTCCTCTGGGCCCACACGCGTCTCTGCAGCCTCCAATCTCTCTCCACGCATCTCTCTCTCTCCACCAATGTTTCTCTGACACCTCACACTGCTCCTCGGTCAACCTAGTGTCACTTTCACTCACTGGGCTCCAGAGCTCTTTTCTCTCAGTCAACTAAATCACAAATGACTTTTGGTCGGCTGCCAATCCAGTTTTGCCAGATTTGGCAGGCCGCCGACGTCGACATAATCATGCCCTAGTCTGCTGACGTCGGCCGATATCTTACCGACGTCGGTCCCTTTCTGTCTCTGACGTCAATTTTATCATCGACGTCGGCAACCTTCAAACCTCCTTTTTTCATCACATTGGCCCAAAATCATGTCTCCAATCAGTCAGAACTCCAATACACGTCATTTTGGCCCTCTGGGGCACACTTAAGATCACTTTTGCCTCCGTCCATCGATCACCAGACCTTGGAGATCATGACCATCTCCTCTAACCGCGAGTACTTCCAGAGCAATTTTGCCTTGGTTGTTTTTGCATGTATGCTACCTCATGATTGGTTAGCAAAATTGTGTGCATACTTTTCACAAGTATAAGATCGCAAGCCAGTTGATCCCCACTACTTGTGACATTTTCGTGTTTCTAGGAACACTTCCTGAGCCTGGGATACCTGAAACATGATGACCATTAGAGCTTCAACTTAGATTGAATAACCCAATCAGCAGATGACTAAATGCTGGGGCCCAGTTATTTCAATTTTGGCACTCTTTGACCCTCGACCTGCGACAGTTTGACCTGACCATCTCGTGAAGTGGGGTATGCGTAATCACGACTTTTGCAGCGTTCTTGCTCTATCTTCACCCTTTTCATCCACTCTCTGTCAAATCAGCACCCGATTCCAGGTTCCCTTCTCTCGACTCCTACTTTGAGGGGGAATACCTCATCCATAATTGGGGTAACCAACCCTCCTATTTTTGTCTTGTAGTTCACTTGAACAACCAACAAGATGAAATCAACTTTATCCCATACCTGAGGCAATCGACTCCTATTTTTGTCTTGTAGTTCATTTAGAGCAACCAACAAGACAAAAAGGGGCAAATGTAGACACCGAAATAGTGTCTAACCCTTGGTCATCCTCCCCCTTGGTCCATTCCTAACCCATTCCTAAACCATGCACTTATTAATTTAAAAATAATAATTTATTATTATTATCCTCCCCTTTGACACATCACCTATAACACCTCGTCTGACACCTCGCCTTGGACTATTTCCCACCCTATGACTCACCCAAGACCTATTCTTACTTCTTTCTAACTGCCTAACAAACTCTCATGCGTATTTAGCCCAACCTTTGACATTCTCCAATGGATAGTGCACTTGGCGGATGGAGAACGGGCTTGGTGGCTCTTTTACACGTTCTCCACCCACCGACGTCAGTCAAATGTCGGTTGACACCGGCAGAATCACCGACATCAGTTATACTTAAACCAATTTTCTAACCCTTTGACTGACCTGAATCAGAAATCGTTAATCTCTGGAGCTAATCACGAATCTCGAACCTTCTTTTGGTGAAACAAAGTTCTTATGCTTCTGCTTTCTGGTGTTCTGGCTTCTTGGTGTTCTTGCAGGGATCAGTATTCTTGACAGCATCTTCTAGGCATTGAGGTCTTGTATCAGACATTCTGCACAGAGGAGTCATCCTCCACAACCATCCACCCTCTTATCAACTAACATTTTTTGTGTTTTAGTGTCTGTCTCTTTCAGGTGTCATCCTCCACAACCAAAGAGGAGTTCTCACAATGTCTGGATTACGGTGCGCAGACTACATCCAGGTACATACACGCCTTGACCATTTCTTTAAGTTTCTCATTTTCTCTCTTTGAATGTGAAAGCGAAATTGCATAGAAACATTGACACCAATTTATGCAAATGAGAATGAAGGGGGGAAATGAATGGTTACCTTACTCCCTAATAAGTGTTACACTCACTATCTCTCATGGACACATGAACAAATGCAACACATACAATGGAAATAAAAATGCTTTATTTGGTGATGTTTAGTTATATTACATAGATTCATACACACACACTCTTTCCTTCCCCTACTGACTATGAATAAGACATATAATTGGTCTAATAATTGGCTTATAATAACATACCTCTCTCTCTCTCTCTCTCTCTCTCTACAAATTTTGGTAGTTTCTCCTTCATCCCTGTGACTTGGAGGTACATGTTGATTCATGATATGAGTTATGTGCATTTTTTTTGTAGTTTCCTTCTTACACTTCTTTGCATGAATCTTCCTTTATCTCATGTGTTTCTCTATTGTCTACATGACAACTTCTCCTTTGCCTTAGGTGCAAACCAGTAAGTTGTTTTGATAGTTTTAATATGAGTCATACTTAGTTATCTTAGATTCCAAAGCATAATTAATTTATATACCATGTGATAGAATAAATTGGGATACACATACCAATTGTGTTATTAAACATGAATCTTACATCTAAAACCCACTTTCCATGTCAAATTCTTTTGAAGTAAGTCTTAGCCAATTTTTAATATTTTTCTATATTAAAAATGTTGCTTCGTTAGACATATTAGAAGTGGTTTCCCTATAATTTGAGGGAATAATTTTTATGTATTGTTTAATTACATTGGGGAAAATGATGTTTACATAATGTCCACATAGTCCTCATGACTAAATATTCATTCAAAATTTTGGAATCTCTTAAAATGAATCCTCTTTGTGGTTGGCTTGCACATATTTGGCTCCATGCGATTTGGGGATACTTGAATTTATTAACATGTTACAGGACGAAATTGATTTGTATGATTTTATTGTGGTGTTCAACTCGGTGAGGAAGAGGAAGAAGAGACAATAGATAAATACAAACTTTGTGTAATGCAAACTTGAAGTTATATTTTTCATGTAAAGGATAGTCGTTTATGGATCCAATGTGAAAAATTTATTGCTAGATGATGCATAACTCCATCCCAAATATGTGGCATATTTTTGCATTTAAAGGAAAACTAAAAGACTTCATCAAAAGAAAACCTTCTAAAAATACCAAGATCTAAAGTATGCTCTTATTTTTCCTATGAGTAATATTAATAAATATTATATGAGATATGTCTTTATTGATTAATTGATGTGAAGCTAACTTATAAGTCTACAAAATATTATTGTGAATTTTGATTTCCTTGACTAGTAAGATATACAAAAGTATTATGTCATCAACAAAATAAAATTTGGTGTAAACCTAGTCAATGAAAGCCCATGTATTTTGTTACTAAATTTAGCTTCTGCCACCAATCTATTGAGAGTTTCTCCAATTAAAATGGAAATATATTAATTTGATCACTACAAGCTAAATCTTTTAGAGCCCCTTTTAAAATATGCCAATTAAAATTTTTAAATGCCTTTGATACATAGAACTTGATGAGGGCACCTAAAACTTTGTTGGAGTGAAGCGAAAGAATTATCTCTTCTATTGTTATTATATTGTTTGTAATATGCATACCAGGGACAAAAACTAATTCGAAACCATAAATGATTATTATAAAAAGAGGTTTGATTCTAAAGGTAATTAATTTTAAAACGATATTGTAGATCATATTACATAGAGTGATAGGTCAATATTGTTCCATTTGATTTGCTTTCTCTTTCTTGGTAATAAGAATCAAATTTGTAGTATTCATAGTTTGTAACATTATTCAATCACTTATAGATTATTCAATGAGGGTTGTCATATCATCTTTAATCAATTGTCAAAATAACTAGTAAAAAATGTTTTGAAGCCATCTAGACTAAGGACCTTGTCTAACTGAAATGACAATATGATAGGACTATGTTTCATCAAAATTATATTATCAAAATCAAATGTTTTAGTATATATGAGTTGGAGTAGCTTTTCCTAAGTTCCCTTATTATTGTGGGGTCATTAGATACTCTATGAGAAAAGTATTGTAGTACTTAGTAGAATGATCAAGAATCTCATTAGGATTATTTTTGAATCTTTTCTTAATTTTTTGAAATCCATTTATAAATATATACATTAGACATAAAGTTTTGAGATAAAATTGTGTTTGTACCTATGTGTCGCTAAAAAAACTTTGATCCTCTCTTTTTTTTTTGAATCTTGTATCTATGATTTCATTATGAGTTTATTCTAACCTATATCTAATTCATTTTCGTCCTTGGAAGATATTACCAAAAACCATTTTGCTTCAATGTTTGAGTTGGGATTTGAGATTCTTGATTTTTTCCATAAACTTGTACATTCGATGACCCTGAATCTACTACACTTCCTTCCACCAATGCTAAATCAATTGTCTAAGCCTACAATGTGTTGTCCATATCTTTTCAAATATGAACTAAGGTTTATGTGAACTTTTTCATCATATTTGATGGACAAAATAATTAGCTAAAGATTACAAAGTGTAGCAGCACTAATCATTCATGAAATATTTCTTATTGTGACCATTTAAAGGTCAGATTTTTTTTGTCTAATTTATCTACAATATATGATTGTCCTCTACATCTATTTTTCCACATTAAAAAAATCTTGAACGTAATCAAAACCTATCAATAAATATTTTTTGATTAATTGAGATGAGTTTTTTGTTTTGTTTTAAGATTAATAGTATTTCCCCCTTTCATTTCCCCAAAATTTATAATACTATTAAAATAACCCATTAAATCGAGATTGATGGGTTTAATAGAAAGAATCATATTTTTAAGAAGAGAAAGGGAAGAACTTCGATGATTTCCATTTGAAGGGATATAACATTTAATATGATGAAATGTTCTTGGAATTCAATGGAATAAAAATATGTAGTTATTCCCTAAGGCAAATTCTAATGTAATGAATATAATACATGGAGGCAAATTCTAATGTAATGGATATAATACATGGAGGCATCCCACATGATTATAATTCAAGTTAAGTTATATAATATAGATTGTTTATTACCGATATATTACAGAAGACAGGAATAATGAGACCTCTAAATCTACAAGTTTCTTGTAGTAGGACCATATTAATGTGTTTTGTTTTTAACTTGTTTTTGAGAAAGGCATCTTTGTTTGAAGAACCCATACTTCTAATAGTCCAAGAAATAATACACATTAATTAAATTTTATATTAGGAGTCTTTTGCTCATATACAAAACCAGGGTTGTCACAACATTCTAAGATTGGTCCTCTTACTACATAATATCAAACAATTTCATTCCTTCTCAAATTTTTGAGGATAGTTTTCATTTTTTTTTAGGATAGTTTATTTTATTTTATTTGAGGTCTATAGACTCTAATGTGTGGGTATCATATCAATACGATAGTATTCCTTGTTTACTCTATTTATTTTTCAAAGTATTATTAATAATATTTTATGTTAATACAAAAACTAAAAATGATTGAGATTTACATTTGAGTTTTATATTTTGCTGAAGGAGTTCAAAGGTTAGAGGCTCACTTATCATTGCAAAAGTATGTTGAAGATCCATATTGGTCAAATTCAAATCTACTAAATATACAAAGCGATTTTATAGGGGATATTGAGCTCCATTTTTTTCAGGAACAATGCTTTTCTCAACATATCTTATGGATTTTTAGATTTTGTATGACTTGAATTTATGAATTAATGGGAGTAGATTATTTTTTTATTGCCAATCACCCATTAAATCACAACTCACATATTAATATAATTCATATTTATTAAGTAAATAAATTAAATATATGTTCAATTAAGGAATTAGATAGAAAAGATTTATCAAACTTGAAATTCCACCAGAGACATGGATTCAAAACCACTTGAGGGGGATGCTCTGAATGGAATGTATATTTTTCATTTTCATGAATGCTTTCTTTAGGGGAAAGAATCAGCCATGTTTCATATTTTTAGTGATATTTTGGCTTCATTGATCCAAGTATGTGAAAAGTCTCTTTTAATAATAGCTCTAATCAGTGGCCGTTACAACCTAGGAAGGTATGCCCTTGCCTGGAAAACAAGGAATATTTATAAAATGGTCAAGATTAAGACTAAGCTCACAGAGGGAACTCTCCACACCTTATCTATTGGACCAACCCTTAAACCTAAAGGTGTGTTCTGATTTACCTCTTCTTGTTATTTTTGCATTGTTCTAGAAGAAAGAGTTTGTGACAATGCCAACTGGTGTAGGATTTATGCTCTAGATTTTTGGGTCATGTCTGATGACTGGCCCAAGGTCTAGAATAAGCTCAAAATCCCTTTTTATAGCATTGAATTCTTGAATATGGAGAAGGAAAAAGTTTTGTTTAAGTTTTGTTGTTGTTATAGTACCAGCCTACTCAGGGTGGACTTGTTGCAAGTTTATGACACCATGATATTTCACTATGGTGGACTCACTTTTTTATTCCTCTTATCATGGCCTGTTGGGTTGATCTAATTAATCATGGCTTTGTTAATGCTTTGGCTCCAAGCAAAAGGGAGAGCCAGAATAATAATAGTAAATATTTTATATTTTTAAGCTTAGGGGATCTTGTGAAGATATCCAAATTAGCTAATACATTTATTCTCTTTTGGGATCTTGGTCTCACTTATGGATTTGACTGGCCATTGTTATGTTACTTGGAAATGTTATGTTTTAATTCTCATAATCATTCTATGGAGATGGGTTTGAGGACCTGGTTCATACCCTCATGGCTAGCATGGTTATTTCATTTTAATTTTAGCTATGCCTTGTTAGTTTTGGGTCCCTCTAGGGACCCTACAGGGTTTCTTTCTCTGTGTTTTAATCTGAAGACCTAAACCTCCATTTGTGTCCAGGTTGGTCCTCGATTCAGTCAAAATTGAGACTTTGGTCCCCTTAAGACTTGGAGGGTTCTTTTTGAAACCTGGGCCTCTTGCTTCATTTGTTCAAGCTAGTTTTTGGTCTAGCTAAAACCGATTGGGTATTGCACCAGTAAAAAGTGGTTATTGTTCTAATGTTTGGTCCCTTAGGGGATCGAAATGCTTATTTTAGAGATCTAGGCCTCATGCTCCTTTAATTCTAGAATGGTTATTGGTGTTTCCTCCTTTGGCTTCAATCAGAGTTTGGGTCCTTTGGGGACCTTGAAGGTTTTTCAGAGACCTGAATGTCCTTTTGTAACTAGGCTGGTTCTCAATCCAATCAAAATCAATTTGTTAGTACTTTTGAGACGTAGGCCTCTAGCTCTTTCAGTCCATGTTGGTTTTCGGTCCAACAAAAATTGATTGGTTGTCATACCAGTCAAATGCAATAGATGTTTTATGGTTCTCAATCTAATCAAAATCGGATGCTTTTGAGCGTTAGGCCTCTGATCTCTCTATCCATGCTGGCTCTTGCACCAGTTACTTATGGGAATGGTGTTTTGTTCATGTTGGGTTCCTCTTGAGAACCTGCGATCTTTTTTGGTTCTTTTGCTTTTGTGTCTCTTTTGGATTTTATCTTTGCTTTTCTAGTAAGTTATTTCTGTTTTATCTTTTGATATCTAAAAGGAAACCCGAACCTCCTATTATACCTAACATTGGAACCCACACCACCTATTAAAAGTGGGTTTAATCTAATCTAAACTTGAAAATCTAAAGAATATTATTAAAAAAACTAATAAAATAATATCATAAAATAATAAAAAATAACAAAAACTAGGTCTTAAAAATGTCTTAAAAACACACATATCAATAAATTTAATCGAACTAAAAAAATAAATTTATAAACTCCACCAAACTAATGGAAAAAAGAAAGGATTTTCGAATTTATCACTCCTTTATTTCCACTAACCAAATCCATAATATACAAGCTACCATGCCTTTTCTCTTATTCATCCTTTTCACCTTCTTATCATGTGCACTCTTCCACTTCCAACCCCACTTTTTTTCCAATTTGACTAAAAGGAAAGAATAAATTTCAATATCATTTATGTAGTATGAATTTTAATAACATTTGACTGTCTTTATTCTAACTCGTGCTTAAACTTTGCTTCTTTCAATTAATTCGTATTTATTTATATGAATCCTGGGAAAGAAGAGTCAAAAGCAAGTGAAAAGAAAAAAATGTGGGGGAGAATGAAAAATACATATCATGATTATGAAGAGTACATTACCAAGCCTAATTAAAAATGTGAAAAATACATATCATGATTATGAAGAGTACAATACCAAACCTAATTAAAAATGTGAAAAATGCATATCACTATTATGAAGATTACATTACCAACCTTAATTAAAAATGTGAAATATGCATGACAATAAAGGAAGCTTATTGATTGATAAGTAAGCTTTTGTCATGACTAAATTGATGGTTGTATGTGTATATTTTTTTTTATATAAAATAAAATTTTATTTTTTTAAAAATCTTATTAGATATGAGATGAAATTTTAAATAGATAATTAAAAAAGTAAATATATACATTTATATTTCATTCTAGTAAAAATAATATTAGTATATGTAGGAAAATGTTGAATAGATAACCGTCATCAAAGTTTTATATATCAACTAGGGTTAACCATCAATTTTAGTCCTTGATTCTAATTGTTGGTTCTCGACCTTTAGGGATAATAATAATAAAAAATAATCTTGTGGTTACATAGACGTAATGAGAGAACCAGATATTTGAATTTTCCTTTGATTTTGTATCTTCAGTGGCCATGCATCCAGAATGAGGTATTGGTTTTTCACCTTATCGATTGATAATGTGGAAGTCTGTGTGTATTTTGGATGTGACTGGCATGATGCAACCATCTTCAATGGCATCCTCCTCAAGTCAACATCATTGGCATGTATCTTTTCTAAATTGATATGGGCAACCATATTATCCCTATTTTCTAATCATTCAAATATGGGAGATTAGGATGATGATGGGTTTTGCACTTCATATTATCATTGACAATTTGTGCACAACATCAACAATCACTTAAAAATAATTCAAAAGGGTTACCATTATTATACATCACACCATTTCATCCAATCTCTCAAAAAATTAAACTAGTGAATGAAGATATCACTACCCATCACATACAAATGGGTAAATGTCTCACCATGATTGGCCATGTTATGCATGATATTTTTAGGGGCATGTGGTGGTTGTGGAATCAATTTGAAAATTTAGTCATTGACTCTCCTTAAGCAGGATGAAAATCACCAGATTCTCATCTTTGTTGTTACAAAAATGTGTCGATACATAACCAAATTGTGTACTTTTACTAACATACATTCACTTTACTTGTAGGGTTCTTCACAATCACTAAGACATTTCGTGTGATTTAAATCAAATTTAAGAAATAGTTTTAAGTTAGACTTAGGTCACTCTTAAGACAATATGTATGTGCAAGTCATAATTATGACTTAAAGTTTTTAGGAGCATTGTAAAATCAACGTCAAAATGTCATAAAATTTAGTCATTATAAATGAAAAATAAGCATTTCATTATTATTTTTGTCGCAAGGGTGTTGTAAATGTATCATAAATGTGTCTTAAAGGTGTCATACATTTATGAAACCTATACAATCTTCTATGCTCTAATTTTAAAAAATAAAAGGAGATGGAAAAAATACACACTCTATTATTTTATTGCTTTTATTCTTGACAAGGATAAAAAAAAATACTCTCAACCATTGATAAGGTTTGGATATCATACAAAATATTTAGAGGGGGTGTAAATTTGAAATGGAAGGCTGATAAAAAAGCTACATGATGGCAAATTCATAGGATAGTGGGCACTTTTATATACATCTAAAAACACTCCCCCTCTAGTATGTTAGATATTGACACCATATTTCAAATCGCCTAATTTGGCACATGTTGAGAGTATGCTCAGGGTTTGTTACATTTAGTGAAATAATTTCAATGCCTCGTGATCATATATAGGGTGCATGTACAATTTGGATTTATTTTTTAATTAGAGTATACTCTCTTCATTCATTATGTTTGATTAAAAGTTTCCAAGGCCATTTCAACAAACCCATTTTGTGTATACCTCACAATCATTGCATCCCAAGAGTCCACATCCATTTGAGGCATTTTGTGTATCATGCATGTAGCACCATGGAAAAGACGAGTTGATCTTCTTATTTTCAAGTGATGGTTGTATAATTATTTAGACAACCACCTATTATTTCTATGAATTGCAGGGTGATCTATTGGAATGAATGGAAGAGTGCATAAAAACATGGTGAGGGAGAGGTGGAGAGGCATTACATATGGATGCAATTTAGTGCAAGTGGAATTTACAAAGAATTGAATCCTTGGGAGCATTATGAGCACATACGGTTCAAATCATGGCAACTTATAGAGGTGAATTGGCCAATGTTACATTTGATAAAACTCCATGTAATGCAATGATCAACTTATAGAGGTGAATTGGCCAATGTTACATTTTGTTACTGGTGTTTCCTCCTTTGGCTTCAATCAGAGTTTGGGTCCTCTGGGGACCTTGAAGGTTTTTCAGAGACCTGGATCTCCTTTTGTAACCAGGTTGGTTCTCAATCCAGTCAAAATCAATTTGTTAGTACTTTTGAGACGTAGGTCTCTAGCTCTTTCAGTGCATGTTGGTTTTCGGTCCAACAAAAATTGATTGGTTGTCATACCAGTCAAATGCAATAGAAGCTTTTTGGTTCCCGATCTAATCAAAATCTGATGCTTTTGAGCCCTAGGCCTCTACTCTCTCTATCCATGCTGGCTCTTGCACTAGTTACTTACGGGTATGGTGTTTTGTTCATGTTGGGTTCCTCTTGAGACCCTGCGGTCTTTTTTTGTTCTTTTGCTTTTGTGTCTCTTTTGGATTTTATCTTCGCTTTTCTAGTAAGTTATTTTTGTTTTATCTTTTGATAGCCAAAAGGAAACCTGAACCTCCTATTATACCTAACATTGGAACCCACACCATCTATTAAAAGTGGGTTTAATCTAATCTAAACTTGAAAATCTAAAGAATATTATTAAAAAAACTAATAAAATAATATCATAAAATAATAAAAAATAACAAAAACTAGGTCTTAAAAATGTCTTAAAAACACACATATCAATAAATTTAATCGAACTTAAAAAATAAATTTATAAACTCCACCAAACTAATGGAAAAAAGAAAGGATTTTCGAATTTATCACTTCTTTATTTCCACTAACCAAATCCATAATATACAAGCTACCATGCCTTTTCTCTTATTCATCCTTTTCACCTTCTTATCATGTGCACTCTTCCACTTCCAACCCCACTTTTATTCCAATTTGACTAAAAGGAAAGAAACATTTGAATGTCTTTATTCTAACTCATGCTTAAACTTTGCTTCTTTCAATTAATTCGTATTTATTTATATGAATCGTGGGAAAGAAGAGTCAAAAGCAAGCGAAAAGAAAAAAAAGTCGGGGAGAATAAAAAATACATATTATGATTATGAAGAGTACATTACCAAGCCTAATTAAAATTATGAAAAATGCATATCATGATTATGAAGAGTACATTACCAAACCTAATTAAAAATGTAAAAAATTGCATATCATGATTATGAAGAGTACATTACCAACCCTAATTAAAAATGTGAAATATGAATGACAATAAAGGAAGCTTATTGATTGATAAGTAAGCTTTTGTCATCCAAACCTATCTTAATAATGTATTCCATCAAAGACTAAATTGATGGTTGTATGTCTATATTTATTTTTTTAATCTAAAATAATTTTTTTTTTTTTTTTTTAAATCATATTAGCTATGAGATGAAATTTTAAATAGATAATTAAAAAAGTAAATATAGACATTTATTTTTCATTCTAGTATAAATAATATTAGTATATGTAAGGAAATGTTGAATAGATAACCGTTATCAAAGTTTTATATATCAATTAGGGTTAACCATCAATTTTAGTCCTTGATTCTAATTGTTGGTTCTCAACTTTTAGCAATAATAATAATAATAATAATAATAATAATAATAATAATAATAATAATAATGATGTTGTGGTTACGTAGATGTAATGAGAGAACCAAATATTTGAATTTTCCTTTGATTTTGTATCTTCAGTGGCCATGCATCCAAAATGAGGTATTGGTTTTTCCCCTTATTGATTGATAATGTGGAAGTCTGTGTGTATTTTGGATGTGACTGGCATGATACCTTTTAATTGTACGTCATTAAATGAGGTGCGGATTACAATTGACTTTGATTTTGTTTACCTTTCACATTGGTACGAAGAAAATGGGAAAGGAAGCGTAGGTAAGAGAGAGTGAAGGAATTAAAATGTCAAGGCGAAGGAAGCTTCCTATGTGGAAATGTTCTAGAAGAAACGAGATGTTCTATTTGTATAAATTAAAATAATGAGATAATGGATCCACTCAAATAGAATCCCATATATTGATATAATTACGTATTGTGTTGTAATAAATGAGAAGATAGGGATTGAGAAGAACATTTGGTTTCTGATAAATTTAGCCAAAGTAGTCAAGAATATACAATACATAGTAGGTTCAAAGTTTTAAATGGTAAAGCAAAACAAAATTAGTAAAAATATGGTAAATAAAAATTGTTTTTTAATCATTTAAATAATTTTGGAAGAGTAAAAATGTTGTTGAAATCGTGACGTTGGACTTGGTAAATATTATATATGTAAAAATTAATTTAATAACTATGCTCGTTAAGTTTATAGTTTCATAAATCTCACTTATATTTCTAAAATTTTATGTAGATCTTTGAAAATTTGATATCCTTTTTTAAAAAACTGAGAGTAACTAAAGCTACAAATAAATAAGGAAAATAGTTATTTTAGGGGCTTTTATCAAGATTAATAGTATTTTTTTAATACCAATTACTTATGAAAGCCCTCAATAGATAACAATTTCTAAAGCAACACACCAAATAAAATAAATATTCAACAAAGCAGTATATTGATGATGATGCAATGTCTATTCTATATAACTTTTTGTGCTAAAATGATTGCTTTATGTAGGAATAATTACTTCATATTTCCTTAAGAGCCCTGAATCTCTACTCTAAATACTTTAATTGATTGTTTTTTCACATTCAAAATATATCTCTATGTAGTAATAAATATTTCATATTTCCTTAGACTCTTGAATCTCTACTTTAATACTTTGATTGATTGTTTTTTCATATTCAAAATACATCTCTATCATGTTCTAAATATGCAAATATGTATGTGTATTTATAGATTTATTGAATTTAAACGATGACCTTATTGGTGTGTAAGTCGACACACAACAAGTAAAAATGATCCATAAACAAGATGGATATTCCACTTTAAGCTCCACCAACGTAGATCCTTTCAAGATAAGGGGTCGCTTTCAAGGTCTATGCCATAGAAAAACACCCAAAATATTATTTCAAGATGTATTCCAGCTCTTATGATTGACTTCTATAGTATATAAGAGAATATACAACCCTTCACATGTTACATCCATTGCATATATTCCTTCACACTCTAAACATGCTACTACTCCATATAGGACTGCAATTGAAATGCTTGTATAGAAGTGAAATACTGATGTGAAGTTATTTACCATTAGGAACAAGTACTGTGTTTTTGATAGATGAGTCTTGAGGTCTCTTAAGTGGTTGTTATGTTAGACTAGTTTCAAGGAATGAGAACATGCAAACAAAGAAAACAAACACATTAACAAAGAGAGATAGCACAAGACATACCCTAGAGAAACTCAATGTGAGAAAACTCCAGCAAGAGTGAATCCATGCTTCCTCATCTCCTCTGTGTTATACAGTTTATAAGTTTTTATTTTAATAGACTTAAAAGGACACCAACCTCACGGGCTCCTGTATGCATAATGATATCGACAATGTTCAATAGAAGACTTGCCTCTTAAGAAATACCACTGAACTTAGCTACTTCAACTTTGTAGTCTTCAACTCAAAATCACATGCGTGAAAACAATGAGATGACGAAGGAACAACTAAATGAATTTCTCAAATGCATTTGCTTGAATGTTTGGCTTGAATGCTTTACTGTCTTTCCCTACCTTATATGAACTCTAAAGGTTCATATATATGCATAAGAACATCCCTTAGGCTTGAAAAATAAGTCCAAGACTCATAATTTGAAACCAAAACACCTCCATGAACTTTCAATTTCTCGTGCTTCTAAAATTATCATTATATATAGTTTAAAACTGTTGTGGTGGTCGAAAAAATTCCACTAATGGTTACAAAATTGTCATGGTGGTTGCAAAACTGCCACTCTACATACACCAATGGTTTGGCAACTGTAAAAAATCCTTTAATTTATGGAGGTGATAACTTTTACATACGAACTAGAAATCACATCCCTTATTTTTTAAATTGAATAAATTTTCAAAAGGAATCTAGATATGTACTCAAAAGGTACTTTTTATTTCAACTACGTTGTTTTAGCTATACAACAAAAACTAGAACTTTTTAAAGACCTGGTATGTCACGAATATCCTTGTTTGACAATTGGTTGTCTTAAAAACTAAATTGGATGATCTACATGATTCAAATTTTTGATCACATATCCCAAACTTGAAGGCTTTTGGTCCCACAAAAGCTATATGAAAATAATATTAGGATTTACCTTTTATCTTATCAAGTGGGATCCCAATATTATCTCCTCTTCGACTATACCTTGTTGCTTTCTCTTGGAGGGTGATTGTCTTGATATGAAACATACAAATTCAAGGTGATAAAAGAGTCCATTACTCTTTCCAATCTCTACCAACTATCCTCCTTGCACTCTTCAGTTTTTAGGTCATCTTTGTGGTTATTCCTCTTAACACCTTTGTTGCAATACACATGCTTATAGGCTAGGGTGAATCTCTCCATCAAGAGATGCCCATACAACATACTCCATTTTGCTCACCACAATTTCAACAAGTGAATAAAACATATTGCATTATATAGGTGGTGTTATAACAATTCACCACGCTTACACATTACCCTTATCGTGGGTCTTACAATTAAAAACTACAACATACATGGATTGGAAACATAAATTTCCATTTAAAAGGTTGCCCATATCTTGCAACCAAAGGTTTTGCATAAAAATAAGAAAAATATACATTAAATTAAATATATTCAGTCAAAGAATTTGGATGTTGAATGTTTTATCCATCATAACCAATAGTCTCCTTGTAGAGTGATACTCACCATGGATGCACATCTCACCATGTACCAATGACCTAATGGCATTCCACTTCTTCTCCCTTCATATAAGAACCCTTAGGCTCATGACCATGCTAAAATATGCCCAAAAAATTCCAAACCAATTGTCTTCATACCAAAACTTGCTTTGGGGAAACTGCAATCTTATTCCATGTGCATATAATAATTCAAAAACATGCTATGAACTTTCTATAGTTGCTATGCGCATACCAAAAACAACATATGCATGTTATAATAGCTTTAATTAATGAAAAATAAACTATACCTCCATGCTAAAATCATGTGAGTTCTCATATGCATGTTACAATGTTGATGAATAACTAAACATGTTACACATGATGTAATTCTAATTTTGAGTGGAAATGAAAAGAAAACCAACATGTTGTCACCTTTGTGAAACCCTGGCCTTCAACTTGTGCCTAGAGCTTTCTCTCAACATAGAGTGCCTCTTCTACCCATCTTGTCACATGATACAATAACTTAGGAAGGAAAACATGTCAACTTGAAAATGAACACGAACACGAGAATGCTAAAAAAATATACAACCTCTTTGATACAATGGGTTGTTCATACATATGCTTATCAACTTGATTATATAGTTGTTCTCTATCTTGTCTTAACGAATGAAATTCCTCCTTACTTTATTATACAAAATATGTTAGCTTGCTTCTTTCAACAAAAGAACCAAAAAATCAATTTGGAGGTGGTTACATATGCATGCCAAACAACATCTCAGCTATGCAGATACTCTATCCATGTAACCAATAATAAAATTTTACCATTACCCACTTGCAATGGTGATGAGGAGTCCTCTATGGGCAACTCCCTATTGATGGCTTCTATCTTGGATATCTCTTCAATTAGATGAAAATCAAAGTCTAAGTTTTATAACTATTCTTCTAAAAAAAATTCTCTTATCATGTTTATAGTTTGGCAATGGTGATGGGTGCTACTTAATGGGTTGTTCCTTCTTCATGGATTCTTCCTTAGATAAGTCACCTTCTTCATCTGATACCTATTCTATTTGAGATAATTGAGAAGCTTATTTATTTTCTACCTCTTGCTTTGTGGGTTCATGAACAACTTATCTCTTCCTTGTAGATGCCTCTTCTTTTTTGAAATGCTCCTTATAATTCTCTAGGTGAAGTTGTGGATGAAGCTCCCAACATTTTTCATGCCAATTTCCACTCATGTTTCAATGAGTGAAATGATTATTTCCTATTATCTTGGAAAACATGCCTTTATTTCCCTTCTCCACATTCTAATTTAGAGAGTGGTGTTTATAACTTGCATCCTTCTTCTTAAAGGACATGGGCTTCTTTTGGATGGATTTCCTCTTCCAACACATGGACACAAAATGATTATTCATTCGATAAAATAACATGGATATGTATACTAATAATTTTGTGTTACATGGTGAATTTTCTTACATTAGTTTGGTGAAGGGATTTAAATAATCTATCAGGGCCAATGGTGTGCTAGAACTTGGGGAGAACATCTATGGTGGATGAAGTAATTTTAATGAGCCATTCCATATCATTACCAAGCTTATTCAAGAAAAGTTTTTCATGCAAATTGTATTTGTGTTAGAGCCTTGCATGCTTCTATGTTAAATCTACTATCACTTATTATGCATTGCATGATCCCTACTTTGTCACCATGCTATCATATATTTACCATCATCATGCTCTAATAGCTCTATTTTCCCCTTCCCCTTTGTGTGCACATTTGTTCCAACAAATACTTCCTTGAAAATCTATTGAAGTCTATGAATCTTGTCTATTGTTTGACTTTACCATATGCTTCGCGTGTCTATTCTTATCTATGTGTGTCAATTTTGGAGTCAGTGGCTTTTTTAATAACCCCATTTGACTTATTATGTTTGGTGAATAAAGTTTTAGTTTATAATTATTTATTTATTCAATTAGGTAATTTTTTGTTTAATGTTAATTTATTTTTTTATTTTTCATTGGGTTGAGTTTTGTTTTAGTATGTGTCTAAAATTTTAAAATTGTTAATACTAGATATTAATGCTATTTTTTAATCATATAGTTAGTTGTTAATAAGGGGTGTCATGTGTTGGTTTGCTTTCCATCTTTACAATAGGTTTTAGAAATCTATAATTAGGTCCATCCACTATCTTCTCCACTTTAATCCCTTGAATTGTTGTTTCTTCATTGTCACTCACATCAATAATAGTAGTTCCTCTTTTTTGTGGTTTCCATTGTATATAATTTTTCTTGGATTCATTTCATCATCTATGCCAATCCTTGAAATCTAGGGCCCTTCCTCTTCCTCCTCTTAGAGGATTTCCATGACTCAACAAGAGTCTCACACACACAACCGAGTAAGGTAAACATTGCTCTGATACCAATTTATGTAGATGAGAATGCGCGAGCCAAGTGAATGGTTGCATTACTTACCATTAGGTGATACATTCACACTCTCTCATAGACACACACATAGACACAAGATGTAGAATGGAAAAAAATGCTCTCTTTATTGATGTCCAGTTGTGTTACAAAGATTCATATACATTCACTCTTTCTTCCCCCTACTGACTATGAAGAATACATACACTCGGTTCAATGACTTGTTTACAAGAACATCCATCAATTTGATAGGTTCTTGGCTGTGCTCTCTCTCTCTCTCTTTGAGCTAAACCTAGTCTCTCTCAACTCCTCTCTTCTCTTGAAGTTGTAACTCCCTTCTCTAAATTGCCTATTTATCTAACTCCAAAATCTTTCTAAAAACTTATATGAATCTTTCATGACTTGACATTAATATATTTACATCCTCCTAGAGCTCCTTCTATCTTGAAAAATTCTAAACACATAATTTTTCTTGATGTGGGGAGTTACTTTACCCATGCTTGTAACATAGGTGAAACCATCGATTATTTCAAATTGGTGGTTATGTAATTGGTTGTTAATGTATACAGGCATTTTTTAAACCGTTGCCTATATTAAAGGTCAATTTTTTCACTATCCCAAGAAAAGGCCATTTGACTTATGGGAGATGGCCAAAATTATCCTTTCATCACTTCTTTAACATATTCGATTCTTTATAATGATCCCTGGCTTATTGTTGATTTTTCTCACACATACAACATTGATATAATTGAGGACAATTTACACAACACAAAACAAATATACACAAATATCCATAAGAACCCAAATAAATATTTTTAGTTGATACAATATTTTTTACAAACACAAATGCTCTTAAATCACTAATACTAAAATAATCACTAATATAAGCTAACCATTGACATTATAAGATAATTTTTAGATCTCGAAAACATGTTAACTTTAAATAAAATACTCCTATCAATTATGTTTTAAAACATGAAAATTACACTTAAAACCTATTTTCCATTTAAGATTATTTTTAAATAAGCCATAACCATTTTTATTAGTTTTTTTACAGTAAAAAGGTTGCTTACCGAGAAATATTAGAAGTGGCTTCCCTATAATTTGAGGAATTATTTCTATTGTATTATTTAACTCCATTGGGATTTAAAATTTTGGAAGCCTCCTCCTGGCTTGGCTGCACATATTTGGTCCTGTGAGATTTTGGGATGCTTTAATTTATTATCAAAACCTTGCAAGAGGAAACTACTTTGTATGATTTTAATGTGGGGTTCAACTTGGTAAGAGTGTAAAATAGGACTACTGAGAGCTTCAAATTTACAAGTTTCTCTAATAGAAATATATTAATGTGTTTTGTTTTTAATTCGTTTCTAAAAAAAATAGTTTTGTTCAAAGCACCCACACTTTTAATATATTAAGAGACAATACCCATTAATTAACCTATGAATTAGGGATGCTCTCCTTAATATATGAAACCACAGTTGTCACAACAGTCTAAGATTGATCATTTTTAAACATAACAACGAACCTTTCAGTTTCTTCTAATTTTTCTAAAGATGGTTTTCATTTTCGAGGGGGATATTTTTTTTAACTTTCTTTTATGTCCATAGACTCTGATGTGTGGGTATCATATCAACAAGAGGGCATTCCTTGTTTACTCTATATTGATTTTTCAAAGTATTCTTAATATTATTTTCTATCGAAAAGTTTAAAATGATTGAGATTTACCTTTGAGTTTTACATATTGTTGTATGGGTTCAATGGTCAAAGGCTTTTTTATCATTGGCAAAGTAAATTTAAATCCATCCATAGTGGTCAAATTCAGATTTACTAAGGATGTAAAAGGGTTGTATTGGATAATATTGAGCTACATTTTCTCCATGAGCAATATTTTTATTAACATATCCTTGTTGGAATTTTAAATTCTTACAATACACTTCTTTGATTTTGATCCCTCTTTATTTATCCCTTTTATTATAAAAAATGGTTTTGACATTTGTTTCTACTATCACATATTCTCTAACAAGCTAGTTCATGAGACTAAGAAGGACAAACCCTTTCCATGTGACCATTTTGATAACACAATCTACACCAAAATGGGATATTTTCATATGTAATGGGAAGTTCCCACTCAATCCTTCACATCTAAAATATTATACAATCTTGGAGAGTTTATCTAGATTCAAATAGATACACAACCCTACATAGTTAAGTGTATACATCTAAAATCATTTGCTTCTACTAATCCTATCATTATTAACATAATCACACATTAACAACATATTAAAATTATCCTAGAATCACTTTAAAACTCTTATTACATCTCCCACATCACACTAACCTTACAACATCCCTCATATCAATTAATCATCCTCGTATCATGTCATTTACCCACAAATTAAGCATCTACAATTATTAAGGAATTTAAAAAAATTCACTACCTACCCTCAACTACCCCAACTAAGTATTCCTAAAAATTATTAATATAATCCTTCATCTTATCCTCATTTATTATTTTAACTACATCTATAATCCTCTAATTCACATCTAGAATCCTTTACATCCTCTAGAATCCTCTACACCATCTCCTCTAGAATTCTTTAGAAATTTTTAATTTCTAGGGAATCTTTCCACCATAGATATCCATCCTCCATGGCTCAATAATATCCATTGATCTCTTCCATCACCTCCTACAAATCCATCCACACCTCCTTGCAAATCTAAGACCTTTGATGATCAATCCTTTATGTCAACATGATGTCCAAGTCTTGAGTCCCCATAGAAATCCAACATCCAACATATCAAGCAAATATCAATATCATCCATTGCCATTTGGGCTCATCTACAATTTTTCAAGGAAGGTAAATTTGATTTCAAAATAACGTATAATTATTGTAATTTAGTATGTACTTGTATTTAAATTATTTCCTTTGCCATTATGAAGTGTTGTATAGGTTAGGATAGATTAGGTATTTTGGATTTGTCCTCCATTGTTCCTAACCATTAATTTTATATTCCTAATTTATACATCATATTTTTGGCGATGATAGCGGGATTTTTCCCCTAACTTGTGCTTTCTAAGGTTTTGGTGTGTTCTAATGAGCTTGAAGGTACCTTTGGAAGAACATTGGCGGCCAAAAATATCCAAATTTATAGAATATTTACTTCCAAATTTGAATCAAGTTCACACTATGTAAAATCATTTCCACTCTATGGAAATGAAAATTAACTCAAAACATTAGTGACTTTGTGTTTAACCATTAAACTTGACCATTACAGGCTAACTAACCACTTGACCCTTTTGGCAGTTTTATGCAAAATCACTTTTATTGATTTGCAAATTCATTTTAATACTAACTTTCTAACATTATTTCAGTGATTTCACATCTTTTGGTCCTTGTCTATGTGTAGGTTTGATTTCACTTCTATATAGAAGTGAATTCAATCATGATAGAAGCAACTTCTCTCTAGATAATCATGATTTTGCACATAATCACTTGATTTAACTATATGATCGTCTAATTTTTTTGGTCATTTTGTACAAATTCACTTTCATTGAGTTGTGAATTCATTTTTATTCTAAAAATTTTCTTACATTCAAGTAATTTCAAATATTTTTTGGTTTTGTTTGTGGGCATATTTCAAACCTACAATTGCATAAACATGGCTTCATTCATGACAAACGTGGATACGCTAACACTACAAGTGGATCTGCAGTAAGTGGATTTGATAAACCTAGAATCAGATAAGCTAAACCTAGAAGTGGATTTAATAATTGCACAATCAGATTGGCACTATCATTTTACACTAAATAACCCATATTTTGAGGGCCCTAACTTTTTACTCAGGTATCAGTTTGACCTCTAGTTTATGGAAAAATGAAGGTATTAAAAAGATACATACTTTCATAAAAAAATATTTGGGATTTGAAAATTCATGTGGATGGATTTAAAACTAGTATTATATTTTTTAATCCTTGGTAGTGGCTTCATAATTTTGACTAACTGCTTTGACTTTCTGAGTTTTCTAAAAAATGCAGCTTTGCTTCTTACTAACCTATATGTTTAGTGAATTTCATTTGTGTAGATGTAGCTTATATCTATGTATTTGTTACTTCATTTTGTGTAAAAGCAATTTTATTTTCTAGCTATGTTTTTTACAAGTTACCTTCTAAGAGCCGAATCAAACTACTAATCTATGTGTTGTAGGTTTCCCTGTCAAAGACTGGGCATATAAAACCTCTCATAACATATTTTTATGACGTTTAATTGAGGTTAATTAATTAACTTATGTGCGTGTGTCAACTTTAATTATTTTATCATAATCTTTTTATTTTATTATTTGTCTACATGAGGCTAAGGATGTGTATGCTCTCCCCTCACACCCCTAGGGTGACCGTGGGGATAAAAAAAATCAATAAACCTCTTTCCCTTTTTTATTTTTTAGGGGAAATGTGATGTGGAGTTCATCCCTATGTAATTTTCATAGTTGTATGAGGGTTATGACATGGATTTCATCACCATGCACTAATCCAAACTCTATGTTCTGATGGAGTATAAATATCAAAGATAATTGTCATAAATCTAAATTGATTTACCTATATAATATTTTGTGAAGTGATGAGATAACACTATGATACACACGTGTCAAATATCATCCTTAAATGTATTTTGGCCCAACTGTACCACAAGGTATATAGGGTACTCAAGACTCAACACTAGACTCTCCCCAATGCTCAATCTAAGACTCCCTGACCCAAGACTCCCCCAACACTCCCTTGTTGTGCTTCAGTGAGAGCCAAGTCCTTAGCATAGGTTACTACTATGTGTTGATGACATGTTAGATACAGGCCCCAACATGATCATAATTTTGATGGCTCAATAGGGACACATAGAATAAAGGTGGTATGGAGGAAAAAACCAAGGATGGAGGTTCACAAGGATGGGATAGCAAGGAATTACCCCACTTCTTGTATTTTGAGTTGTATTCCCATGAGTGTCTTAGAAGAGGAGAAGACATGGTGTGTCCTATGTATTGGATTCATAAGGAGTGGGAAGCCTCATGATGTCATGGTAAGCACTAAACCAAATATTCCCAAGTAGTGGGAGTTGTGAATAGTTCATGGTAGAACCCCGATTGGAGGATTGGTCTATGGAGATGTGAAGAGTCATTTTAGGTGTTGTAATTTGTTATGGAGGAGTAGATGTTGATAAAGTTGGTCATGGCAGAGAATTTTATTAGTGCAATAAAAATTCTACTAGGTTTGTGTCAAGGTAGTAGAGGGCATTACGGAGTAGTTGGTTTTAGAATACTCAGGTTTTGTAAAATCTTGTATATATTTGAATTCAAGTGGGATAATGTTAGGATGTGAAGTCACTATTCATGAATAACTATTCATAGGCAATATTCATGGCCACTTTTCATGATGATGTGGTTTGTTGGTGATGTGGATGGTTAGTGATGTGGCTTGTGGGTGATGTGGTTGATTGGTGATGTGGCATGGACCCATGGAGGGTATCCCATGAGTGATCAAGTTGATGTGATGGGAGTGGGGTGCAACACCCCACTAAGGCACATGATTTTATCTTTGGTAGTCACATGAGTGTTGTCACATGGTGCAAAATACAAAAGGGTTGGTGTGGGATGCATTCCTAGATGTTTCTAAGATTCCCATGTGTGGAGATAGTAAAAAGGTAATTGAAATCATCTTTTGGACTCATGTGGTCACCTGGAGAATGAAGAAAATAGGGATAATATAGCATATTGACCTCACATGTGTGTGGGAGACAATGGTTTTAGATCCACATGGAGGTGGCACATGTTCTTTTCTAAATTAAAGATGCCTTTAATACTTTTACACATGATGACAACACAACCACTATGGAAATCACATGACACACCAAGTGTGGTGCATTTTTTGGGTGTCACTATTCATTATCTCTCCTCTCTCTCTTATATATTCTAAAACCTATTAATAGCATAATATTTCTCATTGTAACTCATTCTATTGGAGGATCCATGCAAGCTTGTGCTTGCATGCTTGGAGGTTGGATCCTGGAGGCATTGTTATGCTTGGTTCATAGCCTAAATGCTTTGAGTGGAAGCATTGAGTGTTTAGTATGTTAGCACTGATAGATTTGATGGAGGAGTTATTGTAGAAAAGTGTTGATGCTGAAGTAAAGAAGTCTATAAGCTATCATTTTACCCATGGTTTTTCCTTACACATTGCAAGTTTCCACGTAATCTCTATGTAATGTGTTCCATATTTGTCTTATTTTTTTTGTAGCTTATTTTTATGCATTAATTTACTTGTACTATAGGAGATTTATTCCTAACATTTGGTATCAGATATTTGGTTGTGAATCTTTGATTTATAATAGCACAACCCCATCACCTTGCCTGTTGCCCCTATTTTATAATATTTTTTCCCTCTTGTCATTGAGATAGTGTTTAAGTGAAGAAGAAGAAGACACATAGTGGCTCTTGCAATGAAACAAAGCCATCTACATAGACTCACATGACCTACATAGATAAAATCACACGCTATAGACATTAACCTAGGTTGGCCAAGTCCAAATAACACAACCTTGTCCTAAAATAATCCAGAGCTTTGAGCCAGATTCACAAAAACCTCACATAGTCTCATAGTTAGTTTTACAGTTATTGTTGTAGTCTTGTATACTTATGTCCAACTAAGTAATTCACTCCTTAATACTTTTCCCTTTTAGCACATTTATAAAAATAATAATTTAAAAATCAGTTTATGTGTGATTATTGTATATCTTATGCATTATTATTTAGTCAGTAGTTTATCTTAATTAGATTAACTCACCTTCATCCGAATTTAGACTAAATGTTGTAGTCAATGAAGATTATCTATTGCCTAACTTTTCCACATGATTTGCATGTCTATTCTTATCTGTGTGTGTTAATTTTTGATTCAATGGCTATTTTTGTAATTCATTGTGAGTTATTATGTTGTTGAATAACATTTTTTAGTTTATAGTTGTTTATTTATTTGTTGTTTAATATTATTTTATTGTTTCTTTTAGTTAATTTTTTTTAGTATGTGTTTAGTATTTTAAAATTGTTAATACTAGATATTAATTATTATTTTTAATAATATAGTTAATTATTAATAAGGGGTGCCTAGCATTGGTTCACTTTCCATATTTTCAATA
>JARHVA010005558.1:0-180000 GCA_037957365.1 Torreya grandis
GGACCCTACATCATAACTCATAAGTATGACTCTAGAACTCATCTCTTATCTTCTCTCAAAGGAAATCTAGAACCTAAGCCTTTAAACACCTTACACCTATGACCATTCTTTTGTTAACTAAGTAACACTTCACCTCATGTTTCACTTGAGCTCATCCCTTGAGCACCCCTATTGCATTCATCTCCCTTACTTGTAACCCTTACTCCTACACACTTAGCTAACTTATGAAGTGACATGGTTTTGCCTTCAAAGTGGAAAACTCCTAAGCCTCTATAGTCTTGTCCATGACTAAAATCAAAAAACAAAAGAAAAAGAAAAAATGGGATATGTAGATAAATGAGATGTGTTATTGTGATTTTGAGATGTGTTTATTGTGATAGTGATGATGATGTTGATGTAGATGGCTATTTTAATGTTATATTAATTTCATGTTTATGTTGAAAATGTTAGTTGAGTTAGACTAGCATTTCCCATATGTGTGATGGTGTATATATATATATATATGTATATATATATATATATATATACACACACACACACACACACACACATACATACATACATACATACATACATACACTCAACATAAATATACATCAATAGATCATCAAAATATAATCTCTCCCTCAAAATATACATCTCTCATCTTTAGCTCATAGGATGATGTCCATACAACATATACAACAATAACAAAATTTGGTACTCAAATTTATCAAGGCTATACACATGGTCATGAAGAAGTAGTGTCATCCCCACTCTCTACCTGTCTACATCTATTTGAGCTAGAAGATGTGGCATGCGTCACTAATCACTCCTACTCTCTAAACTTAGAATACCTTTGAATATATGGGAACTCCCTAATGGCCCTCTCGTAATAAGCAATATCATCAAGGGTAGTGTTATACCTTGTTATAGATATAATCTATGGTGGTCCTATCACTCCTACTAAAGGCTTTACTTGTACTAGTCCCTATGGTGGAAGAGGCGTATCCTGACCTGCTACTCTCAAACTATCCCTCTTTATTGTTAGTACACTAACTTGACCCTATAATACCCCAACTTGGCCCTGTAATGCTTCAACTTGGCCTTGTAATATCACCACCTATCCTTATAAAATCAATACCTATGCCTGAGCTACATCTCAAGTCTACACTATCACATCTCAGGTATGTACTATTATATCATGTGCTTGTATCACTACATCTCTAACCTTTATAGTTGCATCTCTCTCTCTCATCAACCCCTATAAATCTGGTGGTGGCCTCCTGACCTAAACTATAGGATGCAAACCTATCTACCAAGCAAGATACATTATTATGTATCTAAGATCTACTACACTCAACCTTGTTGGTAGCTCCTTGAAATCTAGCCCATCTGTCTCCTATAGAAAGGGTAGGGGTGCCTCTATATCATCCTTCTTATATCAAGGGAAGGTAGGAGGTACATCTTATAGTAATCCAAACTATCTCCTGACTTGTGCCATGGTACCATCTCTAGCTCATTAGCTCATCTCCCTCTAACCCATAACATGCTTTGTAAGCCAACAAGTTGCTCTACCTATCCTCTAAATGTAAGGTATGACAATTAAGGTCTCCACACAATATCTATAGGGATCAATCCTTCTATCATGTGCCTATAATGATCAATATCTCTCACTATGCCATCTACTTAGGTTTAGGCCATACCATCTCTCCACTATTTGAAACCAACCCTAAAACAAGCTAAAATCATGGTAGGTAACCCTAATGGTCATGTCACCATGATATTCTCATATGCCCAATAATGGAGTAAATTCTTAACACACAAACTATATCATCGTCATAGTCTCAACCCCCATAGCTCTCTGTATAACTATGTTATAAAAGTTGGTCCCCATGTGAATATGATCCATTACTCAACCATCTATGCCAGAAAACCTATCAACATAATAATAAATCTCCCACCATCTATATCTGGTAGTGCATACACTATAATCCTTATCATCATCAAGATGCTCAACTGATGGTGCTCCTCATTAGCAATGTATAGTGGCTCATAGGCAAAGCTCACTGAGTGATAGGTCACCTCACTAAAATGCTCTCCAAATAATGCCACCATGTGAATATCATGCTCCTCTCTCAAACTTGAGAAGAGCTCCTTACCTTAGAGATATAATCATAAAATCCTATACACATCCTCCTAGGTCACTGTCAACTCTCTAGTCAGTAAATGGAAGGTGTTGGTGGTGTGATCCCACCTCTTAATCAACACTATCATCAAACTCACATCTCATGTGATTCTACAATATCATCACACTCCCCCTAAACCTATGGTTACCATGTGCTCCCACTCATTTTTGGTGACATCCCTCCTCATCCACATCAGCAATATTGGTATGGGATCTCATAGAACCAACTCCTACCTATCTTACATCCATACACACACACCTCAAGTCACATAATTTCTAATATACCCTACCATCACATTTTTCCCTTCTCTTTAGGAGAACTACATTGGTCTAAGCCCTCAATTGGGTTATATAGATAGCACTCAGTCAACATGGGATCTTCTAAGGTTAGCTTGTCCATATACCCACCTAACTATATAACCTACTCTCCCATCTCCACACTAGGCTTCACTACCTCTCTCTCCACCCTAGGCCTAACTACCTATCACAAATCTAGGCCTCACAACTTATATCCCTAACCTTTGACCCTATGACCTATCTTTTAAGCCCTATGTCCCTTGGCCTATCTCAACTTACCTTTTCTTAACCATTTTCCTCAACATACTTGTAACCATACCTTAGATCTTTTTCCCTATACACTGGGATAACTACATTGTCCTAAGGCCCTCAATTAGGCTATGTAGGTAGCACTCAATTAACACAGGGTCTTATGAGGCTAACTCAACCATTAAAGTTGTTTACTACTCCAATTTGGGATCCAAAATTGACCTTTTCTCTTGTTTTAGGTTCTTCAAGGTCACTGACATTAGTTTTAGATGTTGACATCGATGCTTAGTATCAGTTGACATTAGCAGAAACCTACCAACATTGGCACCATGTCAGCCAATGTCAGTGGGTCCCATCAACATCAATGACTAATTTGACCTTGGGTATGAGTGACCCATCTCCCAACATTAAATTTTAACCTAAAAACTACCCCTAAACACCTCCCAAATTCATCTAAACATACCCTCCTGTCATTTCATACCCCTCTACTAGCATTCTTTCCCCCCAACTTCAAAATTAACCTAAAAAGGTAAACTAACAAACTTAAATTTAAAATCAAAATGAAGGGGATCTTATCTCATCTCTCCATCTCCTCCACACTATAATAGCTAGCACTTGTGGTGGCACACCTCCAACTGGGTCCCCTCCTTGCTCTACCAATCTCACTCTCACTCAAATCTCTTTTTCTCTCCAATCAAATGTTATAAATGAGTTATGGTGGGCCACTAAACCCCTTTTTGTTGGGTCTGGTCACCCATTAACATTGACATCCTTAACCTAATCTACCAACATCAACACTATTTCCCACTGATGTCATCAACTTTGACCTAAACCACTGATGTTGATACTATTTCTTATCAACATTGATGACATAACTAATATCATCACCCTTACATTAGAGTTTCCACTAATAACCATAATCCTTTAGACTCTACCCCTAATTTGGGGCAACTTATAGATCATGTATATCTCCCCAAATATGACAACCACCCTTGGAGATCACTTAAATCTCCACCCATGACAACTTTGACTGGAGATCTTGACTATTTCCTTGATCATTGACCCTTTTACACCAACCTTGCATTGCTTATCTTGATCACTTATGATATTACGCTATAGGTAGCTATCTACACATGTATGTATATTAGGTGTTTTAGATGGTAACCAAGCTCATCCTATCACCTACAACCTTTTTTTGTTTCCTAGGGGCACCTCCTACCTTGGATACCTAGCACACATGAACCATTAGAGCTATAACTTTGATTATTTTGACCTTATCAGCTATCACTTACAAGTTATGCTTTGGTTATTTCTATTCAAGTCCTCCTTCACCTTACCTATTCTATACTTTGTCAATTATATCTCATAATAGTATATGTACAAGCAGTGATACCACATTCTCATCAACTCATCTAATTCACTTCTTATCAAATTGGTACCCAATTCTAGTTTTTCCTCTATCGATTCTTGCTTTGAGGGGGGATACCTCATCTAATACATGCAGCATCTATCTCTTATTTTTGTCTTAAAACTTGTTAGTGAAAATTATATGACAAAAATGAGTAGATGTAGACACCAAAATTACATCACACAAATGTGTAACTTCCTATATCAAAACCCCCTTCAGCCTCTTTTTAATATTAATAATTAGCCTCCCTAACCCATGCTTTTATCCCTTACATATTTAATTAATTTCAAATATTTAATTAAGTTAATTTAAAACCACTTATGCCACCTTACTAGGCCACCTCATCCTAAGACTAATTCTTACCCTCTAAGTTACCTCAAGACTTAGTCCCCTTATCCTAACTACCCATGACTTGTTCTCACCCCAAAAATAAACTGCTAACTAAATATGTCCTTCTTAACCTCCCATTTCTACCATTTCCTAATGGATACCACACTTTGCATGAGAAATGATAAAAAATAGGCTAAAAATAGCCCTTTTACCTATTCTCATATCACTGATGTTGGTCAACCCATGATCAACATCGGTGGAGCCACCAACATCGGTTACTTAAGCCAAACTCTAAAATGATGTTGAAGGTAGTAGAAATCAAGAACGCTCATTTTTATTTGCATACAATGTTTTGGAATCTAACTTTCCACATATTGGCTTAATGTTACCTTGCATAAGTCAATCTAGATCAGGAACCAAGCTCTTGAGAACTAGCATTACATGCTTATTTTCTTTATTCAAGGCATTGGTTCAACAAGCTTGATAGGAGCCATCCATTTGGAACCTATCATTTAATCACCTCTATAACTAATTACATCACTTATTTTATAATTCTTTAATTAGTTACTTTACAATCACTTTGTACCTACTATTTATTATTTTACACATTCTTGATTGAATCCCCATGAAGGAGTTATAAAGCTTACCTGTTTGTTTCCCCTTGTTCCAACACACCAAACATCTGACTAGATCTATCCAAACAAACCTCTCTCTCTCTCTCTCTCTCTCTCTCTCTCTCTCTCTCTCTCTCTCTCTCTCTCTCTCTCTCTCTCTCTCTCTCTCTCTCTCTCTCTCTCTCTCTCTCTCTCTCTCTCTCTCAGCTCTCCCCAACCTTCTAAAATTGACCAAAACCATTTCACAGACCCAAAAATCCTTTTATAATCCCCTAGCCAATTATTGCCCCTATCAACATCAACAACCTAACTGATATCGGTCACACTTGCTCACTGACCTCAGTAGCCTAACTAACATTGATAGCTATGGATTTTTAGTAACCCTTCTAAACCCTACCCAAACAACTTCCAAAATACAAACTAAATATACCACTTACACTTTATTACTCTCTACTACACTCAGGTTGCAAATAATGGTAGCATAATCTCTCTTTTACTCTCTCTTTTCTGCTCTTTTGGTTATTTATTACTCTTTTCTCTCTCAAAAGTAGACTGTCATCTCTAAAGAAGTTTGACACTTCCTAAAACAACTACGTAGCTTGAAAACCCACTCATATATCTGCTAAAAAAATTATGGTAGTGCTTTCTTACTTGCAGGTAGTCCTCCCCAGCCAAAGAGAAGTGCTCACAACATCTAGATATGGTGCATAAACCAATCCAAGTTCATTCTAGTCACTTATCCCTTTCCTTCTTATTTATTTTTATTTAGACTTGAAATAGATAGAAATTTAGTGAAACACATGATTTCTCCCCAAGTGGCCCTCAATCATTAACATATCAACCTTACCAAGGCTATCATTAGCTTTATGTATCATCTCCTAATCCAACTTAGCCATATGGGTAGCCTAATCATTCCCCTAATCGACCTTCTCAAAGCCATTTTGATTATGTTCCTAATCTCTTGGACTTCAAATAAACTATTTAAAGTTTTGAAATTAAAATGAGGCAAATTGATAAAGAGAAGGATCTTGGCCTACTTGTTCATGATCCTTCTAGTCAGAATGAGAGCACTCAAATGATTAAAAATCTTATGCATTCCCTTAAGAATGGGTGGGTAGCTATTGAGAAGGAAAATCGTCATCTTCCAATACATGATGTGATGGAGATAATAAATTGGATCCAATGTCTTGAAAATATATTTATATTTTAAAGGCAACCAATAAAATACTTTTAGCCTTGTATACCTCATCCTCTCCCAAGTAAACCTTCCTTTACTCCAAACTCCTCCAAGTTGTAATATAATATCAAAATAAGCTCAAGGAGTCTCTTAATGAGTCCACTATCTCTAAAATCCCAAGTTGGAATACTTTTACTCCTTAAGAGAATCTTTTTTCTACTCCAACTACATTCACTCTTCCTCAAGAACCCAAGACTAATCTACCTTGGAGGCCTTATTGGACCATGACTTATAATTTTGTCATGCCTATCCTAAAGAATTAATATTCTCCTATACCCATGTGAAATCAAAAGAGAGAGGATGTAAGAGTCATACAAAAAAGTCTTATAATTTGTAAATAGGTCTTCCATATACAAGCTCAAGAGAAAGAGGGAGGAAGAATGTTGGAGATCAAACCAAGAGAGTCTATAAGCCTTTCAATTTCCTCATCTACTATTCATGTTGCAGCTATCCAAGAAGCATCCAAGTAGATAATTCTCCTAAAATACTAATTTGTAAATAAATTATAGTGGGTTTCAATAAAATGAATCAATTCTCTTTCCCTCTCACCCTCTCCTTTTATGAAGGAGAATCAAATACATTGAGGGAAGAAGATGATAATTCAATTAAGAGAACTTGTCAAGGAGGAAGGATGAGGTGGTTATCTTGGAGAGGCAAGATGTTGTAGCTATATGTAAATTGAAAGAAGGTGTTGAAGAGAGTTATTCTAGTGATCATGAATAAGAGATCATCATTGGCACTCCCCTTGGTGGAGAATCAAACCAATCAACTTTCAAAGATGAAAATAAGCTTCTAACTTTTAACCAATAGTTGAATACCTCTTTGGGTGTCATAAATGATCATATGGATCAACTTTAATGTTATTTTTTTGAGGTTGATGATAAATAATATAGGTTCAATTTGATAAAACAAGAGAAGCATTAGGTTATAGATCTTAAGTGGGTAAATGAGTTTTCATTCTTCATGGAGGAGGAGAAAGATCAGTCTAGTCTTCAAGAAGAGATTTTTCAGCCTTGTCATGAGTCTACTCAAACATCTGAATCATCTAATCATCTTGATACTCCCCAAGATAAATTTAAGAATATAATTTAGTTTTATATCTCTTTTATTTGATAAAGAATAAACTACCTTTTTTGAAGAATTGGAAAGATTCTACTCTAGCTTGGATAGTGGACATCTATCCCATTAGGAGAATGTTAATGATGTGGATTTGACCAATTAACATGATCAATAAATACATGAGAAATTCCTTGAAGATAATAATATGCTTGATGACCTTTTTAAGTCTCATGATCAAGTTCAAGAAGGTTGTGAATACATGTGGAGATCATACTTAGACATGTTCAATGAGTTTGAGTTTGAATTTGAGTTTGAGTGGAGAGTAAGTTGTTGATTATGTGGTAACATATTATGAGTATGATAATATCCAAGATGATCAAGAGAAAGGTATGATTAAAGATGGAAATATACTAATTGGCCAAGAAGAAAGTGATTTTAAGGGTTTTTTTGATGATATAACAAACATTCTCCTTCAAAATGATAACTCTCTAAATGAATATCTTCATGAAATAAAGGGGTATATTATTGATAAGGAAATAATGGTATTGTTTAATCCAATAAATCAATCTTGGGATGAGTTTGACTTTGTCTTTGACTCACATATTTAATTCATGGACATGGAAATGAAGTAAGAAGGTCTAATTACTAGTCATGGAGCTCTTGAGAGCATGTCAATTATATTAGCAAGAAAGAGGCATGATCCAACAAATTATATAGTCAAAGTCCAGCTTGTTCCATAACATGTCTCATCTCATGAGGAAAATTATTTAAAGATCTTCCAATTTGATCCATAAGGAGGAAGGTATGCAAGTTAGTTATACATAGTAGTATTTATTTTATTTTCCCTAAGTGCCTTGAAATAAGTGTGTGTTGTCTAGTTTATTTATTTTGTATGTTGATTTTGTTTTGTGTGTTTGGAGGTCAAGTAAGTTGTCTTATCTTTTTCAAGGTCATTTTAGGTATGATTTTGAGTTCAAGGGACTCCACTGACCAATGGATGGTCTAGGAAACTAGTCTAATGATAATAGCAAACATGATATCGCAAGAGGTTGCCAAATATGTTAGCCAAATTTTGGCTACCATAGGATAGGATCATAAAATTCATCCTTTATTAATACATATTATCATAGTTTAAGATAAATTTTACAAAATTAAATTAATGGCATATTCTAGTCTTGAGCTTATCTAGCCACTTCATTTCATGTTTCAAGATGGTTCAAGAGGTGTTAAGGGTTTAAGGTGTTAATTCAAGTCATATGTTATTTTTAATAGTCATGTCATACCCCCTATAGTCTACATAAGGGTCAAAATGAGTCTCATGTTTTACCAAAGGTCATTAAGTCATCATAAAACCCTTCTATGGGATATTATCTTGTGTAAAATTGTCAAAAAGTCACTTTAAACACCTCAAAAAGTGAATACCATGTAGAAAAGTGTTTTGAAATGACTTATGAATAATGTCAAAATGTTAAGTTGGTAAGTACTTCACGATATATTAGTTTCAAGTGATGATAAGTAGTTATAATTGAGTTTCAAAGCTTAATAAAAGCTTGTCATCCACTTGTATGGACCAAAAAGGATGAGCTACAAGTGTAAATGTATATAAGGATGTATCTTCATATTTATTAGGTCAAGTACATTCTTAGAATATAGTTATAGGTCTCAATAGGGCAAAAACCTCTCTCTCCGTCTCCCATCACTCCCTTGGAAATCTCACAAAGGTCAACTTCATATGCTTGGTCCATAAATTAAAGTGAGATTTTGGACTTGAAAATTTTTACAAAGGAGGGGGTCTTAATGGCTTTGAAATCCATGGCCATGGTCATCAAATTGGTGGCCCCTCCTTTATGAACAATTGTTAAGGTAGGGTTGTCTTAAACCTTGTTTAAACCCCATATGCTTATATTTTCTCTCCTTGAAATGATAATTTGAGGCTGGTTGGAGGCATTATATAAATTTAGAATAATATATATGATCTATATAGGCATCTTACATTTTATTCCAATTCTCACTTTCCATGTGTGAGCTCAACTTCACAAGAAAACTCCACTTTTACATAATTTACAAGTTGAATGTCATTATTTTTTATTGTTATAGGGTTTTTAATAGTAAAATAATGTGTATGAAGGTTTCAAATCAAATATAACTCTATTTAACGATCTATAGGTCCATCATATGGTTCTTCTCACCCATTTACACCCACAAGTTCCTCAACATGAAGGAAATCTATATATTCTCACTAGTGCATTAGTCATCATGGGAAAAAAGACTTTGTCGTGTTTAAGAACTTAATTTTCATGAAAGTAATTATATATTTATTTTATAGTGTTTTTAAGTCCTTTAAAATTCATATTAAACCTCTTTAGATCATTTTGAGGACTTGAAAAGGGAAAAAAAGGGTCATATTCTTTTGATTCACCAAGGGACTGTGTAGCCTACAAATGAGAGATTAACATGGAAATTTGTTTCAATATAAAATAAAACCAATATTTAATATGGTTTTATAAGTAATAAAAGGTTAAAAAATACCTAAAAAATAACTCTTTAAATGTGTCCCTTTCATCACCAGTCCATCAAAGCATGCTTATTGTCAGTTTAGGTTTGAGACAGTGAGAAGTCTAAAAAAAATAAAAGTGAGTTTAAAGGAGTCTATACCTCATATAATCAATGATATATTAGAGTTATAATATCATTAAATGGGTTTATATATACTGGGGAAACTCTCTCAAACTCAATAGGATCAAAATAGGGATAATAGGAAGCCTAAAACAAGAAAAGTAGACCTACAAATCTGCAGACCTATAGGTCCCTTTTCCACCAAAAATGAGATGAATGTTGCTCAAAGGGATGAGGTTCAAGTGACTAGAGAGATGTGGGAACTGATTGTAGATATTTTAGAGGTGTGTTTAGGTCACATGGAGGGTAACTATGTCATTAAGGACCTACTCTTGACCTCTAATGAAACCTCAATCTTAAACCTCCACCTACAGTCAGGCTTGTATACAAAATAGAAAAAGGATTGATGAAATTTGTAGTGTCAATGGGTTATATAGTGATATTTGAGGGATCATGAGATAAAATTTTAAGTATTGGTTTAGACCACTAAATTCTAAGACTCAGTATTGAGAATTTATTGACAAGATGAGGTTAAGGGACTCAAATAGATACCTACAGGCTTGTTTGAAGACAAACTTGAAGAAGGTAATTTGTGAGGTGAATAAGAGGTTTAATGAATATTTAAATACATAAAAAATAATTTCTAATTTTATTATAAAATATGAGGGTCAATATGAAAATGAAAATATAAAAAATAGGACTGAGGGTTAAAAGTCACCATCATACCTAAAACCCTCAATGGACTTCTTATAGTCAGTAAAGTCAAACCTTAAATACATGAGGCAAAAAATGAAATTAAAATAATATTAAAACATAGGGAAGTAACATTAAAATATTATTTATATGTTTATGAATAAAATATTATAACTTTAAAGGAGCATTGCACCCAAAATCTCACTCTCAACCCCTCACACAATCAGTTAGCTCGATAGGTCATTTTTGAATGATCAGAGCTCCTTGAGGGAGTTACATGGTGTAAAAATCTAATTGGATGTGATAATATATGCATCATACCTCAAATTTTTTTCATTTTTTCAATATTTAAAACACATCTTTGTATGAATAATTCTAAGTACTAAAACTACTCTATAACCCTGTATTAGCCTTATGAAGAGCTCGAGAGAGAACATAGTTTTTACTAGAACATAAAGGAGTTTTTTCATGGGAAAAAATGGTGTTTTTAGATGGTTTATGGGTCTATATAATTCATTATTGTGAAATTAATAGAGATAAATAAGCTTTGGTCTTTATGAACCATTGCTAAGACTGCAAACTGGCCTCAAGCTATCTAGATGACTAGTAATGACTTGATAGAGGAGATTGACATTATAAATTCCTAAGGTGGATTTGAATGAACTATAAACTAATTTTATGGAATTTTTTATCCTCATAATAACCCAAAAATATATTGGTTGACACATGCTAAAGGTGAAACTGTATGAAATTGGTTTAAATACATGGTTGTAGGCTCATTTGTGAAGGTGAAAGTTAAATAATTGTCTCCAAACCAAGTAAAAAAGCATAAAAATATTTTTAAAAGGTTAATTAATACTATAATAACATTTATAGGTCTCTTATGGTGATATTTTATCTCCTCAAGTCATCAAGTGGGATCAAAAGGTGAGAAATGTTCTATTTACTAGTTGAGAAGCCTATCTACAAGCCTATGGAATATAAAAGGAGAGATATATTCTATTATATTAATTTTTCCTAGGGTTTTTTAGGCCTAAAAAACCCATTTTCATATTTATAACATGAAAAATTATTGACAAACCACTCCAACTACCTCTTAAGCATGTACAAGCACTTATGCTAGGGTTTTAGGCATTTCATGGGTTACCCATCCATACAGGGTCTGAAGTCCTAAAATTTGACATGGAACATGTTTATTGGGTCTTAAAAGTGAATTAAACATGTATTTTTTATTTCACACATGTGGGAGATCAATGGATCAAAATCTTAGTTTATATACCTATAGGCCTAATTAAGGTCTAGTTAGAGAGAGAAAAAGGTGAAATAAGTACACTTATACTCATTGTATAGTCATTAAATTTGGTAAAATGATGTAAGGTAATATTGGGTACTCAAAAATATTCTAGTCAATTGAAGGACTTTTTTTCAGTTATCCTTCAATACATCAGCTTTGGAGGTAATATCTCAAGCACCAATGGTGACTCCAGACAAATGTCAATTGGTCTAGGATGTCCAAGTGATTTAGAAACAAAAACTTAGTGTGTATCATCATTCAGATGATTAAAATGCTTCTTATGTACCTTCATATCAGCCTTTTCAAGTTGATATTATTCATGGTTTCTCCCTAAGTGGCCCTCAAGTAGTAGCATATCAACCATACCAAGTCTATTAGTATCCTTATGTTCCATCTCCCAATCCAACTAGACCTCATTATCAGCCTAATAATTCCCCTATTCAACCTTCTTAAGGTCATTTTGCATATATTCTTGATCTCTTGAACTCCAAATGTGTTGAGCATCATTCTTATTGTTGAAGTTTGGCATTGATGTTGTCATTGATGTCAAAGGTTCCTAAGAAAGGTGCTCATGAGTTCATTGAAAAATTTTCTTGTTTGATAACATAATTTAGAGGTATTAAATTATATATGGATCATGTAATAAATGTGAGAAAATTATAATAGCATCAATAAGTGTTTCAAGGTTGGCTGTTAAGTTTCAAGAGCTTGAGAAGCCTAGTCATGACACTGGTCATTACATGAAGAGACCTTGTGAGAAGTTATGATCTTGGTGACCTAGTGAGATGGATGCACAAAGGAATAATATTTTTTATGAGGTTGTTTTATAATATATATGATTAATTTGATCACTTATGAGAGTCTCAAAGTGAGCCTACATGTGTAGAACCCACATACCTAGTATGTAGCTAGACAACTCTAGACCCTACTTGGCCTAATGAGGCATCATGATCTATTGTAAACACATATGAAGGATGTTTTACATTGTTTTATCATGTTATTTATTTTATGATCATGTAAGTGAGGTGGATAATGCAAGAAAAGAGGCTTAAAGGTTAGTTTTAAGGCCTAATGTAGTTTATAGGTCAAGGATTAAGCAAGTAAAGAGAGATATGGTGGCCAAATGAAGTATGAGATTCATATTTCAAGATATTAATGAGAATTTGATAATTTTAAATGGTGTGATACATTTTCCTAGGTGTGTTGACCAAATTTGAGGTTAAATTTTATAAGAAAAGGCATGAAAAGTGGTTTTGAGGTCTCTTGAGTGTACAAAATGAATGGTTCTCAACTCAAAAAAGTTTGTTAAAGTGTTCATTATCACATGTAACCACTACATGGTAAGTTTATATATTTATTATATATTTTTAAGGGTCATATATAATATCTCTAGGTGTTATTTTTGGAAATGAGGGGTAGTTCTTTATGAACAATTGTTAACACCAAAAATAATGTTAACCTGCTCTAAAACCCTAACACTAACCTAATATGATATATATATATATTGTTAAAAATAGCCTATAATAGTCTCAAATGACTATAAAAACTATTATTTCACATATCCAACTCTCCCAATCACTTCTAGGTGTGATTGGTTTGTTAGGTGAGTGAGTGGACCCTACAAGAAAGGCCTTGTTTCTTGGAGATTGGTTAAAGCAGTCAGATTTGACCAAGTCAAAGTTGATAAATGGATAATGATTTAATATTGATATTTAATGTGATTTACATGGTTTTTTGAGTAGGTTATATCCCTCATGGGAGTTTAACTGATCATATAAGTTGACCAATCACTAACATGCCTAATGGTGCAAATAATGAGAAACTTAGGCAAAAGTTAGAAGTTGATTATGGATGTGTTATCATGGATTAGGGATTAATAAAAGTCCATGGATAAGTGTTTAAAAACATATAATACATGTTCATATTTTATATAATATATGGAGATCATTATATAAATCAAATACTTGCTCTCAAGTTGACTTGCCTAGTTCAATGAGGTTTATGTACAGTGAGGTCATGAGATTGGTCTACTCAACCAATATTGCCATTAAAGCTTATGATATTTTTGTTGGAGTTTGTTTTTATGATGTTTTAGGATATTTTTCATGAATTTTAATATGTTATTTTATTCTTTTAGTTATCGTACGTTAAAATTTTAATGACTATATTTAGAGGCTAGTTGGCAATTCTAAGTGGGCTACTTCTAAAGAAGAGTTTGAGTACTTTTGCCCTGATTTTTGAAATATAAATAATTTTGTGATGAACATAAGGTAATTTATATTTTTTATATGTGTTTTTTTCATTTTTTTTTGTAAATATTGTGTTTAGGATTCAGTTATTCAAGATAGACTTTCTAGGTATGCATAGGCTTAATTGTGAACAGTACTAATAGCCTGCTTCAAGTGGTGAATGGATTTAAAAGGTGTCATGGACATAATATGAGATTATTATGGATATATTTGAGTTACATATGAAATTTTACGTCTATTTAATAAGCTTTATAGTGTTCCAAGGAGTTCAAAGGGTAATGTGTGCTAATGAAGGCCTAATTAAATTAGGTCTCCTTAAGGCCTAAAAGGGGTTTTGGTCCTATATACTATGAACAACCTATTTCAATGTTTTATTCACTTTTTTTTCATGTCATAATGTTTATTTTATTTAAAATCTAATTTTTCAAGTGTGTATGTCTAAAAAAGAGGTGTATGATCAAGAACATAGTATAAGAACAAGGCCTAATAGGCCTAATTTGCTAAGAAGAGTAACTGTGAATTGAAATAGAAGATATATCACTTTTAATATATAAATGAGCTATTTTACACCATCATCATGGTGAAAATAAACTATCATGAAGATATAATAGGGGTACTATAGGTGACTATGAAGGTCAAATTATTTAATCTTTTTTGAAGAGACCTAGTTGAGCAAAAGAGCCTAGAAGGTAGTTTGAGAGGGCTAAGAGCATGAAGAGATAAAGAGGTGGTCATAATCAGTTGGTTAATAAAAAATATTTCTTTAATTTGATCAATTAAATCATGTTTCTAAGTGGGTTTTGAGTCATCTAGGGATTTTTTCCCTCCTTGAAAGTAGGTGCTTGCTAAAGCCTAGTCAAGTGAGTGTTTGGATAGTTAGGGTTGGTGCTCCAAGTGAAGTTGGTGCTTCACTAAATATTTATGTTTATCTTATCATAATATATTACATTTTTATATATTAGTAGGTTTTATTTCTCTTGAGGGTTTCTCATTCAAATAATTGTTCTATGTGTTATGTTCTTGTCTCATGCGCATGGCTCTTAATGTGTCGTTAGTTCACTATATTGTTTTAATAATTCATGAATGATAAAGTAAAGTTGTAATTTTTTTGAAAATTAATTCACTCCCCCCCCCCACTCTCATCCATTATACTTCCAAAAATTATTATTAGATCATATTCCTTTGAGGCAAGTCTAACATCTTGAAGGTGATTGTAAGAGGCACAAGCATGTATTATGATTAATAGGAAGAAGACAACATGTATGATGAAGAAGTATACTATGATATTGAATAAGGAGAAGCTAAATTAGACCTTGAATCTGAGCTCATAAGTGCCTCTTATGATTTGAAACATCAAAATAAGATTATCAAGGATTTTAGGAATTAGTTATAAGGGGTGAAAATAAGGTTTAAGTCAAATGAAGTTAAGAATGACCAGTTGAAGATAGATCTAGATTACTTTAAGGATGAGCATGAGTAGCTCATAGAAAAAATGAGCAATTTTGTGAGAGTGTGAGAACTCAAAACAAGTCAAGAGTACCAACATGAAAATATCAATTAGATATCCCAATGAAATAAAGGATAAGCCATCATCAAACCATGGTAAGTATATAAATGTTATTTGATACATCTGTCATAATATAAGACACATTAAAAGATTTTGATCTAATAGATCTAAAAGGCCCACATGGTTCAACAAGACATATTAAGATCCTAGAATGCATAACAAGGATCAAACATTGTTGTGGAATCCAAAGAATTTAGGATGGATCATATTGAGCTCAAGAGGTAAGATGGACTATTTGTCAAGGAGGAACATGTTGATGCCTGAATATGTACCACATGTTCCCATCATGTTCAATAAACACTTCTCACTTTAGAATTCCTAAGAACTCAATGCATGAATTCTAGGTTGTGATAATCATGTTATCTTTGATGGAATAGAGGCAGAACAAGTGGACCATTTCATAATATTTATATTAGTTGGTGGTTGGGAGCCATTGTGGCTATATATTAGATCTATATAAAATATAAATTATTATATGTTAAGGATAATTAATTATGATCAATAACTAATCTAAAATCTGATTTGAGATGAATATTTACAATGAAGATAAACTAAAGTGATCTGGTGGGAAAAAAAAAAGTAAGGGTAGGGTAGAGAATAAATGTTGTTGATCTTCATTACAAACATCATGACAAAGTTCAAATTTCATTTAGGCATGCACTTTGCCAATGTATAACATGAAGTATCATAATCTCAAATCCTATCACACATAAGGAAAACTTATAAGGAAAGTGTAAATAATGCAAATAAAAACTAGGTTCACCTTAAATATTTTACCCCCTAAAAGCAAAGATCATTAGCCCAAATACAATAAGGATAAAGAAAATTAAATGAACCTAAGAACTTTCAGTTGACCTAGCATGGGCACAAGTTAACAACTTTTACATTTAAGGTGCACACCAAGAATTCATAAGAACCATTCAAATTTGGAAATTTGACCAAACAAGTGAGAGAGAAATAATGATAATAAAAACATAGATAGATATTGGAGAAACTTTGCATAATTCATTGTTTGTATTGTTTGCTCCAAGTTTAGAAAGTAACTTTGGTTCTAATAACTCCCTATTTGACAATTGACAATACTTCCTTATATAGACAACCCATTAGGTATGTCAGTTAACTATTTCCCATTGTATTGGTACATGTGTATAGGACAAGTTTCCTTTTTTCCACCTTCTAGAACAAGTGATCTTTTTTAATAGTTTGATCCTTAGACAAGATGTGTTACCAATTACACATTCCTAAAAGAATATTTCTTTTCAAGACATTATACAATGCTAGTTAAAAAAATATTCCTATTTCATCTAACTTTAGGACCCACTAGCTAATGAAATCAAGTGGAGCTCCACATCTTTTTAGGAAATACTTTTCTGAGCTATTAGGGTCATGAATTAAAATAAAATTGCTCACTAGTGGATCAAACTTTGATTTTGGATTAAATTATTCTCACATTGATGGTAGTTCAACTTTTTTTGTTTGATTAGGGTGATGACAAGGTCAAACTATGGATTTGTTTATGTTAGGGTTGTTCTCAAGGTTTCATTAGTGTTTTAATCGTGACATCAATTTGAAATTAAGTGAGAATTATTCCTTAGATCATGCATCTATATTTTTCCTTGCCTTGGATCTTAAAAATATCCTTAACTGACTATGGCCTTCCTTATCATTGATGTTATAAAATGATCATTTCCTTTTAAAAATACTTTTTACCTCACACCATCAAATAAATTTTGTAAAAATCAATATAGATCATAGATCTTAGTGCTTTGAATAATTAAATCCTATAAGTTTTACACTTATAACATCATCATTCCTTTGAAATTTTTTTATTGATCTCACACCATCAGATCAACTTTATGGATCGACACTAAACTTTGATCTTCCTGTGCCCACCAATATTTGATTTCAAATAGCTAATTTATGAGGTTAAATTTAATGTTCACATGATCATCAATGACATCCTCAGGACCTTCAATGATGTCCATGAAATTGTCACAATTTAATCCCCTATCATTTTCTTGTTGAGCCTAATTTTGATGTTTGTATGACGATCAATGATTTCCAAGTGAAGTTTAGAATTTAAACCCCTAATATTTTATCTCTGAGCTTAATTTTGATGTTTTTACAAATGTCAAATATGTCCATGCGACCATCAAATTGACTTAACTCCCTACGATCTTGATATTTGTCTTTTCCTAGTTCATTCTACTCTAAGTCTAAGCTAATGTTAAAAAAAGGTGTTCATGCATGTGCCACTTGGAATATGCTTGGGGCTCTTATGGTCTTGACTTATTGACTCTAGGGGAAGTACTTATGATTCGTTGGATATTTGAATTGGGTTCCCATAATGGTAATACTTTTCACCTTCATGGAAATTAGTAGGTCCTTTAAATTTTTAACCATTTCTCTTACTTCATTGGATAAATTGAACATGGGCTAATGTGGTTCATTATATCTATAGGGATAAATAAAATTCATAAGTTAATATAAAGTACTTTGCATAAAAATTCAAGCATAAGGTTTGAGTTTTATTATTAAATATGATTAGGACCAAGGATTAGAATATATAAAAGAGCTCCTGCATAAATTTTGACCCATGAAATATAAATGACCTGACATAAATATTTTAGCCTAAGGTTTTCATTGTATAAATGAAATTAAAACTTTAAGCTATGTCTAGGATATTATAGGGGACCTTGCATTAGTTAGACCATGCCAATAATAAAATAGACCAAGGGATCATAGAACCAAAAAGGAACGAAGCATGGATTCTTAGACTAAGGTTTGGTCATGTTAATAAACATGACTAAGCCTTTGTATAAAAATCAAACTAAGCCCATGGCATATTTAAAGTGTTTCCATGTAAAATATTCCCACCAAATTGAGTTTAAACCAAGGATCTTAAGCATGAATTCAACTAGACTTTTAACAGATCAAAGGCTAGTAAAAGACTAAATTGACATTAAACCACAAAATTTAGACATAGTCCATTAAAGAAAGCCTCCATTAAACCTAAAATCTAAAGCATGATCCAATGTTACCAATTTGTCATAAGATTACACTAGCAATAGGCATAAAAATGATAACCATACCAGGTGTGGATGATCTTCAAATAAAGATATTGTGCAAACATGTTAATGACACTCTCATCAAGTGAATTTTCAATTTTAAGTACAAATTTTCACAATTTGACATAAGGGTCCCCATTTTTTAGAAATTGGGGTATGTCGACCTCAACAAATGGTGAATTCTAGGGGAGACATAGCAATATGTTAGAATTTAGAGACTTTGGTTTAGAAAAATAACTAGGTTACTTATTCTACATGATCAAGTTTCATTATTTAGATCAATTCATGGTTAAAACAACTCTTACACATGCAAGTTTGAGATTAAACATCTAAACCTAGCCATGTTGTGTGTGTGCTTTGATTTCATTTACTGTTTACTATAGGATTTAGAGAGTAAATTCTAAATTTCATGGCTTTAACCATTAACATTGATTTATGGCATGTTTGGATATTCATTAAGAACCATGCTTTAGATCAAGGAAGGCTTAGGAATTACTCTACTACTAGCCAAGCATCCATAGCCCTAATAGAGATGCCTTTGGCACTAATCAAGGCCTTAATCCACTACTATCCAAGCATCCATAATCCCAATGGAGATTATCAGAATCACCTCTGCTTAGAAATCTCTTTGAATTTTTCTATAAGATCTTAGTTTTGTATTTTTTAGATCATTTTTTGGGCTTTCTATCAAAGTTTGGGAATCAAGTTATCTAGGTTTAGGGATTTGGCCAAATTTTTGATCTTCAAACAATCCCCTATGGTTACAACCTTTGTCTTAGGAAAGTATGTTTGTTAAGTGTAAACATGATTGTGTTCTAATAATTCAAGATTTCATCCCACATGTGCAATCCTTCTTAAAACCAAACATAGATCAAAATCAGTTTTAAAACCTTATAAAATAATTAACCTATCCATTAGTCCTTACTAGTTTCTCTAAACTATAACATCATGCTCATATTTTAAATCCATCGCTAGCATACATTTAAGATTCATACCTGCATTTTTGAATGGTGGATTTCCTAAGTAATTATGTGAACTGTGAGCTTAGGTATGTCCAAAAGGACTTATTACAAGTAAGGATCAAAGCATAGAAATCACACACAAATAGAAAGAAATAAAGTATAAATCAAACGAAAATCAAATATATATATATATATATATATATATATATATATATATATATATATACAAACTTATGTATAAACAAGGGATAAGAAGGAAAGACCAAGAAAGAAACTAAACTAAGCCCTACACTAACTCCATAAATAACCTACCTCTAGGATCAAACAGAAAGCTTTTTAGCCTACCATAGAATCTTGAAGCATGATTATTTACATCTAATAGCCTCTTCTTATGGACAAGAGAACTTATATGCTTTTATCTTTTGGATGATGTAGCTTGGCTTCCCACCTCTATTCTCAAGCATATGGGTTGAAGGTATGGATCCAACATCCAATTTTTCTTCTTCCCAAATGCTCCTATCTTGTATCAAGATCATTAATTTTGCTTCATCTATAGATAAATAGTGGCTTATATCATCTCCACTTAGTGATGGAAACTTAGATAGTATACTTAGACTGATGTCTTCACTAGGTTCTTCCTAAGGTGGAAATGGACTACCAATATTTGTATAAAAATCTTCCAGGTCATCCTAAAAGGCTTCTTCATCCTGATCAATTAAATGAAACTCTTCTAGGATCTTACCATTAGAAACATTTTGGTCCCATACCCTTGAATTTTTTATGAAGTCATATGGGAATTCTTGATCTATTATACTTGCTTAATCTTCATTTTCAGTGAAGGTATCTCTTTTACAAAATCAAGTCCCACCTCATCTTGCTTTGGGATATCTAGAATGGCATTGTTATCTTGGAATACCTCAATTTCTTTCAAAAAATCTTGGTATAAAAATTTCCATTGGTTAACTTATTCAAATATGTCCTTAATTTTAGCAATGACCCCATAAGAATGGTCCTCATAGCTATCTTCTGAAGAGGTGTCAACTTGTATCTGATCTTGTTCATGGGGTTGCTCATTATAAATAGTTATTCCTTCTTTTAGAGCATTTTTAGGTTCACTTTATTATTCATATGGGAAATCAAAAGCCTCTAGCATAAAGGATCTAGATGTCCTTGACAATCCAGATGTTCCTACAATATTATCTTGGTTAGGCAAAATTTCATGTGTCTCTTTTATTTTGATAAGCTTCATATACATTATAATGATCAGCTAGACCTGTATCACAAAGATTCATTGCATGTATGTCCTCAAATTATGAATTATAGTTTCTCTCATGACACCTATTTGTAGGTCTATTGAACCTTTGATAAACATAGTTCCTATTAGAGCCTTCCCTTATATTTCTTACTTTTTTTTAACTAAATAAAGTTATTGATTAGTTTTTGGACCATTTATAATACTAAGTCTTTTAAATTTTTTGGTGTCTCAAGGTTATGGACTAGGGTATTACTAATATCTATGGACATAAGGGTTCTATGATTTTGTGTATGAAGTCCATTAGTAGTGCTATTTAAGAACCCTAGGTTTTGACCAGGATATGAATGAATCAAAATTAATTGGTTTTATACTTGAGGTTGATTTAGAGTAAGTATATTCTAATTGGGATTAGGAATGGAGTATGCCATTTGACCTTGGGGATACATTTGATCATTGATTATTATAGCTTTAGCATAAGCTAGTGTTAAGGTGTTTATGGCTCCATTAGACCTTTTAAGAAACATAAAAGTCATGAGATCCAAAGCATCCTTGTAAATCTCTAAGGATAAATCCTCATCAAGTCTATAAGGGGATATGGTTTTACTAAACATCTTATAAAATCTAGTGTTAAATGCTCTAATGGTCTCATTATAATCTCTCTTAATAGTGGTGAATTACTAATACAAAATACATGGACCAATGATTTTATCAAATTGATTGATAAAGATTCTATTGAAATCATCCCAACTAGTTATGTAATTCTATGGAAGGTTAATGAACCATTCATATGAAGCATCTTTGAAAGTAAATGAGAACAATCTACATGTTACATCTTCATGAACAACATTTAAGAGTCTTAAATTAGCCTTAAAGCTTTTAACATATTCTTCAGCTATGACTACATTATCAGGACTGAAAGAAGGCAAATACCTTTTAGGATTTCAAGGAAGATCATGTACCTGGCTAGGCACATTGATAAAATATTCTCCCAACCATGCCATACCTTATGATAATCTTACTTATGGTAATTCTCATTTGTGGACTTTGAAACCTGTATAAAATAAGATGCATCAAATTGACCTTTTCAAATAATAATGATTAAGTTGCATACAATTGATCTTTGCAAAAAATAACATGGGAAATACACAAAGCTTGAACTACCTTTACACAAATATCCATAGATATTCAAATAATATTGATCTTTGCCTAAAAGAAGCCCAAAGACTAGTCTAAAACCATAAAGATCAATGATATTTACACATATGAGCAAATAATTACATAAATATGCAAATAATACACTAATTTTTAATATAAACACACCAAAATTAGTAGATATTCTACAAATTCATAAATCTCTATCCAAGACCCTCCTTTTAGCACTAGAAAAGCTCTTCCTATTGATGCCTAAATATGTACCATACGTGCCCAAATCATTTAATAAACACTTCTCATTTTAGAATTATTAATAACTCAATGCATGAGTTCTAGGTTGTGAGAATCCTATTATCTTTGATGGAATAGATGCAAAACAAGTGGACTATTTCACAATATTTATATTAGTTGGTGGTTGGGAGCCACCATGGCCAAATAGTAGATCTATATAAAATGTGAAGTATTCTATGCTAAGGACAATGAATTATGATCAAGAACTAATATAAGAGTTGATTTAAGATGAATATTTACAATGAAACTAAACTAAAGTGATATGATAAAAAAAATCAAAATGGTAGGGTAGAGAAGAAATTTTGTTGATCTTCATTCCAAACATCATGACAAAGTTTAGATTTCATCTAGGCATGCACTTAAATAATGTATAATATAAAGTATCATAAGCTCAAATCCTATCACATATCAAGCAAGCTTCTACGTAAGGTATAAATAATGCAAATAAGAATTAGGTTTACCTTAAATATTTTACCCTTATAAGCAAACAATATTAGCCCAAATGAAAGAAGGATAAAGAAAATTAAATGAACCTAAGAAATTTTAGTCAACCTAGCATGGGAACAATTTAACAACTCTTAAATTAAATTTTCACACTAAAAATTCATAAGAACCATTCAAATCTAGAAATTAGACCAAGCAATTGAGAGAGAAACCATGATAGCAAACACATAGATAGATACTGGACAAAATTTACAAAATTCATTTCTTGTAGTGTTTTCTCCAAGTTTACAAAGAAATGTTGGCTCTAAGAACTCTCTCTTTTACAATTCATAATACTTCCTTATATAGACACGCCATTAGGTATGTTGGTTAGTTATTTCCCATTGCATTGGTAAATGTGTATAGGATAAGTGTCCTTTTTTCCACCTTCTAGAACAAATGATATTTTTTAATAGTTATAGGAAAGATGTGTTACCAATTACACATGCCTAAAAGAATATTCATTGTCAAGACACTATACAATGTTGGTTACAAAAAATAATATTCTTATTTCATCTAACTCTAGGATGCACTGGCTGATGAAATCAAGTGGATCTCCATTTCTTCTTTGGAAATGATTTTCTTTGTTAGGGATGTTTGATTTAAAGGTGGTATTCATTCAAAATTAAGTGAGCATTTTACCTTAGATCATGCATCTATATTTTTCCTTGTCATATATCTTTAAAATCTCTAGAACTGACTATTCTAGCTTATGTCGCTCTATTGTGGCATCTTCATGGCCTTCCTACTTATTGACGTTAAAAAAATGACCATTGCCTTTTAAAAATCCTTTTTTACCTCACATCATCAGATCAATTTTACACATATCGATGTGGTTCAGAAATATTGGTGATTTGAATCATTTACTCTTGCAAGCTTGACACTTGTCATGTCCTCATTCCTTTAAATTTTTTTATCAATCTTGCACCATCAAATAAACTATACAGATAAATGTTAACCTTTGATCTACCTGGGCCCACTAATATTTTATTTCAAAGAGCTAGTGTATGAGGTAAAATTTGATATTCACATGACCATCAATGACATCCTCATAACCATCAATGGCATCCACACGACCGTCATAATTTTATTCCATATCATCTTCTTACTAAGGCTAATTTTGATGTTCATATGATTGTCAATGACATCCTCATGAACATCAATGATGTCCACATGACTGTCAAAATTTAAACCCCTAACATTTTATCTTTGATCTTAATTTCTACATTCATAAAAATTTCAAAGACATCCACATGACCATCAAATTGTCTTAACTACTTGCAAGCTTGACACCTATCTTTTCCTAGTTCACTCTAATCTAAGTCTATGGTAATGTTAAAAAATGTGCTCATGCATGTGCCACTTGGCAGCTACTCAGCGCTCCTATGCCCTTGACTTATTGACTCTAAGGAAGGACCCATGGGTCATTAGACCTTTGTATCAAGTTTATATGATGGTGACACTTGTCACCCTCATAAAGCTCAGTAGGTCCTTTGAATTTTAAACCATTGCTCTCACTTCATTGAATCAATTGAGCCCAAGTTAATGTGGTTCATTAAATCTGTAGGCATAATAAAAGTCATAAGTTAATATAAAGGGCCTTGCATAGAAATTATAGCTTAAGGTCTGGGTTGTATTATTACATATGATTAGGACCAATGCTTATAATAAATAAAAAAGATCCTTCATAAATTTTGACCCATGAAATATAAATGACCTAACATAGAAATTTTAGCCTAAGGTTTTCATTGTATAAATGTAATTAAAACTTTAGGCTAAGTCTAGGATATTAAAGGGGATTTTGAATTAGTTAGACCATGGGATCATAGGATAAAAAAGGGACCAAGCATGGATTCTTATACTAAGTTTTGATTATGTTAATAAACATGACTAAGCCTTAGAATAAAACTTAAACTAATCCCATGCCATATTTAAAGTATTCCCACATAAAATGTTCCCTTCAAATTAAGTTTAAACCAAGGAGCTTAAGTATGAATTTAATTAGATTTTTAATAGATCAAAGGATAGTAAAAGACCAAATTAACATTAAACCATAAAATCCATACATAGTCCATTCAAGGAGGGTTCCATTAAACCTACAATCTGAAGCATAGAGATCCATTGTTAGTATTTTTTTTACAAGATTACACCAAAATTAGGCACAAAAATGATAACCATACTAGGTGTGGATGATCTTCAAATAAATATGCTATGTAAACATGCTAGTGACACTTTGATCAAGTGAATTTTCAATTTTAAGGTACAAATTTTCACAATTTAACACAAGGGTCCCCATTTTTTATAAATGGGGGTATGTTGACCTTAATAGAATATAAGACCAAAGAAGAGGCTATGCTATCTCAGACTACCTTTCACATTCAATATGAAGGCATGAAATGGTATATAGATAGTGGTTACTCAATCTACATGATAGGAGATAGAAATAGGTTCATTTCATTAAATAAGAATGTTACAAGAATAGTGAGGTTTGGAGACAACACAACTGGCAATATAGTTACCAAGGGTGTCTTTAGTTTGGTTAAAGGAAATACCAAGACATAAAATATGTTTTATATGGAAGGTTTGAAACATAACCTGATTAGTGTAAGTCAAACTTAAAATCAAGGACAAAATTTTCATGACAAAGGGTGTGAGATAAGGAGAGCCAAATCAAGAAGGTTAATTTCCAATGCCAAGAAGACTGAGAACAACCTATATGTATTAAATTATATTAAAAAGGAGAGATGATTCATAAGAAATATAGATGAAATTTGGCTATGGTACAAAAGGTTAGGTCACCTAAACTTTGACAACTTGGTCAAGATTAACACTAATAAATCTATGAAGAACATGCCTAAGATCATCAAACCTACAAACGTACTTTACAAGGCATGTCAACATGGTAATTAGACTAGAAGAAGGTTAAAATCCAAGGATTAATCTAATACAAGACCCTTGGAGTTAATACACACTGATATTTTTGGGACTATAATAATTTAAAATATTTAATGAGATAACTACTTCATGTTAATCATTGATGATTACACGAGAATGATTTGGGTTTCATTCTTAAAATAAAAATAAAAATCTCTTGACAAGGTCAAGGAATTCAAGGCTCTTGTTGAGAATGAGAATAATGGGAAGATCAAGTGCTAAGATCTGATAGAGGAGGAGACTTTTGGTCCAATGAGATAACTTTTTTTAGGTTCATGGAATAAAGAGACAATTCTTAGTAGTTAGGACATCTCAACAGAATGGGGTAGTGGAAAGGAATAATATGAAAGTTCAAGAGATGGTTATAACTATGTTAAATGAGTCTATATTATCTTATGGATATTGGAGAGAGGCATTAAGAACTGTTATCTATATTTTGAATAGAAGATAGATAAGGACTAATGGCAATAAGACTCCTTATGAACTATGGAAGGGCAGACCTGCCAATGTGGAGTACTTTAGGTTTTTTGGAGTAAATGTTTCATCAAAAGAGATGATGAAGACCTGGGAAAGTTTGATTATAGATCTAAAGAAGGCATATTCTTAGGATACTCATCAATGAGATCAACCTATATATGTTATAACAAGAGACTACAAAAGATAGTGGAAAGCACCAATATGAAGATTAATGAGACAAGGAAATCTCACTCATAATCAAAGAACACTTTAGAGAATCTAGAATTCAAGATTGAAGAGGAGCCTATAGAGGTTTATGAGGAAGAAGAAGAAGTTGAAGAGATATATGACTCAAAAGGACCTTCAAGATAAATTCAAAGAGATTACCCTCAATCTCCAATCATTGGCAACAAGAATATAGGTATGCAAACAAGGAGAAGACTGGTATCTAAATCAAAATTATGTTACTCTATTATCCAATATTAAACCTAAGAGTCTTATAGAATCAAGAAAAGATAAATCTTAGATAGGTGTTATGAATTAGGAGTTAGACTAAATAGAGAAGAATAAGACCTAGGAACTAGTTCCTAGGTATAACGATAAGAATGTCATTGGCACAAAATTAGTGTCTAGAAATAAGTTGAACTAAGATGGAGAAGTCACTAATAACAAGGCTAGATTGGTATGAAAGGGATATGCACATGTTTAAAGGCTATAATTTTAGGAGACCTTTACACTAATAGCAAGATTGGATCCCATCATATTATTTTTATCATAGATAGGATTCAAAAGATTCAAGGTATACTAGATGGACATCAAATCTACCTTTTTGAATGGGAATTTGGAAGAGGAAGTATACATTGATCAACCTAAATAGTTCTCACTATCATATGACAAAGACTATGTTTATAGATTAAAAAAGGCTCTCTATGGTCTAAATCAAGCTCATATAGCTTGGTATGCTAGGTTATACAAGTATCTATTAGATAGAGGATTCAAAAGAGGAGTTGTAGATAGTAATCTATAAATCAAAATAGAAGATGACCATCAGCTGATAGTAGTTATCTATGTGAATGACATCATCTTTGGTGGAAAAATGAGAACATGACTAAGGCCTTTATAGATGTGATGAATAAATAATTTGAGATGTGTTAGGATAACTATCATTCTTTATTGGGTTGTAAATCACTCAATCTAAAAAAGGAATTTTTATCTCACAAGCCAAGTACATAACAGAGATGTTGAATGAGATTGAGATGGAAGATTACAAGGCAGTTAGTGCACCATGATCATATGATGTGAGTTTAACAAGGAAGATGAGTCTTTAAAGGTCAATCAAACATCATATAGGTTAATTATTGGAAGTTTTTTTTACACCATTACCTCTAGACCTGACATCATTCAAGCAATAGGTATTGTGGGAATGTTTCAAGTAGATCCAAAAGAGAATCATCTACAAGCAGTCAAAAGGATACTCAGGTATCTCAAGGGGACTATGGAGTATGGATTTTGGTATCCAATAAGCAATGACTTCAATTTTATTATCTACATATAAGTAGATTAGGAAGGAAGTATAGATGATAGGAATAGTACCAATGGAGGAGCCTTTTTCCTAGATGGATGCCTAGTTTCATGGATAAGCAAGAAGTAACCTAAATAGCACTATCCACTTGTCAGGCTGAGTATATTAAAATAGCTTCATGTTACACTTAGGTCTTATGGATGAGACAGACCTTAAAATACTACAATGTAGAGTATGATGGTCCTATACCTATTTATTATGACAATACAAGTGTTATAAACATCTCAAACAACCTTGTCATGCACTCAAGGATCAAACACATTCCCATAAGGTATCATTTTTTAAGAGATCAAGTAAGTGAATAAAGTGTCAAACTTGAATATGTTCTACATAAGATTAGATTTCAGACATCCTGGCCAAACACTTCCAAAGGTAACTTTTGAACACTTAAAACAAGAATTGGGTGTAATTCATACCCTTAACAATAATTAAACAATTCAATTACTTAGGGGGAGCTGATTGTAGAGATGGATTAAAAATATGGTTAGATCAAGCTTTAGTCATTAAAAACACAAGAAATGCATTAAAAACTAACAATCTAGGCCAACCTATTCAATGGGGTATGCAAATGATAATTAAGAACTCAATGAAAGAAAGAAAATACCAATTACCTCTCAAGAGCTTCCCATCATCCACAAGCAACTCCAAACTTTTTTCCCTTGATTTGGTGCTCAAGTCTTCAATAATGGTGCAAACCAAGCTCTTTCACAGTCTCAAGAATACCAAGTATAACCTAGGCTCATGATATTAAATCACTAATATTCCTATAAATGAATTTATCCTATTTCAAATAAAGCAGAATAATCAACATAAAGAAAGGTTGTGAGAGAATCTTGTATTATAATTTTACACAAATTGAGCTTAAAAATGTGAATGGGAGGCCTTTTATTTATAGATTTTTCAAATTGTTTAGGATCAACCAGGACTGTCCATCTCAAGATCAAGATGTGTGGACATGAATTAATCTAATTTTTTAAATAAAATCCATAAATATCCTCATAATTATTTAGGAGGAAGGGGCATTAAAAAGGCATGGGAAGTCATAATCCTGATATTTTTTGCATTTATGGCTTATGGATGGTACCCCAAAAATGACCTCACTTAATGATGTAGTTAATAGGAATTAATTTAAAATAAATAAATATTCAATAACTTCCATGGAATTCTTACTTAAGCTCATAATTTGGTTTAATTTGCATAAGATTAATCAATTTTAGTGCAATTATTTGGAAATTTGTGCACTTCATTAATCAAACTGGTCAGAAAGTCATATTACTAGGTTGTAATTTGACTTGGGAGGAATTAGAAGTTGATGTTAGTTATATACGCACCATCATCCCATTTAGGATGTTTTTGACACAAAATAACACATGCACATGTCATGTGATTCTGAATTAAAAGAAAAGAGTGATCTAGAGCACCAAAATGAATTTCCATCATTTTGAATTGAAATGATTTGAGAAAAATAAAAAATCACATAAAATACATTACCCTATTTAGGGATACATTAGCCTAAATCATCACTTTTATATGACAAAATTGAACCATTTAGTACATTTAAGTGATTTTGGCCCAAATTGTGTGTTTTCACAAATTTTGAGTAAGGTTGACAATTTCAACACAATGATGTTAGGAATTGGATGTCTACATTTTCCCCCTATTTGAGAAGGTGTAGCAATACATTCAGTTGAATAAATGTCTTTTTAAAGAAAAAAGTTGTCAAGAATAAATTGTAAATGACCTAAGATGTCCCCTCCATAGGACATACTAGGATGAAAGAGAAGGATGGACTCTTGAAAAAAGAGAGAAAGTGAAATTAACCCATGGAATAGCTTAAATCTAGATGAACTAATGCTTACATACATTGATTCCATTAGTGATCAAAATATAATTAGAATATAATAGGCCCCAAGGATGGGGGAAAGGGAAGGATACAATCTAAAAATAGAAATGACACACTTTGAACACACCCAAATCTAAGGTACATGTTGCACTCTTCAGAACTGATCAATCCCGAGACAAGTTACACACTAAAATATTTATAGAATGAGGGTAAAAGTCCATAGATCTTGTAATTAGAAGAAAATGAGAATCGTGTCTTCAGAAAGAATAAATAATAATGTGCTCTTGTAGAGTGAATATGATTATGTGGTAAACAATTTTACCCTAGTAGGGCTGAATTTTATCACTGATAAATAATGGTTTACCCTAGTAGGGCTGATTTATTTCAATTATTATTCCAAATGTTGTCCCCTTATAGGGTAAATTAGCAAGTAATAGCTCAAGGATATAACCTATTTCATAGATTAAAAATGAGCTGATGCAAACATAGATGTAATGGTAAAATGGCTATAAAAGCCATAAAAATCAAGAATATGAGGATGCACAAAGTGATGAAAGAGATGAAAAGAAGAATGAAGGTGGAAAATCTGACCTGAGATACGTCACATATCCAAGCATTACCTACATAGTCCAAAAGGACCTCAAGCCAATGTAGTTCACCCAAAAGTGGGAGAGAATAGAATGAGGGATAAATAAAAATGACTAGTGTTTGATTAGAATCATGATTTATGCCAAGATATGTATGTCTAAGCATAGATCCAAGTGCATGATAAGTCATAGGTACCTATATTCATTGGTGTTCTTGAGATTTTTTCATTATATCTATATCAATATTGAGACTTGGAACCAAATCACAAAGTGCTTCCTATAGAAAAATGAAATTAAGCATCATAAGTATAAAGAATTTATGATGACATGTAATTTTAATTTCACTAATCTAGTTAAAATATGAATACCTATAACTAGGGATAATGGTAAAAATGACCCAAGACCAAAGTTTCAACTATTTATATTTAAACAAAAAGTAAAGACAAAGAAGAAATAAAACATAAATGGACCTAACTTAAGATCTAAATATAAATAATCAAGACTTAAGTAGGAATAATAATGTATAAAAATAAAGAAATAAAAACTTAATAACATGAGATCAAGATATGAATAATCAAGATCCGTGTGGACCACCAAGATGTACTTGGAAAATTAAAAGAAAAGAACAAAATGAAACAACAAAACAAAAGTCTAGAAGATAAATGAGAGTAAACAACCAAAGGAAAGAAAATAAAAGAAGAGACAAGAAATCACAAAAAAAACATCAATAAAAATCAAATAAACACACACAAAAAAAAACCATGCTAGTGTGATTTAAAAAAAATTGTTTTGGCGTGTGTAGTAGAGGCATTACTTTTTACAACAACATAACAATAATAAGGACACAAAGTTACCTCTAAATGATAGGCAAGTAATAAAAAATAAATGAGGGAAGAGAAGAAAAGGAAGGGTGTGTTCGAGTTGAACCTAGATGTACAAGACAAGTGGACATTACCTACATAGTTCCATGGATGCATGGTCCAACATGAACTTTAGGCCAGATGTAGTTATCCCAAGAAGTGGGATAGAAGAAAAAGTGGTGACCAAAAAACATGATTAATATTGTATAAGAAATGGGAAGATGGGACAAATGAGAATGATCTTGCAAAATGATGAGCCAGTGGGATAAGATACTTGCAAAATGGCAAAATTGTGAGATGATTACTTGCAAAATGGCAAGAGCATGGAGATTAGAATGTACAAAAATGTGAGATAATGTTTTTGTTATTTTTTGGATCAATTACTATATTTTTTTTAATTTTTGGGATAAAATATGTACATAATATCTAGGGGAACCATCGAATCAAAGAGATGCTCATCCAAGAGTAGAAGTTCCAATAATAGCTATTTTGGCTACAATGGAACATGCTCATAAATCAGCAAGAGTGAAAATCCTAATAAGGAAATAATGCCTACCAAAAAATAGTAAAATAATAAAATAGTATGAATCATGAGATAAAATTTGAAGAACCATACAACAAGCAAAAACCATACATTATGGTGTCCATGTTCACTTGTCTATAGAAGAAACTACAAAATATAGTTCCTATTGATTTGCTTTGTAGAACTAGCATCAATTGTGATCATAATGCCTATGAGTCATAATTATGATCATAATTGGTCAAGGGATAAAAGTGTCTAAGTTATAAAAACCCAAGACATAAAAATAATGTGGTTCTCAAAGAGAATGGTACAACATTAATATGGTCTATGAGATGATGGTCCAGGGTGGGATAAAATGTGTTTAGAGTCCCTACAGTCTAAAATCTTTCACTATCTAGAGTCATGAAAGTAATATGGTTCTTGAAAAAATGGTCTAGGGTAGGTCAAAATAATATGATCCATGAGTAGACAATGGTTTGAGGCTGTCAAGCATAGAACCTCTTGAGGTGCACAATTTTAATAGGATTTGTAAGTTCTTCACCATTTAGAGTATCCATTTGATATGTCCTTGATCCATAATTTACCATGATAACATATGGCCCCAACCAATTAGGTTGTAACTTACCTTAATTCTTACATTCAACATTTGTTTTCTTCTTATTCTCTTTCAAGACCAAATCACCAATCTCAAACTCTTGAGGTATAATTTTCTTGTTGTAGCTTATCCACAATCTATTATGATAGGCTTGCAAGGTTTCTAGGGCAACCAAACACTTACCATCAATAAGTTCTAGTTCTTGTAACCTTGAAATTTGTACTCTTCACCATCTTCAATATGCTTCAAAGATACTCATAATGATGGCAACTTGATCTCAATCGAGATAATAACTTCCATGCCATAAACAAGGGAGTATGGAGTGGTTCATATATATGTTTAATGATTGGTTCTATAATCCTAAAGGGTAGGAAATATTTTCAAGTGTCAATTACGACAATCATCACTGATAATATTCTTTAAAATGGCTACAATGGTCTTATTTGATGCCTCAACTTTCCCATTTCCTTGTAGGTTATATGGCATGGATTTCTTGTGCTTGATTTTGAATTTTTCACAAAGGTCTTTTACATCTCTATTTACAAAGGATTTATCATTATCAGATATAATACAAGCTAGGATGCCATATCGATAGATGATATGGTAATAAATGGATGTGGCTATCTATTTCATGGTGACATAAGTGAGAGGAATGTCATCAATCTACTTAATAAAGTATTTGGTAGTAGTTAAAATGTGTTTATGGCCATCTAAAGATGTTGGCTTTATTTACCTAATGAGATCGATGCCCCAAGTAGAAAACAACCATGGTGTTGTGCTCAATTTTAATGGTAAAGAAGGTGTGTGTATCAAATTTCCATGTTGTTGATGAGGAACACACTTCTTCACATAATTTCAAGCATATGTCTCCATTTTGGGCCATTAATACCTTGTTTTGAGGAGCTTTTTAGCTAAGACTACACCTTTGGTATGGACCCCACACATTCCTTCATGAACCTCCTTCAGTGCTAGCTTGGATTCTCCCAAAGATAAACATTGAAGGGAATTCCATTATATCCTTTATGATAAATCATGTTTCCAAAGAGGTTATAACAATCTAGATGATGAAGGAATAGTTTCTATTGGTTATTAGATAAGTCAAGTGGAAAGACATGATCATGAAGTAATTATAATAGTCTTGATACTAAGGAAGTTTAGGTGGGGGATTGAGACCAAAAATGTCACATAACATTTCAAAATTTGGAATAATATGTGCAGGATGAAGAAGATTTTCAATCATAGAATGATACTCTTTCATCTTTTACCCAATTATTTTAATTGCATAGACAGATTTATTGTTGGCCCTTGGCACTTATTCAAACTACAAAGAATTAAAATGAACTTTGAGGTTATCCATGATTTAATTTTAAGGAAAAAACTTTAAATATATTTTGATATTGATTAATGGTTTGATTGATGATTAATTGGGAATCACCATAGACCACTAAATGTTGAATGTCCCATTGAATTGCAAGATCAAGTTCTGTAATAAGTACCTCATACTTGGACATCTTATTGGTACAATGAAAATTAATGTGGAACACTTTGGGAGTCAAATCCCATTATAGTGTAATGAAAAATATGCCTACTCTAAATCCTCTATAAGTGAGGGAAACATCAAAATATAGATTACATTATTCATGTCCATTATTCACTTATTCCACTACCATGATAGAACTATCTAGAAAGCTGAATCTAAGTGGTTGAGTGTATATAATAGGGGCCTTTGTAAGTTGATTAACAATAACCTTCCCCTTGATATATTTTTGAATCAACATCAAATTCACTTAGGATCATGACCCATTTATCCATGCATCCTGTGAGATCTTCTTTGGATAATAAAAACTTGAGAGGGCCCATCTTAGCAATGATAATAATTTAATTATTTAGCATATAATGTTCTAACTTTTAGGAAGTGAATACCATAGCTAAAAATTCCTTCTCAATAAAAATATAATTATATTCATGATCCACCATTATGTGTATTAAATAATAAATTATATGTTCTTTACCTTGATCATCATGTTAGGCAAAAAGTGCCCCCATTGCATATTCAGTTGCTAATATGTAAAGAAGCAGTGGTTGTTCATGTGTTGGTAGTCTCAAAACTATAAGTTTGGCCAAATATTTCTTGAGATTCACAATTGCTAATTGATAGCCTTCATCCCATTAAAACATAACCCCTTTCTTCAAGAGATGATTAAATGGGTGGCACTTATCTGCCAATTAAGAAATGAACCTATGGATAGACTAAATCTTTCCTTATAGGCTTTGAAGCTATTTAAGATTTGACTATGGAGGCATTTCGATAATGGAATTAAATTTAGTATGGTTGACTTCAATCCCTCTTTATGATATAATGAAACCTAACAATTTCCTTTAGGTGATTCCAAGACACACTTCTTAAGATTTAGGTAGACTTTATATTCATGAAGCCTCTCAAAGATTCTTCATAGAACATTAGGGTGTCTAGTATGTGTTCTTGATTTTGATAGTATGTCATCAACATAGTCTTCAATAATACCATGCATCATGTCATGGAAGATGATAGACATTTCATGATGATATGTGACTCCAACATTCTTCAATCTAAATGGCATGACTTGGTAATAGAATGTCCCCCAAGGGGTGATGAACGTAGTCTTGTGTTGATCTTCTTAGGCTATCTTGATCTAATTGTATCCATAAAATCCATCTATGAGGGATAGAATCTCATACCTAGCAGTAAAATCAATGATCATGTCAATGTTGGGTAGATGAAAATCATCTTTAGGGCATGATTTGTTGATATCTCTAAAATCTATATAAATATGTATGCCTTGTGGCTTCTTTCTAACTGTAACTATGTTTGATATTCATTCAGAATAGTTTTACGGTCTAGTGAATCTTGCTCCCAATAACTTCTCCAATTTATATTTTACAAAGAAGGTGATACATTGAAAAGTCTTTCTCAATTTTTTCTTAACTTGATTGGCATCTAGATGGATAAAAAGGCAATGCATAACCATGTGAGGGTCTAAGCTTGGCATGTCTAAATATGTCCATTCAAAAATATCAATAAAATCCATCAAAATGGATATAATATGTTCAGGTTTTGCTTCAGTAATAGAAGCCCCAAGATAAACAATTTCAGGATCATCATATGTCCTAAGGTTCACTTCAATTGTGTTCTCTACAAGAACTATGGATCCATATTCAAGAATAGTAGGCAAGGTGTGATCATGACCATCTTATTCTACTACATATTCTTATTGTTCCTCATAGAGTTCTAGATAATGTGATGAATCTAAATCCACCATCTTAGGTAATGGACAAGTAGTAAAATCCTTGGGAAACTCAAGAGAGATATGCTCAAACATTTGTTTTTTTTAAGTGATGTTTGTACTAGATATAGAGATAGGACTTGATGGACCTTGAGAATCTTTTGGGGATGAGAAAATTTTCCCATCCAAGAGTGCCTGAAGTAGATTTTCACTCAATGGATTGTCTTTTTCTTTACTTTTTTCCTAAACAATGAGATATTCTAAGAGGTTTTTACTTGAAGATATAGATGTTTTACCTTTGCTATAACCAATAAAGTTTCCCTATTTGCCAAATTAGGTAGAAGGATCCAATGAAAAATCAAATCCTTGTTTATGATCACCAATGGGAAGTCCATCTCTTAGGCCCATGTATTTTATACTCATCAAGGTATATGATTGAATTTTGTTGGTCCCAATCAATGAGTTCAATATGGTAAAGTCATAGGGAAAAAGGAGGTGTTATGTTCATAATGGTATTTTGATCAAATAAATTTGAGTCAACAAACTCATTGAAAAGGCTATAATGGGATGTTATGTCACTACCAAGAGTCTCATTACTAGTTGATTTAGAATAATCACTATCAAAAGTCATGAGGTCACCCCCAAGTGATATAAATTTGAGACCATGATTTAAATTAGGTACTCCCACTGATAAAGATTCTAGGATTCCTTGTGCTTGTGGGCCAAGGCCTTTTCCTATATAATCAAAATTGTCCATGATCTGATTAGGGATATGATATTTTGGATTCTAAAAGTAATAAGTAATGCCATCCGAATATAACCAATCTCCTTTAATGAAATCCTCTCGATCTTATTTTGGAAAAGTTTTAGGTACAAATACCATAGGTGGTTTTCATTGTTCTTTCTTTTGTTTCTGGATCAAGTTGGGTCTATTAGGGATTTTGGAAGATTTGGGTTTACCAAATGTTTTTAGATACTTCTAAAACTTATAAATATGGAAGGTATCCTTAAAATGGTATGTGGAAATTCCCATGTTTTCTATAACAACCTATTTTTCAATAGTTGTGGGAAATGGATCAGTGGAAGTGGAATCAAGGTCATTAGGGTTGATATAATTAGATTAAGGTGGATTTAAAACTATCTCCTTATTTTTCTTTATAACAAATTCAAAACCAAGACAATATTTATAATTGTGGAACTCAACCTCAAGATGTTTGCAACACTAAGAAGGCTATTGATCACTGGGAACAGTAACCTCAATCCCATCATGGGGAAACTTAAGGCACTAATGAAAGGTGGATGGAATGTCATGTACTTCATATATCAAAGGATGACCAATAAGTATGTTATAAGGTAGCTCAATATCCATAATATGTAATAAAGTGTGATGGGAAATAGACACAACAATGATTGGAGACCAAATAGTACCAAAAAAATCCCTCTCGATATTATCATAAGCCTTTATGGTGATCATATTTGGCTGAATCTCCTTTTTAGTGTAGCCTAATCTTTGTACTAGTTTGAGGGACACTATATTCAACCCTAAACCATTGTCTATAAAAACCCACTTGATCTTATGGTTTTCAATGATAACCTCAATATACAATAGGTTTTTATGGTTTATATCTAGGGTGGACATGTCTTTTTGATCAAACGTAAGCTATCAAAACAAAGACAAGTGTCCAATTAGTTTTTGGAACTATTTAAGATTAATATCTTTGGGAATAGTTGATTCTTATAAAAGGCTATTTAATATAGTTATATGGGATTCATATGTATTCAAGAGATCCAAAATGGAAATCTGTGTAGATCGATGTAGATTAATTAAGAAGAAGACTTCAAAACATCCACTCATAGCTCTAGCTTTGTCAAAGATCTCATTCACATGTTATGTTTGTTTTGAAGGTTTGATCTCCAATATATTATTTCTCTTATTTCCCTTTGTATGAGTTCCTTATAAACTTTAGATACATTTTTTTGTCCCATTATACATCTCTCTTGTCACTAACATTCACTCCTTAATTCATTTCATAACATTGGTCTCTCTTTAATAATCAACTCTTCCTCTAGTTCTCCACTAGGCACGCTTCTTAGGTCTCAAGGACTAGATCTTGATATAGGATTCAAGGACTCAATATAATTTCATGTATGGTCTTATATTATCATATCACACCTATTCTTACCCCTTTCAATTCATCAAACATAATTTAACCTTTAATTATATACCCCTAGCTTGCAATGTCCACCCTAGGCTTATAGCCTTTGTTTGTGCATTTCCTCTTAGTTTGATCAAAATAGTCACTAATTTGAAGATATAAATCCATTTATATCCACCCTATATCTTATTATATATGTTTTTTATTTTCATGACCTGACTCCACTCCTAGACCATGCTTCCTTTGCAAACCACCCCTCAAATAGGCCTTATTAGCCCTATTTCAAACCCAAAGTCACAAAACCATATTGTACAACCTTAAAACAAAACAAAACAAATTTATTCACTTATTAAATGTATATTTTATAAATATTACAAGGTTTCATAATTTTTTAATGGTTGAAACTCTCTAAAACATCAAAACCCTAATCTAGGGTTTTCATTCCTCTACATAAGCCTAAGAACCTAATAAATTCATTATATTGAGTTTTACTAAGATTAAAATGGAAAAATTAAAATATTTAGGTATTTTTCATGTCATACATATCATCCAAATATATATAACCCTTGTTCAACCTTCATTTTCTCAAAATGACTTCAAACACAGAATTATGTGCACAAAAAGGTGTCTATGCAAAGAAAAAAGGTTCCAAATTGATATATGTTTCGTTATAGGTCACCTCAAAATGTTTTAATAACTTAAATATGTCAATTTAACCATTATATCACTTTAAAAAATTTCAATATTCCTCTTATCAAACATATTAAGGCTTATGCACCATAAATCTCAAGGTTCTGAGTCCTCATATGGGACTGTGTGGTAACTCAAGAGACAGTGTGCAATTAACCAGTTTCAAAAGTATATGAGTTAATTTTTTATGTTTATAAAAATTTAAATATGTCAATACCTTATCAAATAAACAATCATCACTTGGTCTTTTAACTGTTACTCTATCTACATGGCTTGACCATACAAAATAGGGGTCTCATAATTGTGACATAGTGTGTTTCTATAACAATAGAACTAATACCTTCTCAAAGCCTATGTATTGTATTTTAAATACTTATTTTGACTCAAAAAAATATATTTCACTTAACAATCCTTGTCTCAACATGTTGATAGATCATGTCACAAGAACCAAGCACCACCTTCATTTCTTGACTGTGATAATAGTCTATAGAACTTCATGGATAAAATGGTATATTATTATGAGTTATAATTTTAAATAGGTTATTCCAATAATTTTTATTCCTACACCATATAAACATACATAATTATATATTCCATTGATGATCTTCATTGCACTAACTTGTAGGAAATACTCAAATACCCTTCCTTTTAAAACTATGACCATAGTCCTTGGTCAAAACCTGCAACCTTACATAACAACAACAAGTTCATGGCCTCAAAAGCCTTTAAAATAAAAAATATATTATATCAATCAATATACACTGAAATTATAACATACATTAACAAACTTTCCTTTTTTCTTTTAGAATCAAGCAGCATTACATTTTCATTCCAAAACCTAGACATGTCATCTTTCATGAGGGTTTTTTGGACATTCTCTTAGTCTCTACCTTTATTCCATCTACTTTTATATATATATATATATATATATATATATATATATATATATATATATATATATATGTATGTATATATATATATATATGTATGTATATATATATATATATGTATGTATATATATATATATGTATGTATATATATATATATATGTATGTATATATATATGTATATATATATATATGTGTATATATATATATATATGTGTATATATATATATATATGTATATATATATATATATATGTATGTATATATATATATATGTATGTATATATATATATATATATGTATATATATATATATGTATATATGTATGTATATATATATATATGTATATATATATGTATGTATATATATATGTATATATGTATATATATATATATATATATGTATATATGTGTGTGTATATATATATATATATATATATATATCCTTATTATATCCTCTCTCACATTATCCTTCTAATTATAATGATTTATAAATTCCCCTTAAACTAACTCCAATGTTGGTTAAGGTGGTTACAAGTCAAAACTCCCTTCATTACGATTTCAAAGTGAGGATTATGATTACATGACTAGAGTATGACCTCTAATTTAAAATATTAGACTTATTTACCTTTTAAAACCTTTTAAAAACTCTTATTGGATCTATTAGACCAATATTTCCTCATCTAACCACCTTAGACCTTGTTTATGCTCTTCTAGGCTCTTTTCAAACATTTGAATTTTTAAATTTCTAGTTTTGGAGGGAAAACTCATCAAACCCACTTAACACATCCATATGACTCAAAAATGACTCTAAAGACACAAATTGACCTTAAAAGGTATATTACTCATGTTGACATCCATAATTTACCAACTTTGACCTCCTATTGATAAAAACACAAAACTGGTGTCTTCTAGCTTGATGCTCCTACATCATACTCCCTAAGAGGGAGAAAATTTGTGCTACCATATTTATATCTTGCCTTAAAATTAAAAATTTGAGGGTCCTTCATACTCAACATACTTCTTCTCCTTTTTTTCTCCTTTTTCTTTGCTTAACTCTTGCCTTTCTTCTTTATAGCCTTTTCTAGTCTCCTTGTCATTGCATCTTCTACTTCTATGAGGTATTTCAATTGTTTTACCTCTATGTTTTTTGAATTTTCCACATATTATAAGTAACTTTGAACCTCATCATACTCAGCTGAAACCAAATGATTCTTTTTATTCTTTCTTATGCTTGTTTTATGGTCTTTTCCTTCATTGTTATCTCTTGTTTCTTGTTGGCTTAGTGATTTTTTCTCCCTAGCATTAATAACATATTCTTACTTAGGATCTAATGGATTATTAGGCATGTAAATATATATAATTTTCTTCATGATACTCTCTTTTATGCCTCCACTTCACATTCCTTCACTACTTGATGTCTCTTTCTATCATCTTGCTCATTGTACAAGAGCAACTTCTTATCCCACGCATCCTCAACATAGTACAATGTGGTTTGACACATTTTTGACTTTACATATCCATGATTATCAAATGTAAACTCAGATTTATCTTGATTAATTGAGTAAATCACCTTGTTTATTTTCTCATACTCCCTTTGCTTACTTGTTTGTGGCCTTGTTTGCACAACTTCTTGTACTTCTCTATTCTGATCCATTGTTGTGCTTATTTGAGTTCATTCATGATCTTTTATTGTACTTAAATTTATTTCAGCCCCTTGAATGGACTGAACATGTCTTCCAACATCTTCATTTCTTCTTACAACTTGAGAGCATCCACCTCCTCACAATCCTCATCAAATCTTGGTCCATATTTCTCTTCATCATCTTGGGAAAATTTATCTTTGTCTTGTCCTTGTACTTTCTCATTTATGAGACTCATATAAACCTAATTTAGCTTCATACCATGGTTATCAAACACTCTGTTATGTGCTTAAAACTCACCTTATCTTTCTACACACTCATTCATCAATGCAATTATTTCCATGTACAAAATGTCTTGATTATTGGAGTCAACTTCATGTACATCATAATAAACAACATTTGAAAGAAAAATATTGAGAGTGCTTATGTTATTTACTTTCATCTTCTTCCTTACATGGTTTTATCTTCACTTTTTTGGTTTGTTTTGCTTGCATATCTCTCTTATTGTAGGTTTATACTCTTCCTCACTCTTCATTATTTTTTGGAACACACCTATAATGTGATCCTCTAGTGATATTTTCATAATATTTTCCACCCATTTTTTTCCTTATAACTTCTTATATTTCCACTTTCTTCTCATTTCATCTCTTTCTTGCTTCATGCCTTGGTAGCCTATCTTTCCAACTTGGTGTTTTTTTCCCTTTGTGCTTTGCTTCCACACTTGTTATTGTTTTCCACCTGAATTCTTATCTTGTTTGACCTTTTGTTTGAGGTTCACCTCTTACTTATCAACACTACTTGTTTCAACCTTTTAGACCAAACATATCCATGCCCTTTTTCTCTCTTTGAGGGCTTCACTTTGTCCTTCTTAATCCCAATTTGCTTATTAACCTTTTCTTCTTCATATGTGTAACCAAAATCAATGGTCAAACACTCATTTACATCTAAAGATGTTTGTTGTAAGATTATTTATTCATTCATGTATTCATGGGTGACCTTAACGTCTTCTTGGTGAAATATCTCTTTGGTTTCAGCTGCTATACTTGGCAAGGTATCATAGTATTCCTCTTCAACTTCATCTTCAACATGTGGAATGTCTTCAATATCCATCACTTTGTCTTCTACAAGAAGTTCTCTTTATTTGTCATCCTCTTTCCACTTGATGGGTGATGTTCTTATCCCATCCTTCACCAACTTTGAGGCCTTATGCTTGGCCTTCACCAAACCTTTCTGCATACCTGGATACACAAACTTAAAAGCAATGTTAGTATATAAAATAAGAGACCATATAATCCACTTGAATGTATTTTGCATAGAAATTTTCCATCTCTTCTTCTTGTCTTCATTTTTAAGTGCTTCTCTTGGAACTTCAATCTTATTCTTGTTATCTTCTCTATCTCTCTATCTTCTCTCTCGACATCCATCTTCTCACTTTTTTCTTTGCTTTCTAGGCCTATCTAGATCTTCCTGTTAGCAAGCTTATCAATATTGCCTCTTAAACCTCTATGGATATTTCCTCTTCTTTTAATCCCCTATATAGGACCTCTCCTTATCCTTACTAGCTCTCTCTTAGAGTCTTACTCATCCCACTCTCACTTGAGATTCAATTCTCTCTTCTCTCTCTACCTTCTGTAGTCTTTTCTTGACTAGTTTCTAATCCTTCTCATAGGACTTTGGGGCTATTGTTACTTTATTTATCAATCTTATACTCCTCTATTCTGACCTTAATAGATCAGACCTGTAACTTTATTATCCCATAATACCCTATAAGGTGTCATCCCAATCATAACTCATAAAATATCTTGTCTATCTAAAATCAAAAAACTTGAAAAAAAAACAATAAATGTACAAAAAGAGCTTACCTTGCTCTAATACTAAATGATGTAGATGTATTAGGAAAAAGGCCCAAGAACCTGATATATTCATTATCTTGAGTTTTAATAAGTTTCAAAGGTATAAATTACCATATATAGGTTTATTTTCAAGTCATACATCTCATCCAACTGGCTAAAACCCTTGGTCAATATTCATTTTCTTAGAATGACTTCAAACATAGAATTCTATGCCCAAAAAGGTGACTCTACAAAGTAGGAAAGGTTCCAAATTACTATATGCTTGGTTATAGGTCACCCCATAAAGTTATAAGACCTTAAATAGGTCTGTGTAACCATTATCTCACTTTACCAATGTTAAAAATTCCTTTTCTCCAACATATTAAGGCTTATGCACCACAAATCTCAAGGTTTTGAGTCCTCATATGGGACTGTGTGGTAACTCAGGAGACTATGTGTAACTAACCAGTTTCAAAATTTTATAAGGATTATTTTTTTATGTTTATAAAATTTTAATATTTCAATATCTTATCAAATCAACCACCATCAATTAGGGCTTTAACTCTCACTATGTCTAATGGCTTGACCATATAAAATAGGGATCTCATAATTGTGAAAGAGGGTGTGGTTGTAACAATAGAACTACTACCTTATCAAATATTATGTATTGGATTTTAAATCCTTATTTGGAATCAAAAGACTATATTTAAATCAATTCTTTCACTTACTAATACTTGTCTCAACATGTTGATAGATCATGTCACAAGAACTAAGCACCACCTTCATTTATTAACTGTGACAATAGTATGTAGAATTTCATGGATTCAGTGGTATTTTATTCTAATTTATCCTTTTTCATAGGTTATCCAAATCATCCATAGGCCTACACCATATCAAAATACACAATTATATATTCCATTAATGAGCTTCATCTCACTAACTTGTAGGAAATACTCAAATATTCTTCTTTTTAAAAATGTGACCTCAGTCCTTGGTCAACACCTACAACCTTACACAACAACAAGAAGTCCATGGAATCAAAGGCCTTTCCAAGAAAACATAGATTATATAAATCAATATACACTAAAATGATAGCATACATTAAAAAAATTTCCTTTATTCTTTTAGTATCATGCAACATTACATTTTCATTCCAAAACTTGGACATGTCATCTTTCATGAGGGTTTTTTTGACATTCTCTCTTTCTCTACATTTTTTCCCTCTACTTGGAGATCTCTCTCTCCATATTATCTCCTCTCTCACATTATAATTATCCTTAGAGTGATGTACAACTTCCCCTTTAACCATTTCCAATATTGGTTAAGGTGGTTACAAGTCAAAACTCCCTTGCATTACAATTTCAATGTGAAGCTTATGATTACATGACTAGAATATGACCTCTAATTTAATGTCTTATACTTATGTACCTTAAAACACATTTTAAAAAGGCATATTGGCTCTACTAAACCAATATTTCCTCATATAACCACCTTCGACCTTGTTTATGCTCTTCTACCTCTTTTCAAACATTTAAATTTTCAATTGCTAGTTTTAGAGGAAAACCTCCTATAACCCACTTAACACATCCCTATGACTCAAAAATAACTCTAAAGACAAAAATTTACCTTAAAATTTCTCTTACATTTACATCCATAAATGACCAAATTTGACCTCTTATTGACAAAAAAATGAAAATGTTATCTTCTATCTTGATGCTACTACATCACATGGGTTTTGCTCAATTGGTCTGATAGACTATAAGGATTTTAAACATTAAGAAGAAATGAACTATCCTTGGATAGAAAAATATTAGGATTCAGATCTGAAGTCATAATTTTCAAGTTGGGTTCTATGGAAGAAGAGGGCAAAAGGCCCTGGAGAGTAACTTGTGAGCATCTAGTTATGACTATGCAACCTACAGGTGGTAAGGAGCCAGTATAATCAGAAGATGAAGGTGAAGGGCCTTAGAGGGTGACTTGTAAGTTCCTAGTTGCATTAGATCAATTTTTAGTTGATGAGGATCCATTTTAATTAAAGGATGGGTTCCAAAAATAGTAACCCATGAAAATGGAGTCATAACAAAATTGTGTGAACTCAATACGACGTTACTAGAGAGAGGGTGTTGACCCTATAACAATGGGTCCCATATTATGGGGAGTACAAGATAGATCATAGGATTTAACAATAATAATGGAAAATTTGGTTTCATAAATGTATCCCATAGTTTTATTATATTCATAAGGCATGTTGTTGTAACCCAAGTTGTTAGCATGGGTATTATGATACTAATTATGACCATGTTGGTTACTCTTTTGACCTTGATGTTGATTATGATTATGCCATTGATTTTTTACTTAGTTATAATTATTCCTTGATCATTTTTTATTATATCAAAGAAATGGATCTTGATAGATTACCATATCCTGATTAGTGCCTTGTCAGGCAAGCTTGATCTCAAATTCAACACTCTCAATCAGATGTTTAATAAGGTGTCATAATTCAATGCAATGATAAGCACCATGATCAACAACATGATGAAAATTATACATTTTATTTGTACCATTTTGTATTTTTTTTATCTTAAGGAAATGGATTTGGTACCATCCATATAAATAGGTTAGCCATTATGAGCTTTTGAAACACTATGTCAACAAGTTCTCCCAATTTGCTGAAGATTTTGGATTGATTGTGGAATGTCCTCGATTGAGGTTGTCTTTATAAATTAGCTGGTGGATTATGGGATATAATTATATATTCTGGGTTGGTAGGGTCTATACCATTTGTATGTGTCTTGTTTAAGTTACTCCATTCCCTATCATGTTTTTGTTCTTATTGAAATCCATATGTTTTTATTGCACAACCATTTAGACTGATGATTGGGTTTGATTTGATGTTTGAACCTACATGAAAATATTTAAAAGGCCTTTGGAAATAAAATCCTTCTCAATATACACCCCTTTGTCTATGATTTATTCAAATGAATTGGCATAAGAAAGCCATAGATTATGCACAGCCTCAGGATGTAAGTTCTATGCAAAAATGTCCACCAACTATTTGTCTAGAAAATTATGTTGAAATTAACCAGCTAATGCTTTCCATATCTATATATATCTTGTAAATATTTATCCATCACATTGTTTGGATTTTCACAAGTCAATAATGGTCAATTCATGTTCAATGTTGTGTAGACACTAGAAAACTACGCATGATAGTTATATTTGTCAAAATGCCTATGAACCCTTCTTGACCCTATCAGAACTTGATCTAGTTGACCACATAGTTGACTAAACCCACCAATTTACTAACTTAACCTTTTAACCAACCCTTTTTCCCTCAGACACTCAATCACTGATGATCAGCTTAACCATCGATAGTTAGAGTGACCATTGATGATCAGGTCTCCTCACCTCCTCACCTTCTTAACACATCGCCAACTATGTGAAAGATAATGAGGCACAATTTAATATGTTCACCTTATGCAGTGCTAAAAACCATTCAAGCATTATGATCAACAACCTCACCCTCTAGGGAACCTTCCATCCTCCATCTCTCTTTTCTTATAAGAGGGGAGTAGGAGGTGAAAGGAAAGGGACAATCAATGATCTTAGACTTATTCATCAAGATTTTATTTTTTAGTTCTTCCTTTTAGCCAACCATCTAGCATAACAGAGACCTAACACTCTACCAAAATTTATTTACAACCATAGGCACCATTACTTTGCCAAAATTCTTCTAGGTTTCACCCACATCTTCAACTAACTTCAAAGCTAACTATTTGTTTTCATGTATTCATTTACTTTATTTCATTTTAACACCTCTACCTAAACCAAACCTTTTCCCTTGATACTTATAAGGCTCTCTCTTACCTTCATGACCATTAACCAAGCTCTAATAACCCATAAAACCTTTATATAACCAACCTATAACCTATTATAGTTGAAACCAATAAGTTGTCCAAACCCATAATGACCACTAATGATCACCCTAACCATTAATGGTCACCTTAAACATTTATGGTCACCCTAACCATTGATAGTAACCTTAACCACCAATGGTCACCTTGACCACTGACGGTCACTGTGTGAACTTTTCTTACCAAAAAACTAGTATTTAACAACCAACCACCAACCTCAATCAAAATTCTATTTTCTTGGCCCCTGTCACCTCACAGACTAGAAACAACAACCTAACCTGACCTAACTTAACCTAAACATTTCATTAATTATTTAGCATTCACCTAGATTTTATTTTGTTAGAACATTAGCATTTCATTTGAAAATTATTTCTTTCTTTAGATATAGTACCTTTATGTTATGCAAACATTTCTTTTCAACATTAACTTGTATCAAAAGGTGGATTGACAACCTCCAAGATAGCTCATGCTTCTTAGATCTAGCTTGCTAGGTAAAACACCAATCTACCTAACTAACTAACCCTTTTATAGTTATATCTTATTGTAGGTCATCTTCCCAAGCCAAATAAAGGTATCTACAATCATCTAGATTACATAATACACACTATCTCTAGGTTCTACCAACCTCTACCTCTCTTTTAGTTTTACCTTTCTTATATAAACAAATAAAAAGCAAAATTTGAGTAAAACATTTTGGCACACCCAATGGGACCAAGTTACATCTAGTACCTTTTTCTTCTTTGTTCCATGATCATACAATGAAACTAAAAATTTCTTTTGGGTATAAAATTAACTGCATACATTGATTTCTTACATGTTTATCTCATTTAGTTAAATTAAAATCAAAGTAATCAATCATAGTTCCACCTCTTTATCACATACCATACCAAACCACTTATAAATCAACACATCTTAACACCTGACATAAGTCTTGACTAAGATTTCATAACCTAGTAGATCACCTTCACCCTTTGGATATCTTACTTGGAGGTCATACCAAGAAGAAAAACTAAAAATCAGCTATCTAGTTGAGTATAAACTCTATAAATTAGTATATATTAGCTAAGCACCTGACACCCTTATGACTATGGTGTGTGAAGTGAGGGGGTAGGCCCCAATATAAATCCATATATTAACTTTCAATATAAATTTTGAAAGCCATAACTAACCTAAAACCAACCATAGACTTCTTTTCTAGTACCTACTATACAAGCCCAGTATTCTAAAATTCTTTCTAACTTAAGGCATAATCCAAAAGAGAGACTAAAAATAACCCTAGGAGGCAACATACTTTAGTGTGTGTTTTGCCTTTTTGACTTTTTCTTGTTTTCTCTTTGTTTTGAGTTGTGATAAATAAACCTTCCACTATCTTTCTTTCATTTCCTTATCTAATTGGGAACCAACTTATATTCTCTCTTAAAGATCCTAACTTTGCTAGGATCTTGGAGAACAACCATCTCAGCTTAGAGTGATACCTTGCATCATAAGCCACTTATGCTCTTAGCCTTACCTTAAACCAACCTCACCTCATCAAAAACTAACCCAACCTCACCCATAATCAATCAAACCTTACCTATCACCTATCAAACCTCAACTACAATCAATTAATAAACTATCAACTACCACTTGAGCTAGTTAGAATGTTAATGGATCGGATAATCAAAGTAGAGTCATCTATTTAAGGTACCCATGACCAATAAACCCTCACCTAAAACCAATCAAATCTCAACTATAACCAACCAAAAATTTATCAACAACAATTTCATCATGATCATACCCAACCAACAACCCATCAACACCAACTTAACAATTGCCATAACCAACCTCAACTTCAACTTATCTAACCTCATAAACTATTGGGTCAAGTACCCCAACCATCATATCAACTACCCTAACTTGATTTGAGGCATCCCTCTTTATCTCAACACCATGATTTGGACTATCCTCTTTTCCATCCAACCAACAACTATCAAACCAAATTATCTACCTTACCTAACCTATCATCAACCCTACCTTACCTATGATCAACCCTACCTTACCTATGATCAACCCAACCTTACCCACCATCAACCCACCTTATCAACCTTACCCAAACTATCAAACCAGCCCATCTTAACAACCTTACCAACTCTATAAAATAAAACCAATAAATATTAACCAAATTTATCTAATCAACCCACCATATCAATCCAACCAACCTTATCAAGTATACCCAACCCATCAAATCAACCAACTTTATCAACTCAACCAAACCTATCAAACCCACTAACCTCATCAAAATAATTAATTATCTCAAAAACTCAAGAGCAATCCATCATTGAACCTCTTTTTATACCAATTATTATGCATACCAATAACCAAATCCCTCAACATGGTGAAGTCTATCCATTATATTTAGTTCTTAGTCAACCTATAACTAAAAAAACCATAATCTAACCCTTAACCAAACCACTTGCTAACTTAGTTGGACCTTCTCAAATTTCTTTTGAAATCACAAGTAAGGAAACCATCCTACATTTTCCACTTACCCATGTGGAACCAACCTGCTAATCTTTTACACTCACCCATGTGGAATCAACCAACCAACCTCATCCACTTCACCTTTTATTGGATCAACCAACCAATCAACCTTTTCCACTCACCCATGTGGAACCAACCTATAAATATTTTCCAATCACCCATATGGAACCAACCTACAAACCTTTTCTACTCACCCATGTAGAACCAACCAACCTTTTTCACTCACCCATGTGGAACTAACCAACCAACCTTTACCACTCACCCATGTGGAACCAACCAACATATATCTTCTACTTACCAATTTTTCGGAACCTATCATGAATCTTACTTTACCTATCATCAACCCAACCTTACCCACCATCAACCCTACCTTACCAACCATCAAACCAACCTTAACAATTATTTACTCTACCTCACCTACCATCAACCAAACCAAACCTATCATTAATCCAACCAAATTTACCATTAACCTAACCTTACCTATAACCATCCACCCAACCTTACCTCATGAACCAAAGTAAATAATCAAATCAACCCAACGAAAAAATTAATTCAACCATTTATCTTACCTTTCTCAACCAATCAAACCAACCTCTACACCAAATCAATCAACCACAATCAACATACCTTTTAACTCAACCATAACCAACCTATCTAATAACCCAAAATAGGATCAACCCATAAAACCTACCAAACCTACCATAGCCTACCTAAATCATATTCAACTACATTTTCTTAGCCTTGGTGAAATAGAAGAAATCCCACCTGAACCACCACCTACAAACTTGACCTACTAACCACTAACAACCTACAATTAACAACCCATTTTTGGAGGTGGATGAAGTCATCTTCACCCCTCCTAAACCATCTTATTAACTAACACCTCACCTTGGGATCTTTTTTCCATCTTTGACCATATATGGAAAGAGAAAAATTGGGAAACTTTCCCTCCATAAGGCTTTGACCATTTATCAACCCAAACCATACCTTAACAATTAACCGAACTAACCCTGGGCATGTTTGCCTCAACCAACCAACCCTAAACTATTGGAGATTACCTTTCTCCTTCACCCAGCCAAACTTGTTGGGAGTCACCTTCTCCCCCAACCATTAGAGATTACCCTTCTCCACTTACCAACCCAACCAACCATTTATGTCTTCTCAGGATCACATCCTACCTTGGATACCTCAGCACTCACCAACTAATCCACCTTACCTTAACCACAAATCATTAGATATTACCTTTATCCAACCTACCCTTAACCTAACCATGACTCATTGGAGGGAACCTTCTCTACCAAACCATAAAACCTTTGGAGATTACCCTTCTCCTTCCAAACGCAAACCAAGTGGTATACCAAATTGGGGAAACCCATTTGGATACCAACCAACCTATTTGGGAGTCACCTTCTCCCCCAACCATTGGAGATAACCCTTATCCACTAAACTATCACCTAACCAATCTAACATTTTTGTCAACCCAAATATTTATCACATCTAATCAAGTGTTGAAAAGTAACTAAGGGACATCTACTCTCCTAATTAACATAAACCATTTATGCAAGCATGGATATGGGGCATATCAAAACCTTAACCTCCTCAAATGTTTTTTCATTTGTATTCATATTCTTTGGTTAAACAAAGTTCCTTATCATCTTGTGTCTAACATAAGTTCATCCCTTGTTTTCAATCATCTTCATCTATGTATATTTAAAGACAACTGGTTAAAATAGGATCATGTGATTATCCATCACAAACTTAGCCTAATCTTAAGCATGGATACCATGGCTCTACCCATGGCATGATCTTTAGGGTACTTTTCAACCTTTTTAGGATAGATTCTCATGGTCATTATCACTTAAACCATCTATTTTTCCCATCATCAACCTCTTTGTGCTATGGTTTTTCCTCCATAAAATAAAACCTCGGGCCTATATATATAGTCCATGTCTAAACCAACATAACAAACAATTTGGGATACCAAACTATAACTTGTGTCAATACCATTAGCATGTAGACTGCTCCCTTAAAGGAACACTACCCCATGACAATCAAAATTACTTGAACCTAAGGTAGACTACTCCTTTGAAGGATAGCTATCAAACATGAATAAATACAAACTTAGACCACTCTCTTGAAGGATGACTAAGTCGACTTTTTCAAAATAAAAAATTTGAAGCTTCCCACATCGATCATCTTTCTAAACATATCAAACTAAGAATAACAGACCTTATATCAAAATTAAACACAAATCAATCCCAAAAAAGTTTCAATCAAATTTCACAATAACATTAGTAGACTTCCTACCTCTATCAATCTACACCTAGCATACGACATGGACTTGTCTATCATGGTTATTAGGTCACCTATAGAAGGGGCAAGCCATCCCCACAATAAGGTTACCCTACCTATCACCCATACCCATCACCCACTACCTATCATCCATCTCCCCTTTTATCCTCGAGGGATTTTTGAGCTTACTTGACACCATGTGATCAAACTACCTCTATTTAACCATCAAACTAACAATAAAATAAATGCAATATGGGGAGTTATGTTCATAATCTCACACATCTTACCATCATGGTCTTTATCAATTAGAGAATTTATCCTCCTCCTTATACTTTCATGACCACTTTGGATGACATCTCTTCCCTGTTCTGAGTCATTGAAACCAACCGATCAAACTAACCAATCAATTAACTTAGTTGAGAGTCACCTTATCCACCCACCAATCAACCAAACCATCAAACCTTGGAGAGCACCTTCTCTAAAAAACTAAACCAAACCTTTGGATATTAACCTTATTCAACCTACCCTTACCTCAACCATGAAAAATTGGAGAGTACCTTCTTCATTAACCCCAACCATTAGAGATTACCCTTCTTCTTAATAAAACCAAGTGGTACATCAAAATGGGGCAACCCATTTGAACACAACTAACCAACCTTTAGAAAGAACCTATTTTTTTCAAACCAACTATGAAATATTAGAGAACACCCTCTTCAACCAACCAACCAACCATCCAACCACATCCACCTCAATGTTGGCCATTTTCAACCCAAACTATTCACATATTTTGTGATGACCTTGCCTTGGTACTATTTGACCACACCAACCAACCTTTCCATGTTAAACATTTGAATTTACACCACCTCATCCACAACTAGACCATTTTTGTTTTTAAAAAGATCACTTCCTACCTTAGATACCTATAAAAACACCAACCTTATCTAGCAAACTTATAGAGTCACCCAATCAATTATGACCAATGTTGTGGACCGGTTACACTATCACTTATTCTTTTAAAACCAACCTTATTTTTACCATCACTAGTAAATTTAGTCCATGTGTGATCTTATCTATCATACTTAGTCATATTTTATGTGCATGTCTATGTTTTAAATGCCTAACCCTCATATCACCACCTTGTGATTCACCAATAACCACTTATCAAACCTCAACTCAATTTTGGTTTCACCTCATCAACTCCCAATTTGAGGGGGAATACCTCCTCCCATACTTGGGGAAATTATACCTTGACTAGTAATCCATTTTTATTTTTCAACTTGTTAATTCAAAGTTGCCTAACAAAAAGGGGTAAAATGTAGACACTAAAAAACTACACACGATAGTTCTAGTTATAAAAATGCTTGTGAACCCTTTTTAACCCTACCAGACTCTGAGTACAATTGACCACCTAGTTGACTAAACTCACTAACTTACTAACTCAACCTTTTAACTGACCCTTTTTAAACTTACTTTAACCCCTTTTACCTTGAACACTCGACTGTCAATAGTTAGCTTAGCCATTGATGGTTAGGATGACCATCGATGGTCAGGTATCCTCACCTCCTCATAATTTAATATATTTACCTTATGCAGTTCTAACAAACTTTCAAGCATCCTAATCAATAACCTTGCCCTCTAGGTAACCTTTTATCCTCCATCTCTCTTTGCCTATAAAAGGAGGGGAGTAGGAGGTGAAAGGGAAGGGACAATCAATGATCTTAGACTTCTTCATCAGGATTTTATTTGTCAGGTCTTCCTTCTAGACAAACATGTATCATAATAGAGACCTAACACTCTACCAAAATTACTTTTCAACCATAGGCATCATTACTTTGTCAAAATTCTTCCAAGTTTCACCAATATATTCAACTAACTTCAAAGCTAAGTTTTTTTTTTCATGTATTAATTTAATTTATTTAATTTTAACACCTCTACCTAAACCAAACATTTTCCCTTGATACTTATAAGGCCCTCTCTTACCCTTATGACCACTAACCAACCTCCAACAACCCATAGAACCTTTCTATAACCAACCCATAACCTATTCTAGCTAAAACTAATAAGTTGTCCAAACCCATAGTGACCACTAACGGTCACCTTAACTATCAATGGTCACCTTAACTGTCGATGGTCACCTTAACCATCAATGGTCACCTTGACTACCAATGGTCACTGTGTGAACTTCTTTGACCAAAAAACTAGAAAGTAATAACCAATCACCAACCTCAATCAAAATGTTATTTTATTGGCCCTTATCACCTCACAAACTAGAAACAACAACCTAACCTAAATTTAACATTTCTTTAATGGTTTAGAATTCACCTAAATGTTATTTTATTATAACACTATCATTTCATTTGTAAAGTATTTATTTATTTATATCTAGTAATTTTATGTTATGCAACCTTTTATTTTCAACACTAAGTTGTATTAAAATTTGGATTGACAGCCTCCAAGATAGCTCATGCTTACCAGATCTAGCTTGCTAGGCAATCCACCCATCTACCTAAATAACTAACCCTTTTCTAGTTTTATCTTATTGTAGGTCATCTTCCATAGCCAAAGAAGAGTATCTAAAATCATCTAGATTATGGAGTGCATACCATATCCAGGTTGTACCAACCTCTACCCCTCTTTTAGTTTTACATTTCTTCTATAAATAGATAAAAAGCAAAATTTTAGTAAAACATGTTGTATGAGAAATGGTTGATAAACTTTTTAGATTAATTATTCCAATATGTAACTGATCCCTTGGATAAATTAAGTATATAATCTAGATATTGTCCCACTAAACTTCATAAAAACAAATGAAGCAAATAAATGCTACTATATGCTATCTATTGGCATAACACAAAGAATTCATGAATGTGTCCACAAGGGTCACCCTTTCCTTTGTATTTGTCAAATTTAGATGCCTCAAAATGAGATGGAAAGGGGACTTATAAAATATATAAATCAAATGGATATGGACATATCTTGTCAAATTTATACTTTTTGATTTTGTTTCCAGTCTCTAACTGTGACACAATCACTTTTATTGAGTTCCACTCTTGCATATTTGGTGCATTCATAGGTGGAACATAATTTTTTTGGGGTGGTATGTTCCCTTATTACTATTAGGGTGGTATGTGTCTTTGCTATTTCATGGATTTTTTATGGATGTACACCCTATGATATATGACTTAGTTTTGGTTCACTCCTTGAGTCAAGTAAGTGAGCCACTGGTTCCTTGGAATCTATTGCCTTGAATTATACATGTTCTATTGATTTTAAGAAGTTCATGGTCTATTTTCCAAATTACATGTTGGTTGAGATGAACTAGCCAAATTATTTTGTATTATTTCTTCAATGTGTATTGAATGATTTGGTTTTTATTTCTATGAAGGAATAAGAGGTTATTGATTATTGAAAAATATATGCTCTATGTCTAGTAAAACATGTTGTGGAACATCTTGGGATTTAGGATGTTCTATTGAGATATTTTGATCCATTATTTTTATGTTCTCAAATATATTTTACATTGGTTCAATCACATTCCCTTATTCCTTGAAAATGTCATTATGGATTAAAGAAGCAACTAAAGAGTCTATCAAGTATATTATAAGTTGGTCTATATATATTTGACTTATCTTTTTGATCTTGGTGACAAGATCTTGACCATTGGGTTTTGACTCTATAAGTATTTCTTGCCCTTTCTAGAAGAAGCTATGTTTGTTTTAATAATGTTTGTGAAGGCTTGTTATTGTTATTTCTCTTCTTCTCTAACCAAGGTATGTAATTGTTCCATAGGAAAGTCCAAGGGTATTCTAACACTAGATTCAATCAACCTTAGGAGGGATTCATCTTTTTCCTCTTAGAGTTGATATTTTAAAATGTCTTCTTAGGATTCTATAGTTTTTGTAATATCATCAAAGAACACATAATTATCTTAACCATCATAATAATTCTCCTCCTCGTAGCTAGGGCCATAAGATACCCCACTATGAGTGTACAAAGGGATTCATCTTTGTCCTCTTGGGGTTGATATTCTAAGAAGTCTTCTTAGGATCCTAAAGTTTTGGGAATTTCATTAAAGACCACATAGCTATCTTGACCATCATAATAATGTTCCTCCTCATAACTAGGGCCATAAGATACCCCACTATGAGTGTACCTTTGAGTCATGTTTAAAATATTTGTTCTCTATGTTTGGTAAGATTTAGAAAATGTTTTACAAATGTTTATACAAGGTATGTGTTTTGATCTTTTCTAAATAAATGACAAGGTACCAAAGAGACTATAATAACAAGGAGGTGGGGTAGTACCACACAATTATAGGAATGTGTTCACAAAATTACTCAACCTTGGGTAGGTTCAAAATCATTTAGATTATAAGAAGGTATGATACCTCAAAAACCTAAGTGTAAACTAGTACACCAAATGTAGGTTGAGAGATAAGTCAATACTATAAAAGATAGTTCAACTTTGACAAGTTTATATTAGGAAATTATAAGAAATACCTTCAAATTAGGAAGGTGACAATGTGAACTAAGAAACTCAAGATGTGAAAACATGCAAGAATTCCTAAGTATAAAACTAGAGCCAAACGGGCAGAACAATGCTGCCACATGTTAATAGGAAGGTGAAATAAAATATGTTTTATAACTTAGAGTGTGAGTGATACACTTGATGACCTAAGTTTAAAATGATCAAATGATAATGATTCTATAAATGATCTTCAATCCAAATGGGAAAATGAACCCAAGTTACTCAAGTCAAGTACAAATGGTAAAACCAATTTACACATCAACGTAGTAAATTAGAAAGGTGCAATTCTAAATTTGAATTATCAATAGACTTAAAGATTTTGGAAATTGGTTTAAACTCAAATGGGAAGAATATATATGATAATTAGATAATACAAACATAATGTTTAAGATGAATAATTTTGAATAATGTAAAGATTGATTTAAATTTAACTAGCATAATGCCTCTTTATTCAAGAAATGGTAGATAATGTGTTTGGTTATGATGTTTATTTACAATAAATTTTTGACTCAAATAAATACCAAGTAAATACAAAGATAAATACAACTAAGTAATCGTTCTAATCCCTAAACTGACAAGGTTGCTTTGTATTATTAAAATCCATCTTTATATGTTTACTTGGGAGGAAATAAATTATTCATTCAAAATAAAATTACATTAATTGGTAGGGTATTTTACACCCCCCTTCTTCCAAGATACAATACAATGATATGGACCTTTACTCACACCCTACATCAACAATACTCTGTAGTAAGAGGGGTTGTCTAAAACTTACAATGTATGATCATTTAGATGGTTCCAAATGTGGCAAACACAAGGGATGCAACTCATCAATTGGATCCATGTTAATTGGCTTGTTTTGAAAAGGTCTTGTCCTTTTCACAACCACTTTATCAATCAATTTCTCACTTTATTTTAATGTCTTGATTAGTCATACATTTTGGCATGGCTTGCCACTAACAGAGATGGTTTAATCGCTTAAACCAATATCCCATCAAAGCAATCCCAATTTATATACCCCTTCATGGAGATGGGTTGAATTGAATGTTGAGAGATGAAGCCTTAGGTCAAAACTCCCTAAAGAACTCAAAAATAGGCAATGGCCTCCCTTCCACAAACTAATTACATGAAATAAAATTATCTAAGTGAAAAGGCTTTTAGAGGTTGTTTTTAGATCACCCAAACCATATGAGTCTTGGGGACAGCCTAGAAAACTTCCTTTTCACACCTTAGACAAAGGTAAAATTAGAATGAAAAGGTTATTTTGGTCATCCAAGTCCCCTATAGAGGATGGTTAGAGATCATACACATGAAATTATTTTTTCTCAAACAATCTAACAATCAATAGATGATTTGCATAAAACACTTCAAGAAATTTGAATTTTGAGTGAAACTTTGTTTTATGCATTAAATTGAAATTTTAAGTTAAGTTCTTGGCCGCTTGGCCTTAGTTTTCAAAAAATTTAAAAATCATTCACAAAACAATCAAATCAACCATCTAATTTCCTTTTAAACACCAAAGGGAAGGTTCAAGATTTAAACATGCTCATCTAGGTTCCTTTTAAACACCAAAGAGAAGGTTATAGACTTAATTATGCTCAAATTAACAACATTTCCTTCACAAGTCCTGGAAGAAAAAAGATTCTCCTTTAACTTTGAAGCAAAATTTGAAATGAAATAAGAAAATTTGGATTTTTTGCTCTTGATTCTTTATTTTCTACAAACATAGACCAATGTCAGTCAGCAGTGATTGATGCCAATTACAACAAGATTGATGTTGATCATAAAAAACTATTACCAATTAAAAATAATTGATACTGGTCACCTTTAAACCTTTAAGTAAAAAATATTTCTCATAAAAATTATTGTTATCACAATATTAGGATAAAATCTCCAAAAGTAAACTTTTGGATCGGGAATAATTTTTAGACTAGAGACTTATAAACCTAATTTGACAATTACAAACATGATAAAATCTCTAAAATGCAAATTTTTAGATGCATTTTTCCCTACAACATAATCGATGTTGATTATCCTTGACCAATGTCAGTTACCTAAAACTAACATCGATCACTATGTGACATGTGTATCAACAAAAAACATCAAAAACATGGAAAAAGGCTAAAAATTGATGTTAAAGGATTTTTAATGACTTTTAAGGAAATCTAAGATTGCCAAAATGTCTTCCTTACTTGAGAGGGATGTGTTGGTCCCATTAGGTGTTCTAATATTTAGAGATGGATTAAAAATATGGATAGATCAAGCATTAGTCATGAAAAACACAAGAAATTCATAAAAAAACTAATAATTTAGGCCAACCTATTCAATGGGATGTGTAAATGATAATTAAGAACTCAATGAAAGAAATCAAATACCAATTACCTTCTCACAAGCTTCCCATCATCCACAAGTGGCTCCAAGCATGTTTTTCCACTTGATTTGGTTCTCAAGTCTTCAACAATGGTGTAAATTGAACTCCTCCACAATCTCAAAAACACCAAGTATAATCTAGGCTCATGATATCAAATCACTAATATGCTTGTCGATGAAGCTATCCTATTGAAAATAAAATATAATAATCAACACAAAGAAAGGTTGTTGAGAGAATCATGCATTATAAGTTTACACAAATTAAGCTTAAAAATGTGAGTGAGAGGCCTTCTATTTATAAATTTTCCAAATTGTTTAGGATCAACCATGACCATCCATCTCATGATCAAGATGTCTATCCATAAATTAATCCAATTATATAAATTAAATCCATAAATATCCTCATAATTATTTGGGAGGAAGGGGCATTAAAGAGGCATGGGAATCTATAATTCTAATATTTGTTGCATTTATAGCTTATGGATGCCACCCTAAAAATGATCTCACTTAATGATGTAGTTAATAGGAATCAATTTCCAATAAATAAATATTCAATAACTTCCATATAATTCTTATTTAAGCTCATTATTTGGTTTAATTTGTCTAACTAAGATTAATCAATTTTAGTGCAATTGTTAGGAAATTTGTGTGCTTCATTTATAAAACTGGTCAGAAAGTCCTATTAATGGATCATAATTTGACTTAATAATAATTATAAGGCGATGTTAGTCATGTATAGACTATCACCCATTTAGGACATTGTTGACACAAAATAACACATGCACGTGTTGTGTGCTTTCGAATTAGAAAAAAGAGTGATCTAAAACACCAAAATGCATTTTCATCATTTTGACTTGAAATGATTTGAGAAAAGTTACTAATCAAATAAAATTCATTCCCATATTTAGGGATACATTAGCATAAATAGGCACTTATATATGACAATCTCAAACCGTTTAGTGTGTTTAAGGGATTTTGGCCCAAATTGTGCATTTTTATAGATTTTGAGTAAGATTTACAATTTTAACACAATGGTGTTAAGAATTGTATGTCTACACTAATCATACTCATTATCTCCAAGAATATTTGAGTTGTTCCAAGAAGATATGCATGGAGATAGGGGAACATGTTTGTATTATGCCTCATAAACTCATAAGTCATGTGTGTTGAGTATTTTGGTTGTAAGGAGTGTGATCTAAAGAGTTACAAGCATCACTTTATCATTTATTTTAAAGGGAGAAAAATAACATAATTGGGATATAAGAATTATTAGTATACAATATGTTTTTCCAGCAATGACAAAGGGGGGTATTTTTTAGCATTGTTCTTATTGTTGAAGTTTGTCATTGATGTTGTCATTAATGTCAAAGGTTCTTAAGAAAGGTGTTCATGAGGTAATTGAAAAAAATTCTTGTTTGATAACATCATTGAGAGGTATGACATTATATTATAAGCTCTTAATACATGTGATCAAGATATAAAAACATCAATAAGTGTTTCAAGTTCAGTTGTCAAGTTTCAAGAGGTTGAGAAGTCTAGTCATGACATTGGTCATTACATGGAGAGACCTTGTGAGAAGGTCTGAGCTTGGCGGCCTAGTGAGATGGATGTACAAAGGAATAAGAGGTTATATGAGGTTGTTTGATCATGCATATGAGGCATTGGAGTACTCATGAGAGTTTTAGAGTGAACCTATAAGGGTAGGACCTACAAACCTAGAATGCAACTTATGATCATAGGAATTTGATAATAGAGAGGAGATTAGAACAAGTGTTAGTTTCACAAAACAAAATGAAATAAATACACTAACAAGCTAACATCTCTAAGCCTATATCTTAAGGGGAGAATGGCGAGCAAAATAAATATGAAATAACAACTAAAATGTATTGAATGACAAATTTCTTACCTTCCTTGAGATCTCCAAGTGATTTATTCATGGATTTCTCAACTTTTACTCAAAAAGTCTTTGGAAATGGAGTTTGGCTATCTCCTTCTCTCCTTGGTACCATGGTTGGCCTATGGCTTATGCTTGATTAATGGATTTGATTATGATTTTGGCATTATAACACTATTGCTTTCAATTTTTCTATAAAACTTGCATTATAATTTTACTTTATCCAATCTCTCATAAATTAAATAGCTTGTATTTATAGGTTTAGGAACCAACCCCAACTCAAAGTGATTTAACATGTAGTTTAAACATAAAATGGGTAAAAACCTAACCTAGGTGAGTTAATTAAGCCCAGTATAGTTAAAAGGTGTCAAAATCTCATGATTTACAATGAATAAGCATGGGTGAGATATTTCTAGATATTTTCGAAGGCTTGAAAACTCACATATGTAATCATGAAAACCTAGGATATTCTTGATTTTTGAATTTTTTTTAGAATTTTATTAATTGCTTATGGATAATTCAACTAGGCATTTAATTATGTTTAGCATTTTGATTAATTCTGATTAGGATTTTAACATTTTTAATATTTAATTTAATTTCATGTGTGTATTTGCCCCACTTAATAGGTCTATAGGCCAAAGTGCATGTTGTAATGCCATAGGATGATTAGGGATGAATTTGTGAGAGGTTTTTGTTGCTTCTAGTAAGATACCCCAATAATATTTGATGAATGATGCACAAGAAAATTTGGGACATTCAATGATTTTTAGGCTTAGTTTGCAATGGTTGATAAGAATCACTCTGAAGTCTAGTATGAATCCATTAGTGGCGAATTTTAGGTGTCTACATAATTAGGCCAACTCTAAACCCTGCTTATCCTAATGAGTCATCATTATTTTTTGTCAAGTCATATGAATTATGTTTGACATTATTTGAGCATGTGATATGTTTGTTGAGCATGTAAGTTATGTGGAGAGTACATGAAAATAGGCTTGAAGCCCAGTTTCAAGGCCTAATGTAGTTTGCAAGTCAAGGAATAAGCAAGCAAAGAGAGATATGGTGGCCAAATGAGGTATGCTATTTAGATTTTCAAGATAATAATGACCATGTGAACACTATTATTGGTATTATATATTTTCCTGGGTGTGTTGACAAATTTTAAGGTCAAATTTTGCAATAAAAGACATGAAAAGTGGGTTTAAGGTCTTTTGAGTGCATATAATGAAGGGTTCTCAACTCTAGAAGGTTTTTTTAAGTGTTAATTAGAACATGTAAACTTTTTTATGGGAACCTAATCTATTGAGTATATATGGGGAAGGGTCGTATCTAAGATCTCTATGCATTAGTTTTGGAAATTAGGGGCAGTTCTTTATGAACAATCGTTAACACTAAAAATAGTGTTAACCCTCTCTAAACCCCTAACATTGACTTGATGTGAAATATATGGTTTAAAGTAGACCTTAATGGTCTAAAATTAATATATAAACTATTTGATCATGTAGACAAATCTCCCAGTCACTTGCAAGTGTGATTGGTTTATTAGGTGAGTGAGTGGACCCTACAGGAAAGGCCTTAATTCTTAGAGATTGGTTATAGCAGTTATAGTTGACCAATTAAAAGTTAATAAATGGATGAAGTTTGAATATTTAGAATTTTATTTTATGTTCATGGTGGTTTCTAATCATGTTCTATCACTCATGGGTGTTAAACCAATCATACAAGTTGACCAATCACTAATAGGCCTAATGGTACAAATAGTGAGAAACCCAAGCAAAATTGAGAATTTGATTAGGGATGTGTCATAATAGATGAGGGATGAATCCAATTGTATGGATAATTTTTTCAATAAATTTTATAAATTTTAATATTGGATATAATATTTGGATATCATTATATATAACAAAATGTTGCTCTCAAGTTGACTTGTCTAGCTCAATGAGGTCTATGTATAGTGAGGTCATAAGATTGGTCTACAAGACCGATATCGCCATTTTAGATTATGATGTTTTTATTAGAGGTTGTTTTGAGTATTATTTTAGATATATTTTTTTAATTTTAATTCTTTTATTTTTTTATTTTGGGTGTCATAAGTTCAAATTTTCATGATTATATTTTGAGGCTAGTTGGCAATTCTGAGTGGGCTACTTGTAGATAAGGGTTTGAGTACTTTTTCCCTGTGTTGTAAAGTCTAAATCACGTGGTGATTACCCTAAGGTCATGTATATTATTTATATGTTTTTTTTAATATGTTTTTTTGGAAAAATTATATTTATGATTTAGTTGTTCAAGACATACTTTTTGGGTATGTAGAGGCTTAATTGTGAACAATACTAATGGTGTGCTTCAAGTGGTGATTTGAGATAAAAGGTGTCATGGACATAATATGAGATTATTATGGTTATATTTGAGTTACATATAAAATTTTCCTATCATGTAATAATTTTTATATTTTTCTAAGGATTTTAAAGGGTAAGGTGTGCTAATGAAAGCCTAATTGAATTAGGTCTCCTTAAGGCCTAAAATGGGTTTTGGTCCTATATGCTAAGATCAACCTATTGTAATGTTTGATTCATGTTTTTAACATGTCCTAAATATTATTTTATCAAAAATATAAGTGGCTAAATGTGTATGGATGACCAAGAGGTGTGTGATTAAGAGTCTACTATAAGAACAAGGCCTAATAAGCCTAATTTGCTAGGAAGAGTAAGTGTGAGTTGAAATGGAAGATATATCACTTTGAAGAGATAAAGTAGGTATTTTATACCATAATAAGTGTTTAGATAAAATATAATGCATATATAATAAGGATACTAAATATGAATATCAAGTTCAAATGATCTAATCTATCTTGAAGAGACCTAGTTGAGAAAAGGAGCCTAGAAGGTAGTTTGAGAGGGCTAAGAGTATGAAGAGATGAAGAGGTGGTCATCATCAGTTGGTTAAGAAAAATTATTTCATGATTTTTATCAATGTAATAAGGTGTCTAAGTGGGTGATGAGTCAACTAGGGGTTGGTTCCTCCTTGCAAGTAGGTGATTACTAAAGCCTAGTTAAGTGGGTGTTTGGCTAGTTGGGGTTGGTGCTCTAAGTGAAGTTGGTGCTTCACTAAATCTTTATGTTTGTCTTATAGGAATATATTAAATTATTAAATATAAGTGGGTTTTATTCCCCTTGAAATTTTCTCACTCAAATAAGTGTTCCATGTGTTATGTTCTTGTCTCATGCTCATGGATCTTAATGTGTTGCTAGTTCACTACATTGTTTCGATAATTAATGAATGATAAAGTAAAGTTGTAAAAGTTTTTTAATACTAATTCACCCCCCAGTCATTGTGCTTCCAAAAAAATGAACTATTGAAAGTTTGAAAATATAAATGATTCAAATTGACAAAGAAAGGGAGCTTGGTCTACTTGTTAATTATCCTTCTAGACAAAATGAGAACACTCAAATGATGATGAATCTTTTGAATTACCTTAAGAATAGGTGGGAAGATATTGAGAAGGAAAACCATCATCTACAAATACATGATTTGATGGAGATAATAAGTTTGATCCAATGTCTTGAAAATAGATTGATATTTAAAAGGTGGTAAATGCAATACCTTTAGCCTTGTATACCTCCTCCTCTCCCAACGAAACCTTCCTTTGCTCTAAATATCCTCCAAGTTGTAATACAAGATCAAAATAAGCTCAAGGAGTCTCCTGATTATTCCACTAGCTATAAATTCCCAATTTGGAAGACTTGTACTTCCCAAGAGAAAACTTTTTCTACTCCAACTACATTCACTCTTCCTCAAGATCCCAATATAATTCTACCTTGGAGGCCTTCTTATACCATTAATTTTGATGTTGTTATGCCTATCCTAGAGAATGAATCTTCTCCTATAACCATCCAAAATCAAGAGAGAGATGATGTAAGAATCATACCAAAAGTTCTTCTAATTTGGAAATAGGTCCTCCATATGCAATCTTAAGAGTAATAGGGAGGAAGAATGTTGGAGATCAAACCAAGAGATTCTAGAAGCCTTTCAAGTTATTCATCTACCATTCATGTTCCAACTATGTAAGAAGCATCCAAGTAGCCTAATTCTCCCAAAATACCAAGTTTAAAAGACACTCTAGTAGGTTTCAATCAAACTAATCAAGTCTCTTTCCCTCCCACCCTCTCCTTTTGTGAAGGATAATCAATAACATTGAGGGAAGAAGATGGAAATTCAATTGAGAAAGAGAAATTATCAAGGAAGAAGGATGAGGTGGTTATCTTGGTCAAGCAAGATGTTACAGATGTAGGTAAATTTCAAGAAGGTGTTGAAGAGAGTGATTCTAGTGATCATGAATAAGAGAACATCATTGGCACTCCCCTTGGTGGATAATTAAACCAATCATCTTTCAAGATATAATGAATGAGCTATGTGCATAATTGTAGAAGAAATATACCCCCAAGAGGATCTATATAGATATCATGTAATCATTAATTGATAGATATGATGATTTATGGCATAAACATGAGAATACATTGTATTAGTTATGATCCCTAAATGAGGTAATTCATGAATTATCTCACTCCCATAGTCCTAGGTGTTTAAACCTTAAATTTAAATGTATATGGGGGATCTAGTGTTAAGAATATAGAAATAGTTCAAACACAAGGGTGAAAAACTAATCTAGAATAGGCTAATTAATTAAAAACTTAGATAAATGAATATTATAAATTATAATACTGAGATATGCTAAATATAAAATGTACTAAATTTGAAATATGTTTAATTGATTGTAATACCAAAGAGAAATGGTACTTAGCTAGGTTTCTTATGGACAAGTAGATCTAGACTCAAAATAAGTGAAAATTATGTTGATCAATATTATAGATCAGTTGTCTAGTAATATAAATTATACTTATGTATCCATGGACACTACCATTGAATATGGACACTATTGTTGACACTAGTGTTTGGTTGTGATGCAAGTGCTTAGTACAGAATAATGACTAGATTTTAATGCAGCCAAATTCATTATTATGAGTTTTCTATCACCTTTATGTTGATATATTTGAATATGGGATACATGTTATCATTATTTATAATTGATCAAACCCTATATCTTTACCCTTATTCACCCTTAGAATGAGTTGCTAAAAATGGTCTAGTGGGCTCATATTGTCAAGTTTTTCTAAAAGACCCCTTTCCTAATGAGAGTTGCCTGCATAGCCAATACTCTAAAGAAGGCTTTAGACTTATGTATTTCTCTCTTATGTGTTGTAAATTATGTGCACAAAGGTGAAATATACTATATGAGGATGCATGAAATGGTCTATCTTTTAACTTGAAAAATATCACTCATACTCTTTGAATATTTTAGACCTATAATATCACTTCTCCTATGCTTGATATTCACATAGGGATGAATAGGGTAGAATATATTAGTTGTGTAGTTAATTAATTTAGATTTTTTAGGTGTTTGTTACATATTTTATAGATGATTAATAAGAAGGCTTAGACTTGTATATATACCACACCTTTTGAAAATATCTCATGGTAGGGTTAATTAAGATAAATAGGCTGACCCATAGGTTTTGAAACATTTTTAATTTAGATGAATTTTGGCAACAAGACACTAGATAAGGATCTAGATACTAACATCAATAGTATTGTCCCTCTATGGTTGGTAGTGTCCAAAAGGTTGGATAATAAGTATGGATTTGAAACTGATAGTGAAGGATTTTTATCATATTTAAGCTTATTTTTAGTGTAGAATACCTGTGTCATCAAGATGATACAAATCAAACTAAGAGATAAGAACATATGCACAATGATATGACAAATGTGAGATTTTTAGCAGTATGGAGGTCTATAACTAAAAGGTATATACCTAAGCAATATTTTCCAAATGTACAAGAATAGGATGATATAAATATTTAGTTTTAGCATTTACATTCCCTCTCCTTAATATAGTAATTCATGAGGATGAAATTACAATTTTATAGGAATTAAATGTGTAGTTAGGTTTGTACGACACACCTTGACTTTACTTGAGCTCACTTTTAGTGATTTTATGGTGTATGAACTCTAACTAAGAGCATTTTACAATATAAATTAGTGCACATAATCTTAAATTTGAAATAATTGAAATGCTTGAAAATAAAGAGAGTAAGAAAGGATCACACATGTATGTCAATGTAACCATGTTACATATTGATGCTTTGACTTGGTAAAGATGATTCCTTATGAATGATTGGAGATAGAAAAGTCTCAAAATTAAATCTTGGATATTTTGAAGAGGGCTATTGGAAGGTATTATGCCCCCAATCTGGTACTAAGATTAGTTTTTTCATGGATATTGAGATCATTATATCTCAATCGCACAACTCAAGTGTGAATATATATAATCTAGTGAGGGTGAGTAATTTAATCAACTCATCCTATAAATTTAGTGATATCATATGATTTAATCACACCAACCTATAAATCTAAAGAGGTTGAATTCTTTAATCACTTAAAGATATAAAATGAACTAATTGTTACAACCAAAAAGGCTTGATAATAGTACATCTTTGTGTAATTGGTGTGTCCTAGTGAATAGTATAATTGGTATGTTTTGAAATTTTCTATGAAATATCATAGCATATACACCTATAATATATTTGAGTTTGAGTATATTTGTCATAAATCTAAAAAACTTTCTTTCAAATATATGCAATACTGGTGCAATGTATAGTATTTTGACCCAAGTGTATATCTGAGGCATGTAACTATACTAGAGATTGTGAAAGTATTGAGGTCATATATTTATGACATGTTCCAACTAAAACATGAAGATTCTAATTAAGTGTATAAGTGTGGAGATGATGTTTGTATGACATGGTACCACTTAAATTTGTAAACTATAGAAAGTGTGAAGGTCATGATTTTATGACATGGCCCTAGTAAAATCTAGAAACTATGAAAATATGGAGGTCATGCTTATATGATATGACCCCACTAATATGCCCCTCCTTTTGAGTTTGAAGAAATAGAATATATTAGGTACCTTACCTCAAAAGGATAAAGGTATATGTTTAGTCTATGTATGAATCATATTTCATATAGGGATATGTCTATGTAGATATATCAATTAAGCTCATAGTCGATGATCATATTGAGTCCTCAGATGCATGATATAGATCATGGCAATGTCTAGAGATTAATAATACAAGATCATAAAATAATTAAGTATAAACACAATACTAATCAATGTAATGCAAAATAATGGTCCAAGGAGACATCATAAAAGGGGAATGTTTAAATGTCACATAATTGCAAGGGATGATATATTTAAATGCCCAAATAACATACAATGGCATAGGGTCCAAGAAATCAAGGAACATATTCAAATTTTCCACAAGCAAGATAATATAAAGCAATAGAATATCCCAAGGTAATTGAAAATTATATGAAGCATAATCAACCAACATAAGTATATCATACTAGTCCCTGCTTATATGTGTTATCAAAAAATGTTATGTAACATAACATACTGAGTACACTGTGAAAGATAGGAGCATGAATATAGATATGTGTAAGTGTTAGTATATAAGATCAAAAAGGACAATGTATAAATTATGATAAAGTATATGTACCTCATATCATTCATGATTAAAGAAGCAGATTCCACCAATGTACTATATGACATGGGTAGAGGGAAGGTCTAACATCTATAAGTGTGTATATCATGTGTCTGGGTGTGTGTATATTACACTCAAAGGTGCATAAAGAAAGTGTATATATAAATGATATGATATGATATATAATAACATAAATTAAATAATATAAATGCCAAGTAGTTAATGAGAATTTTGAATAATTTTATATGTTTGAATTATTTCAATTTTTTTATTTTATTGAATAATTGATATTTTAATATTTTTTTAATATTTGAAAAGATAATGCTATCCTATTATCCCATCTAATGGATTATCATAGTTATTTCCAAATTCAAAATATGGTACATTAAAATGGTTTTACTACTAAGGAGCATGAATAGGTTTCATATATAGATTTGTAGAACTATTATATTATACCTATATATCATAGGAATATATGGTGGTGAATAAACAATATAAGGATTAGGAGTGCATGGAACCCATAATTTAGTTATCTATGGTTTATTTGAAGTATGTGTAACTAGATCATGTTTAGTTTATGTAGGTAATTGAGTATGTTGTGTAGGAGTAGATGAATATTTCATGGAATCAACTATATATCTCTTATGTAAAGTCCTCTCAAGTATGGGATACCTAGGAAAGGGGATTGACTATTGATTTCCCTTTCACAGAGGATTAGCCTTAGTAAGTTTGATAACTAGTTTTCTCAAAATAAAATTATCTTGTTTAAGTGGATCTCTATATAGATTTACAAAAATTGTGACTACCCTATTGGTTTCAATGATTTAATACACCCATGCATTGTGGAAGGTATTCCATAGAGTTTATGTATCCAAGATCATCCAAATAAAATATCAAATAATCATGTATATATTTTAATTATAAAGGTGGTAACCATGTGTTGGGCTGACCTATAAAGGTAAATCAATCTCACTAATAAAGTATTGTGATGTCCCATCGAATGCTCTGATAGTTTTGGTTGAAGAGTAAAAATAATCATGTGATATCCCAGATGTATATGTAATGTCATGGTAACATGTTCTAACTAGTACCATTATGGATAGGTTGATGGTCAATGTATGTTATAGTAAATAATAAATGTAGATTTGATTCATCATCCAATATTTCACTGTCATCAAATGTAATATAAGGTATTTGAACCATAGGATATATTATGTGTATAACTATCAATAATCCCATTTAATAGGTTCCCATAATGTGATGGAGGAGGATGTAATTTTATTCCATTTTCAATTTTAGATCTTTATTAGAATGATCTTGAAAATACTTTTTAAATATATTATGATTCTAGTGATCACCAAGTTGTGAACTTGAATCCTTTAGAGGATCATCAAAAGTAAACTTTTGGTCATCAATAAGCTATTGTATCTTATGATTCATGATACAACATATGTTCATAGAGTGCCCATGGCCTTGGTGATAGTCACAGTATTCATTAACATCATATCATTTAGGTAGAGTTTGACTCATATCAACCTTTATGGGAGGAGGGAGAGATATGACATGACACTCGACAAGGTTCTAATTTAAATAAGCTATAGACTTAGGTAATTGTGAAAATTATCTATTGGGTGCATTGGATAAGATGAGCCAATTATTTTAATATGATATTTCATCAACCATCATGGTTATTTATTTTTTAGGTTATGTATATTTTACCCTATAGCTTGGTCTAATATGAAACTTGGTATTAGATGTACTCAGTGTATTTGCTACATAAGATTGTTCAAAGAAATAGGTTTATTTCATGATCTCTAACAATATGGCATAATTCATCAAAATATTTGAACTTTTTGAAAATAATAGACTCATTTAATGGGGCAAGTAAACTTTGCTTGAAGATGTCTTGAAGTTCTTTATCTACCATTGGATTTGTCATTTTGGCCAAAATTATTTTATATCTCAAAACATATTCATTGATAGGATCATTAGTTCCATGTTTGATATATTATTTTTAAGCATATGGCATATTTCAATGGTGTTGATAGAGAAATGTAATAGAAAATAATCTACCACAAGTTTGAATACTTTTAATGATTGGATTGGCAAATCATAAAACTATCGTAAAGCATAGTCCTTTGGGCTCTTTGGAAATAATTTAGTCAAAATTTTATCATTAGAGGCATAATCAAGATAAGTCTCATATAAATATCATAGATTATATTTAGCATTACCCTTGCCATCATAAAATTCAAACTTGGGTGCAATAAAACTAGTTGGAAAATGGTGTAAATATACTTCAAATTTAAGAGGATTATGTAACACATCTTTTGAATCAATAGCATAAGGTGATTTCATATAATTTTTCTCAATGTTGGTAACTTTAGCTTGTAAAAAATTTATAATTTGTGCAAGATCTTGTACATTTTAATCACTAAGGTTTGAATTTTGATTAGTCACCAAAGGGAATGCAAGCATGGATTGAGTTGATATAAGCAATAAGATCAGTAATTGGGTTGAAGTGATAATGGTTCCCATGGATGATTCATAAATAGTAGGAATTTTTTCAAGGAATAATGGTGTAAACACATAACATTTTCCCCCACTAGATGTAGGAATTGATGATGTCCTCAAAAGGAGAGAAATAAAAATTTGTGGATGTCCCATAGATATAATAACATGATCAATAGATGCACATGGTTGTTTATTTATTATTTTTTAAATTTTAGTCTCCAGTATGGTTTTGAGGATTTCATCAAGATCCTTAGGGATTTGATAAATACACTCTCAAAATACAGCAACATATTTCACTTTCTCTTTATCTATATGTTTATGTTCATTATTTTCATTAGATTCATTATTTTCATGATCATAATAATCTTCTATGATAACCTCTTAAACATTTTGTTAAGTCACATAACTAACATTATCATTAGACATAGGATTTGATACTTCATTAGTTTCATACATCTTAGGTGGTAAGATAATAGCTCCAAGTGTTCAATAGAAACACAACCTAATCTAGGGATACACCTGAGTTTCAAATAAATAATAGACTAAACCTAAAAAAACATAAATAAAAAACCTCGTGAGGTTGAATACCCTATAAAAATCTAAGATCTACATAGAAGACTTAGGGGTTAGGTTCACAAAATGTTTAATCCTAAATTTTAGATTTATATGGGGGATCTAGGGTTAATAATATATAAATAGTTTAAGCACAAGGGTGTTGAAACTCAGATAAATAAATATTTTTATTTAAAATATTGAGATATGCTAAATATATAAAGTACCAAATTTGAAAGATGTCCAATTGATTATAATACCAAATAAAAAATATAATTAGTTGGGTTTACTATGCACATTAAAATCTAGACTATAAATACATGGAAAGTATGCCAAATTAGTATTCTAGATCATTTTTTAGATTATATAAATTGTACTTCTATAGTGATGGACACTACCATCATATATAGACACTACTAGTGATTCTAGTGTCTGGTTGTGATGCAAGTGTCTAGTAATAAAAAATGATTAAAAATCTATGTGAAAAACTTTATTTTTTCTAGTTTTATGTCTCCTTTTTATTGATATATTCAAATTTATGATACAGGTTGTCTCTCTACTCCAATTGATCAAACCCTAGCTATTCACTCTTAGAACGAGTTTGCTACAAAATGGATTAGTTAGCTCACAATGTCAAGCTTACATGTTGCTTATATATACAATACTCCAAGGATGGCATCCAACTTATGTAGTTCTCCCCTATGTGTGGGAAAGTGTGTGTACAAGGGTGAAATATGCTATATTAATATGCATGAAATGATCTATATTCTAACCTGACAAATATCACTCATGAGCTACTCTTTGAATACTTTAAATTTGTATTATAATTGTTCTTGTGCTTGATATGAAAATAGGGATGAATAAGGCATAGTATCTTAGTTGCGTATCTAATTTATTTAGATTTTTTAGGTGTTTTATTATAAATGAGAAGGTTTAGACTTATATTTGTACCACACCTTTTGAAAATATCTCATAGTAGGGTTCAATAAGATAAATAGGTCGACCCATAGTTTTTGAAACATTTTCAATTTAGATGACATCTTGAAACTAGACACTAGATAAATATCTCGACATTGTCATTGGTGTTAATGTCCCTCTATGGTAGGTAGTTTCCAAAAGGATATAAAATAGGTATGGATTTGAAATTGATAGTGAATGATATTTATCAGACTTTAATCTTTCTATGTAGTGTAGGAGACCTGGGTCATCAAAATGATATGGATCAGACTAATAGATAATAATTTAGGCATATTGATATGAAAAATGTGAGCCTTTTGGTAGGAGGGAGGTATAAAATTTAAGGGTAGAGCCCTAATTGATATGTGTCAAATGTACAAGACTGAAATGTTATAACTATTCAGTTTTAGTATATACACTAGGCAATGTTTTGGAGCATCCACATCGAGGGGTATGATGCCCATAGATGTAGATAGTGATGATTTTTACAATCTTTGAGATATTCCCCCATCATAAAAATGATGTGTTGGATGAATATTGTATAATTTTGATATGTATATATGATGGCATTAAGTTATTGGTATTTGATTATAACTTGTATGAATTTATTACATTTATTTGAGTGATCTTAATTTTAGCTCATGTAATGTGTTTGGAATTTTTATAATTTTTAGTTATTGAAGTAATTATTGTTGTTTATGCTACTTGATTTAAATTTTTATGCAATCCACATATACCATGGAATATAGTTGGAAATAAAAATGTTTTACTATAATGAATATGTTGCAACTAAATATCTATTTTTTGATTTAATTTCAATACCTATTCTTTCTTCATGGAAAACATAGGTTTTAGTGTATGATTTATTTATATAACCTTTTGCTCTATCCTTCCCCCAATTATATCTATAGTAAGATATTGATCAACCAATGGTTCCTTGGTAAGACCAGTATGGGAAAGATCAATCACTATCAAGTGGGTACTACAAGAACAACTACCTCCATAGATCATTTATTCCTTTATAGGAGTGTAATGAGATGTTTTGGTCCTTTGAGAATGACCTATGGATGAAGAGGGATAATGATACCTTATTTTCTTGTTTTTAAATGTAACAATGCCTCTATCTAACCATTATGTAGGCTTGTGTCGTAAAACATTGCAATTATTGTTATGATGTATGTTAATACCATGATAAGTATAAAATTGTTGTCCTTTTAACTTTTCAAATATGTTCAGTGTATGATAGTAATTTGGAGGAAAAGTAATCAAATTCTTATCCAGTAATACATTCAATAATTCATGTGGTTGATCTTTTATGTGATCAAATTGAAGTGGTTGTCTCTTAATAGAAGGAGATGCTATAACTATAGGAGGTACTATATGTTGCTTAATGTCCTTTATTGTTAGTTCATTTTTATGAACTTGTGGTTTATGAGGTGTTAGAGATTATTTTTGAACTTCTAGAGTTGGTGCTTTCATTTGGTAAGAATCTTTTCAAAACATTTTCCTTGAAGTGAATCTGCATTTAATTTCATGTAATCATTTACTAATTCACATGCATACTTGTGTACATCCATATATGTAATGTCCCTAACCAGTAGGGATATGCAAACACAAGAAGCTCTGATACCACTATAATATCCCTTGCCAATAGAGATATATGAAAGACACAAAACTATGATACCAAAGACCAAAGCTCTGATACCACTGTGATGTCCCTTACTTAGGGCCTCCTTTTGTTTCTACAAAAGCTCTGAACAACTGTAATATCCCCTTCAAACAGGGAATATATAAACTCATAAAGCTCTGATCACAGATACAAACTTGCAGAATAGATTCAAATAAGTATACACAAATCACAGTATAATCTCTCAATAGCAAATAAAGATCTCATTACTGGTTCTTCTAGACGATTACACGATTGAGTCTCTGTTATACAAAATAAAGAATATTAAAATCTTGGTCTTAAAACCCTGGCTTTTGCTAATTTGGCAATGAAAACTGGATCTGGAAGTGTCTCGGCCTTTCTGTGTCGACACACAGGAGCCGTCATCGGTCGATATCTCACCGACGTCGATCTCTGTCAGTCGGCTTTCTGTTGACGTCGGTCTTCAGTCGACCGATGTCGGTCACTGGAAGCCCTTTCGCGGCCGATGTCAGTGCCTGAACAGCTCTGAATAGACTTGTACGGATGTGGTACGGCCACCAACCTGTCTCTTCTTAACCCCTGATTGCTGAACAGCCTGATCTCACGAATATAGATTCTAACACAAGATCTATCTCTGTATAACTTATTGGATCAAAACTAAATAAAGAAAATACCTGGAAAGCTCTGTGATAAACTTCTGTGTGAAGTTATCTCTCAACCCTGGAATTCTGTGATAACTTCTGGATGAAGCTATCTCTCAGATCTGTATCTCTGTGATAACTTCTGGATGAAGCTATCTCTCAATTTGGCAATAAATCAGCTGATATCTCACAGCCTCTAAATCACACACAATGAAGAGGGAACGTTCTCCACTACAATAGAATCCTGGAACCCTTGGCTCAGTCTTCACAGAAGAATTTCTTCAAAATCAATATCAATAATCTATGCATAAGCAATAATGGCCTCCATGAGAAACCCTTATACCCTCAAAAAGATATGCTTGCCCTAATTAGGGTTTCTTAAATTAGAATTAGGGTTTCTAATTAAAAATAGGCTAAATAATTAATATTTGATTAAATCAATCAAATATTAATATCTCCCTCAATACATGTCGGATCCTCGAACCGATTGAAGCTAGTGAATCAGGGAGTGATTCCGCACATAACCATATCAAAATAAAGGTGCTCCACTGCATATCAAATATCCCTAAAAAGTAGGAGCTTAGACCAAATGTGTTCAAAAGAGCTCGAATGAAAATCAAATGTAGAAATCCTGTGAATCAAAGTCAAGCCAAGCTCCATTATGACCCTCTATCCATCCTATTAGCCTACGAAGGTCGCATAATAGGCTAATCACCAAGACTGTCAATGTCCATGAAAAAGGGGACATGACAATCCGCGGCTCTGAAAATTGCTTGTCCCCAAGCATTCTCGGAACAATGAACTACTCGATCCACCTGGATCCCAAATGTAGTTATGCTCTACACTGTTGTGAATCAATGCAAGTACCTGCAACATCAGTAGAAGTAGAACAAAGAAAGACTCATAATCAAACTGGCGCATGAAACTCCAACCTCCAAGATTACAAATACCATAGTCAAGAGCACATGAGAAACACACTCTCAAAACATCATAATCCAAGTAGAATGGACAATTCCAACTGCCAATTCCATCTACAAGAGATGGTGCCAATCCATCCCATAACTGATCTCTCTGTAAAGGCGGCACAACCAACTATACCACACTATCATCTATATGAGAATAATCAATATGGAGATTCAACTCCACTGGTATCACAAACTCCTCAGAATCAGGTACTCCCAAGTCCTGAATATATGTGTTAGCCTCAACAACATGCTCCTCATCAGCAGCTACAAAAACATACTCATCACCAATACTCAATGTACTAACCTCTGAGTATACCTCCACACTCTGAATGCAAGCATCAGGCTCATCCTCACTGTCTAACACCTGTGCTGAACTCACCTGAAGACAAAGCTCATCCACAACATCCTCAACTACCCCTACCTGTGAAGATAATGCAGATAAATCATTACCTAAAGATGTGTTAATATCTCCCTGTACTGGATCAGCATAACTATCGAACTCATCATGCAAGTGGCTGCATGTCATAGGGAAAGCACTACGATCCTTAGGCCTATTAATTAAACTCTTTAACCACATACAAGCTCTAGGTGAGACATTTTTCCCTTTTGTCCAGACATACCATAAATCTTCTGCCAAAAGTTTAGAGATTTTATCCTCCTCCTCAAACAAGATTGTGAACATGATAGAGTGCATGGATGCTAATACATCACTGGAATGAAAATCATCTAAAATAGTCCAAAATATTTTAAACATCTTGTGAATGTCACCAATACAACCTACTAACATCATAAGGTTTTCAAATCCATACCTTGCAAAGATTTCAAGTAATCTTGCCCTCTTAGAGAAATGAAGGTCTCTAATGTTATCCAACTTTTCGAAGCTCCTTACCATGGTATGAAATACCTCTCTCATAATCTGATCATCATTAAAATCAAAGCCAGCTATGATCCTCATGATTTCACTAATACAAGAGAGAATTGCAAGTCTTACCTCCTCATCATGATGTCTCAATAATCGGGGCTTCACCAAAGAATCAAACATTGGAGATAACACTGTTTGTATCTCATAAGAATTTGACTGCTCAACCTTACTTAAATAAATTTCTAACTCCTCCAGAGTTTGTAGAATGTCATCTGCTTGCTGTAATGGATGTTCTAACTTCTCCTTTGCATTGTGCACTCTTTCTTCCAAATCTTTGACACCTGTTAAAGCCATACTGATACCCAAACTACCCAATAGGATGGCAAGACATTAGCTCTGATACCATTGTAATGTCCCTAACCAGTAGGGATATGCAAACACAAGAAGCTCTGATACCACTGTAATATCCCTTACCAATAGAGATATATGAAAGACACAAAACTATGATACCAAAGACCAAAGCTCTGATACCACTGTAATGTCCCTAACCAGTAGGGATATGCAAACACAAGAAGCTCTGATGCCACTGTAATATCCCTTACCAATAGAGATATATGAAAGACACAAAACTATGATACCAAAGACCAAAGCTCTGATACCACTGTGATGTCCCTTACTTAGGGCCTCTTTTTGTTTCTACAAAAGCTCTGAACAACTGTAATATCCCCTTCAAATAGGGAATATATAAACTCATAAAGCTCTGATCACAGATACAAACTTGCAGAATAGATTCAAATAAGTATACACAAATCACAGTATAATCTCTCAATAGCAAATAAAGATCTCATTACTGGTTCTTCTGGACAATTACACGATTGAGTCTCTATTATACAAAATAAAGAATATTAAAATCCTGGTCTTAAAACCCTGGCTTTTGCTAATCTGGCAATGAAAATTAGATCTGGAAGTGTCTCGGCCTTTCTGTGTCGACACACAGGAGCCATCGTCGGTCGATATCTCACCGGCGTCGGTCTCTGTCGGTCGGCTTTCTGCCAACGTCGGTCTTCAGTCGACCGATGTCGGTCACTGGAAGCCCTTTCACGGCCGATGTCGGTGCCTGAACAGCTCTGAACGGACGTGGTACGGCCGCCAACCTGTCTCTTCTTAACCCCTGATTGCTGAACAGCCTGATCTCACGAATATAGATTCTAACACAAGATCTATCTCTGTATAACTTATTGGATCAAAACTAAATAAAGAAAATACCTGGAAATCTCTGTGATAAACTTTTGTGTGAAGTTATCTCTCAACCCTGGAATTCTGTGATAACTTCTGGATGAAGCTATCTCTCAGATCTGTATCTCTGTGATAACTTTTGGATGAAGCTATCTCTCAATTTGGCAATAAATCAGCTGATATCTCATAGCCTCTAAATCACACACAATGAAGAGGGAACATTCTCCACTGCAATAGAATCATGGAACCCTTGGCTCAGTCTTCACAGAAGAATTTCTTCAAAATCAATATCAATAATCTATGCATAATCAATAATGGCCTCCATGAGAAACCCTTATACCCTCAAAAAGATATGCTTGCCCTAATTAGGGTTTCTTAAATTAGAATTAGGGTTTCTATTTAAAAATAGGCTAAATAATTAATATTTGATTAAATCAATCAAATATTAATATCTCCCTCAATACATGTCGGATCCTCGAACCGATCGAAGCTAGTGAATCAGGGAGTGATTCCGCACATAACCATATCAAAATAAAGGTGCTCCACTGCATATCAAATATCCCTAAAAAGTAGGAGCTTAGACCAAATGTGTTCGAAAGAGCCCGAATGAAAATCAAATATAGAAATCCTGTGAATCAAAGTCAAGCCAAGCTCCATTATGACCCTCTATCCATCCTATTAGCCTATGAAGGTCGCATAATAGGCTAATCACTAAGACTGTCAATGTCCATGAAAAAGGGGACATGACAATATATAAGTGATAAAATGAATTATAAGGCTTATTAAATGTTCTCTCCTTAAGTGGAGAAAGGAGAGATCTAATAAATATGAATTATACTTCCAAATTAGAGGGTTGATATGTCAAAGAATATAATACATTCTTAAATTATATAGCATAATCTTGAATAGACTCATCAACTTGTTTAAATCCTTGAAAATGTTTTAATGTGAATATGGGCACATCATTCTTGTGAAAATATGATAGGAATATATTATATATCTTTATAGAAGTGGGTAAGGAATGATCTGGGAGACTATTAAACTAATCACTCGTTTATCTTGTTAAACTTATATGACAAGCCTTTAGTCATAAGCATCCATATTTATCCTAATGACCAAATGCATGTACATATTCAGTCAAATGGGTGTAAATTTCATATTTACCATTGAATACAGGGTGTAGGCATGAAAAAATTAGTTTGGTAAGGTTATTTAAAAACATTTCTTGTAATAGGTTGACCTTCTAGAATATTATTGTTAATATTTTCATGACATGAGAACACTTGTAAATTGATAATTGAAAAATACTTTTTAAGATATACAACATTAATTAAGGAGACCATGTGACTATTAGGAATGTGGGAAGTATGGGAATAAGAAATTATAGGTTATAATTGACCATTTATTTGGAACATAAGGGTAATGGACTCTTTACCATGAATGTTCTAGAATTATTACATAAAGGAATGTTCATGTTACATGATGTATCTAAAGAAGCTACTATATCATTTGGAAAATCATGAAGATTTGAATGCTTATTTTTTAAATAACCATTTCATATGAGTTCAAATTAAGATATCATGCATAAAATTTTGGCCAAGGCCTTGACTATGTGAATTTCCATTATATGAGATAAATGAAATTTCACTTTTTTGTTCATTATGCATCAAAGAAATTTAATAATAATGAATTATATGAAATTATTCCTCTACCTCACTGTGAACATTATGCTCATTAAACAATTTTAGATGCTAAAATTTGATTTATATAGCATATCAATCTCTTATACTTAGAAAATAATATCAAGGATCTACCCTTAAGTTTTAGACCTCCCTAATGTCAAAAGGCTCACATTATCCATGTCATTTTACCTAACTATTTATCTTGTGGTCCAACATAATCATTTTTAATGACCCATATCTCCTAAATTATATAGAAAGCTTAAAATATTATACATATCCTTCAATTCCAATTTTAGATACTCAATAATTTCTTAGCCTATTAGACACTTACATCCTACATAAGGAATCTTACGTCAACACAATTGTCTAGATTCTTATCAATATTCTAATCCTCAAATTTCATCTAATTTGAAAATATTTTTCATCCTATGGGTTGACCCATTTTTTTATTTAACCATACCATGATATATTTTCAATATATATATAAATACAAATCTAAGCTTACTCACTATTCATCTAAGAAATACCAAGCAAGTACCTATTCAAGTTCACTCAATTGATTAGAAAAGTAAGTTATATTTCTATATTCTTCCCTATTTTCATATCAATTATAGGAGTAGTCATATTATAGGTTTGAAGCATTCAAATAATATCCCATGAGCAATATTTATCAAGTTATAATCTAAATCAGTACATTCCTTTGCATATAGTATATTGCACCCTTATTCACACATAAACCAGCATTGAGGAGAGAAGTACATAAGTTTTAGGCCCTATATAGATTATTGTATATGTAGGCATTACTCATTGACAAAGGGGTAATTGATGTCATCTTGACAATATGATCCCGCTAACCCATTTTTAGCAAGGTTTAAAGACTTAGGTGAAGACTTAGGGTTTGATCCATATAAAGTCATTGATAACCTATGCACAAAAATAAAATACATCAAAAAAAGAGATATAAAACCTAAAATGATATATGTGGTTGCTTCATAGTATAGTTAATATTTCATAGAGGATAGTTTCATCAAGATTAGGATAGAAGCATTGATGCAAGTGTCTAGGCATCGAGAAATAACATTTCCATAATCTAATGATTGGATATGTATCTTGTCCCTACCTATTTCCACCTATATACTTCTCATATCCACCTACACATTTGTATATATGCTAAGTATTATCTCTTCTTCATGTTTATGCAATAAAACTAATATTTTGAGTGTAATTTCTATATTTAGCATAACTTGGCACTATAATTTAGAATATTAATTTTTTTAAGATTTTAATTAATTGGCCTACTTTAGAATATTTGTATTCACACTTGTGTATAGGATATTATAACCCCTTACCCTTATCACCACATAACCAAAAAGGGTTAAACATTTCGTGAACCTAATTTTTATATCTTCTCATATAACCCCTAGTTTACTCTAGTGCTTTTAGCCTCCTAAGGTTTCTATTTATTGTACATATTCACATTTTTTTGTCATTTTTATGAAACCTAAGGATAGTCCTAGATCAGGTGGTGTTTCTATTGAATATATTGAGATACCCCTTCGAACACCTCAAATGTATGAAGCTAATACCATGTCGAAATATGCTAATAATGAGAGTACTAATAATGATAATGAGTCACATACTAAAAAATTCTCATAGAAGATGAATCTGATCATGAGGATAATGAAACACATGAGCACAATGAAAATGACCAAGTCAACCAATATAAGTTAAATCCATTCCATAATATTGAAGATATCAACAAGGTCCTAAATACTATATTAGAAACTCAAAAATGAAAATGTGTTAGTGAACAACCATTTCTCTATATTGATATAAAGATTGGGGCTACTAGATATGCCTATAACACATCCCTTCCCATTTCCCTCCCCTTGAGAACAGCATTGGATACTACATATAATGGGGGCATGGGATATATTTTCAATTCGTTATTCCCCCAAAGTCAAACAATTATTATTACATACTCTATGGGAATAATTAATACTTCAACCCAATTACGAGTTTTAATGCCTACATCAACACAAGTGGTGTGTTCATGACATTTGGTGGCTTATCAAATCTCAAATATTAATACCAATGGGTCTACAAATCAAAATCTTCTCCAAATTATAGAAAATTTAGAAACTAAGGTTACCAACATTGAATAAAATGCTTTGAAATCAAATCATGCTATTGATTCACAAGATTTATTGCATAATATTTCAGCACTTGAGATATCTTTGCACTTTTTACAACTAGTTTTGTTGCACCTAAGTTCATAATTTATGATGGAAAAGGTGATCCCAAACAACATCTCTGATCTTTTTATGTAGCATGACTTGATTATGCTTCAAATGATAGAATTTTCACCAATTTATTTCCAAGGAGTGTAAAGGACTGTGCTTTAAGATGGTTCTATGAAAGATTCTAAACATATAGTAGATCAATTTATAACACATTTATCTATAAACATCACTAAAAATATGCCATATGCATAAATTTATAAAATCAAACAAGAAACCAATGAACCTATCAATGAATATGTTTTGAGATACAAAACAATGTTAACCAAATTGAAAAAAACCAATGGCAAATAAAGAGCTTCAAGATATCTTTAAGAAAAGTTTACTTACCTCATTACATGAGTCCATTGTTGTCAAGAATTTTAATTCTTTAGATGACTTATGCCATATTTTCTGAGATTGTGAAATGAAACATATTTTCCTTGAACAAGATTAAGTATGTAGCAAACACACTAACTACATTTTATACCAAATTTCATATCAAATCAAGATATATAGTAAAACCTAAAAAACCTAAAATAAAATTAAAAAACACAACATTTAATGTAGTGTCATAACAATCTAATTGGATCATATTATCTAATGCACCTAAGAGATAATTAACACAATTACTTCAGTCTCTAGTTTTTACTTAATAAACTTGTAAAGTGTCACCTCATATCTCTCACTCTTCCCATAGAGGCTGATATGAGTCAACCTCTACCAAAAGGATATGATGTCAATGGATATTATGACTATCAAAAATTCACTAGGCATTCTAAAAATATATGTTATACCTTGAAATATACGCTCTAATATCTTCTCGATGACTAATATATTACCTTTGATGATCCTCCAAAGGATTTAGGTTCACAACTTGGTGACCATCAAAAATAAAAAATATTTAACAATTATTTGTTAGATCATTCCAAGAAAGATCTAAAAGTGAAAATGGAATATAATGCACATCCTCCTCTATCACATTATGGGAACCCATTAGATGGGATTATTGGCACTTATACATGCACAATACCTCTTATGGTTCATAGACCTTATATTTCACTTGATGATAGTGAAATTTTAGATGATGACTCAGATCTTCATTAATTATTTATTTGATCATACCTTTATCATTAACCTTACATAGTGTTAAGATTGATAATGGTCTTAGTGAAATTTTATTTACTATGACATTACTTACCCATTTTATATATACACATTATGATTTATACCCTTCGACCAAAGTGATTAGAGCTTTTGATGGGACATCACATCATGTTATTGGTGAGATTGATCTATCTTTAAAAGTTAGTCTAGCACATGTGATAACTACCTTTTCAGTTATATCATATATAAAGGTCTTTGATATGTTAATAGGAAGACCTTGGATACATAAAATCCATGCAGTACCTTCCATAGTGCATGGGTGTATTAATTACATTCATACCATCAAGGTAGTAGTAATTTATATAATTTCATATGAACACCCACTTGAATAAGATGAGTTTATTCCCATATGACTAATTATAAAATATACTAAGGTTAATTATTCATGAAAGGGTAAGTGACATACAAGCCCATTTCCTATGTGGCCCATAATTGAGAGACCATTACAACATAGATACATAGTGGATTCTATATAATCCTCATCTACACCTACACAATCCAACTAATTGCTAAGAAAAAATAGAAATGTTCCAATTATAGCTACATAGAGGAAATTATAGAGAACTAAACAATGGGTTCCATGAACCCCTACTCCTATTACCTCTTCAAAACCACATAGTCCTATGACACATATTCATAATACCATAAATTTAATAGTTCTAGATATGACATCGGTACATCCTCCTTGGTAGTATCACTTTCTTGATGTACCAAATTATAAGTTCATAGATACATGTGAGCATCCCTTATATGGGATCATAGGTTATACATTTTCCCTTTAAAACTTTAAAAAAAAAATCAAATATTCAAGAAAACATAAAAACATCCAAAAATACAAAAATATTCAGCATACACATATTTACTAGCTCCTTGGAATCTATGTCATTTAATTTATTTTAGTAGATAACATATCATTTTTATACAAATGTGTTTCATATATACTTTATTTTGATATAGGAATATACCAAACCCATGATATTTGCATGTACAAATGTTAGACATTTCCTTTTCCCATGTGGCATACTATGTTGGGGGCATCTACTTTGATCACAATTGATACATGTTATATTATTTTATGACCACCTTTCCATTCATCATGTTAAACCTATCTATTAAGACTTACACATTCTTATACACATGCTTACATATTTCACATTGTACTTGATATGCTATGTTACATGACATTTTTGATAACACATACATGTAGGGACTAGTATGATGTGCTTATGTTAATTGATTATACTTCATTTATTCACATTGTCACTTCTTTGAGTGTATTTTTCTCATTTGTAATTGTATTTCTTGTGGAACATTTGAATATGTTCCTTGTTTTTTGGCCCCTGTGCCATTATATATTGATTTTTATTTGGATATTTTTCTATGTCATTCCTTTGAGTGTGTGGAATTTGAATATGCCCTTTATTTGTGGTCTCATTAGATCCCTTTTTGTTACATTGACTACTCTTGTGTCTCTGCTTGATTGTTTGTTAAGATTATACTTTTAATTTATATAAGTTTCCAAGATCTATATCATGCATATTAGGGCTTGTTGTGATCACATACTATGAGTTTCATTTATATATTTACTTAGACATGCTACTTCCATATGTTAAATGTTTTATACATAGGTTATATAGTTATCTTATCTTTTTAAGGTAAGGTAACTACTAGATTCCATTTTCCTCACCTCAAAAGTGGGGGAATATTAGTGGGGGCATGTCATAGACACATGACCTCCACACTTATACAATTTTAAAAATTTATAGAATTTATTTACATTTTACATATACAAATATACACTTGGGTCAAAATCTTGTACATTTCACCATTTTTTACATATTTGGGATAATTTACTAGTTTTGTGATAGATATTATAAATAGTTTAAGAGTAGAGGTTAATTTTTTACAAATACTTCATCTTGAAACATATTATAGGTACATATTCCATGCAAGTGCACCAAAAATTTCAAATTCATATTCAAACATGTTTACTAAAAAAACATTGATACTTTACCAAGAAGCACCATTTTGAGTGCTTTATCTTATAAAATTATCTCCCTTTAGTAGTATGGCTGAGATTCAATGCCCTCAATATCTAACACTACTTCTATTTTTAATGTTGAGTTGGTTATAACACTTAACTTGGACTTTATTGTACTATCACTTGAGTTGTGTGATTGAGATTCAATGATCTCAATGGTTGTGTCTTAACTCACCCTTGCACCAAATTGGGGAATAATTACCTTCCAAAATCCCTCATAAAATCTCTAAAGTTCAGTCTTGAACCTCTCTCAGCTTTAATGCTTCATAAGGAATCATCCTTACCAAGTTAAAATATCAAGGCGCAACATGGTCGCATTGACACATAAATGTAATCCTTCCTTTCTTTCTTTTCAAGAATTTAAAAGTTGTCAAATTTTAGATTATATTCATTGATTTATATTGTAACATTCTCTTGGTTATAAGTCATACACCAGCAAAATACTCAAATTGGGCTCAATCAAAGGCAAGGTGTGTTAGACACATCTAGGTACACATTTTTTTCTTTAAACTAATAATTTCATATTTACTCATTAGTATATTAAATGTTGGGGGATCAAACTAATAATAGATTACACTTGTGAAAGCAATAAACGTGGAAATAAATCAGATAGATAAGTAACTGAAATGATAAATAGCACAGAACAAGATATACAAGAAAACACCCTGAAAACTTGTATTGAAACTCTTTACAATAGGAATACAATGAAGAAACTTCGTTCTTCCACACCTCTCTCAGATGCACACAAGATCTCTCACTAGATCTCTATTCCTCAAGAGCTCTCTCTCAAGTACACTCAAATCCAACAACCTGGATTGATGCAACTCTGTACTGTCCTTCAAACATTCACAATGTTCTACTATTACAGTTCTACACTCTCATTCTACAATTCGAAGCTAAGAAGATCTTCCCTACATATAGAAATAGGAAACTTGAGCATGCTCTTACAACAAACAGTTAAGCCTCTTCAACAAGGGCTCTAAAAATAATATTGCTAATAATAGAGACGCAAGCTTGAGTCCACGACTCAAACTTATCATGCAAACACTCGCTGCTGTCCACGGAAATAGCTTTCTGGACACACAGGTAACCGACGTCAGTTCCTGCCTATTCGCCTGTGACCGTCATCAGCCGACCCTTCTGCCGACATCGATGCCTCTGCAACTGCTACTGACCGACGTCGGTCTCTCCTGACCGACGCCGGCGTCTGTGTAGACCCGAACCTGTTTTAGAATGCTCCTTGGTGAAGCTTTTAGCTCCACACCCTAACAATCTCCCACTTGGAGATAAACTAGCTGCACCAACCTGTACAGCAACATCTTCTAGCTCCTCCATCTTCAACTCAATCATGAAGACCAATAGAAGTTGAATGCAAGTTCAACTTCTCCTTCGTAACCGGCTTTGTTAGCATATCAGCAAGATTCTTGTCTGTATGGATTTTCTCCAGCTTCAACTCACCATCTTCCAATACCTGCCGTATGAAGTGGTACCTTAGCTGTATGTGCTTGGTTCTTGAGTGAAAGGCCGAGTTCTTGGCCAAATGGATTGCACTCTGACTGTCACTATACAATCTGCAACTCCCATGCTCCCTTCCAAGCTCTTCTATGAACCGTGTCATCCATATCATCTCCTTGCTAGCTTCTGTGGCTACAATATATTCTACTTCTGTAGTTGACAAGGCTACAACCTTTTGCAACTTAGATATCCAACTAACTGTCGTTCCACCTACAGTAAAAACATAACCTGTGGTGCTTCTCCTACCATCCAAATCCCCTACCATATCTGAATCTACATAACCATGTAGAGAAGTATCTGAACCTCCATAGCATAAGTGCCTACTGCTGGTTCCTCTCAGATATCTAAGGATCCATTGAACTGCTTTCCAATGTTCCTTACCTGGATTGGCCATATACTTACTACTCCCACTGCTTGGGCAATATCAGGTCTAGTACACACCATTGCATACATTAAACTCCCTACTGCGGAAGAATATGGAACCTTACTCATGTACTCTACCTCATCATGTGAATTGGGACATTGTTCTTTACTTAACTTAAAATGTCCAGCCATAGGTGTACTTACCGGTTTTGCATCCTGCATATTAAACCTCTCCAACACCTTGTTCACATAATCTTCTTGAGACAATATCAACCTGTGATTTTTCCTGTCTCTCATAATGCTCATGCCAAGGATTTTCTTAGCTGCTCCCAAATCCTTCATGGCAAACGTTTGAGCTAACTTCTCCTTAAGCTCAGAGATATCCTACATGTGAGACCCTGCAACTAGCATGTCATCTACATACAACAATAGAATAATATATCTACCATTATCAAATCTCTTGAAATACACACAATGGTCTGATTGACACCTACTGTAGCCATGCTCAGTCATAAACCTGTCAAATTTCAAGTACCATTGCCTTGGAGCTTGCTTGAGGCCATATAAGCTTTTCTTTAACCTGCACACAAACTTCTCCTTACCCTTGACCTCAAATCCTTCTGGTTGTTCCATATAGATTTCCTCATCCAAATCTCCATGAAGAAACGTTGTCTTAACATCTAGCTGCTCGAAATGCAAATCCTCAACAGCAACCAAAGACAATACAACCCTTATAGAAGTCATCTTAACAACAGGAGAAAAAATTTCACCAAAGTCAATACCTGGCTTTTGTGCAAATCCTTTTACCACTAATCTGGCCTTATATCGCATCTGTCCATCCTCACTTTCCTTCAACCTGTAGGTCCATCTGTTCTTCAATTTTCTCTTACCAGCTAGCAATTCAACCAAATCCCATGTTTGGTTCTCTCTTAAGGACTCCATCTCCTCAACCATGCCATGCTCCCACTTACTCCTGGACTCCACCTGTAATGCTTCTTCAAAACTCTCTGGTTCTCCACCATCGGTTAGCAATAAATAATATAAGGAAGGAGAATATCTAATTGGAGGCTTACTTACCCTTTCAGACCTCCTGATGGGTGTCTTGGACTCGTTCTCAACACGCTGTCCACCCAAATTTTCTGACAGTGACCGACCTCGGCCACCTGCAGACCTGTCACTCGCCGTCGTCGGTTCTGCCTGACCGACCTTGGTGCCTGGTCTGCTGACGTCGATCTCTGTATGAACGACATCGGTTTCTAAACTACCGATGCCGGTTCCTAACCTGCCGACGTCGGTCTCTGTGTTTTCCTGCAAGTGATTATTTCTTTTTCCCGTGAGCTCATTTTGGACCATAACTTCATCCAATTCACTATTGCTCTACCCAGATTGATCCAGCTTCCTTATCTAATCACTGTACATCACTCTTTCATTGAAAAAAACATCACGACTCCTGATTACCTTGTTAGTTCCTAGATTCCAAAATCTGAAACCAAAATCATCTGAGCCATAGCCTATAAACGTGCACCTCATAGACTTAGGATCAAGCTTCTTTCTATTTTCCTTATCTATATGCACAAAGGCTTCACTACCAAAGACTTTGAGATATGAGAGATCTACCTTTTTACCTATCCATGCCTCTTCTGGAATTCCACCATCCAGAGCTATAGAGGGTCCTCTATTAATCAGGTACACTGTGGTGTCAACTGCTTCTGCCCAAAACTCTAAGGGCAACCCTGCATGCAATCTCATACATCTTGCACGCTCTATGATAGTTCTATTCATCCTTTCAGCAATACCATTCTGCTGAGGTGTCCTTGGAACCGTCCTTTGCCTACGGATTCCATGTGTATAACAATACAATTTGAACTTAAGACTGCAGAACTCACTGCCATTATCAGATCTCAGGCACTTTAATTTTCTGCCTGTTTCATTCTCAACCATAGCCTTCCAAAACTTAAAAGTCTCAAAAACATCAGATTTCTTTTTAATACAGTAGATCCATACCTTTCTTGTGGCATCATCTATGAATGTAACATAGTACCGTGATCTGCCAATAGAGGCTACCTGAGCCGGTCCCCACACGTCTATGTGAACAAGCTGTAACTTCTGCCTTTTCTTAGTAGACCCAGTCTTGAGAAAACTAACCCTTTTCTGTTTTCCAAATACACAATGCTCACAAAATTCTAGATCCATACTTTTCAAATCTGAAAGCATACCTTTAGACTTAAGTATTGACATCCCCTTCTCACTCATGTGGCCAAGCCTTGAGTGCCACAATTTACAATCCACACCTGAAGTAGATAAAACTGAAGGAGATTTGTTAGTAACACAATTACACAAATAGAGAGTACCTTCTCTCTTACCTCTGGCCATAACTAGTGCACCCTTGGTCACCTTCCAAGAATCTACTGTGAGAGTTACTGTACAACCCTCATCACCTAGCTTACCTGCAGAAATCAAATTTCTCTTCAAACTAGGAACATGCATCACATCTCTCAACACCCATGTGTTGCCATTCTGCATCTTCAGCTGCACTTTACCTTTGCCAGTAATCTTACAAGGCTCATCATCCCCTAAGTACACTATTCCAAAATCTCCATGGATATAGTCACTGAAATACTCTCTGTTAGGGGTAGCATGGAAAGATGCACCAGAATCTAATACCCAAGATTCTATGTTATTATGCAAAGAGAAAATTAAAGCATCCTGTGCAATACCTGCAACCTTGGCTTCTTCATTTCCTTCGTGCTGGTTGTCCTCCTTAGGCTTTGACCAACAATCTCTGCTTATGTGCCCCATCTTTCCACAATTCCAGCATTGTGGCTTCCTGCCATTCCTGGATTTGGGTCTTCCTCTCACCTTAGACTTAGATCTTGATCTCCTCTTACTCTTTTCTTTTTGCCTTCCCCTGCTCTCAAAATTTAAAGCATTCCCAGATGTCTCTTCTGTGCTTTTCCTGCGTATTTCCTCATTCAAGATAACACTAACAACATCCTCTACTTTCAAAATATTTGATGCAGATGCAGTATTAGAAACTGCCATTACTAAGCCATGCCAGCTTTCAGGCAAAGAACATAATATCAAAAGAGCTTTTATTTCATCTTCAAATACAATATTGACAGAACTTAACTGATTAACAATACCATTGAAATCATTCAGATGAGTAGAAATAGATCCACCTTCATTCATATGCAAATTAAATAACTGCTTCATAAGATATACCTTATTTGAAGCTGAGGGTTTTTCATACATATTTGCTAACGTAGTCATCAACTCTACCGTTGTTTTTGCCTGTGACAAATTAGATATCATAGTGGAGGCCAGACTCAGTCTTATAGACCCAAGAGCCTTTCTGTCAAGAACTTCCCATTCTTCATCCTCCATGTCCTTGGGCTTCTTTGCTATCCCACCTAACGGTAAGTAGAGATCTTTCTGATACAGATAGTCCTCTATCTGCATTCTCCAATGTTGGTAGTTCTTGCCATTAAACTTTTCCATTCTCAACTTACTTTCTTCTACCATTGCTTCTCCCACTCAAACAGAAATTCCTGCAGAAACACCTGTGAGCAACCTGTAATCTGTAACCTATAACCTGTAACCAAGGCTCTGATACCACTTGTTGGGGGATCAAACCAAAAATAGATTACACTTGTGAAAGCAATAAACATGGAAATAAATCAGATAGATAAGTAACTGAAATGACAAATAGCACAGAACAAGATATATAAGAAAACACCCTGAAAACTTGTATTGAAACTCTTTACAATAGGAATATAATGAAGAAACTTCGTTCTTCCACACCTCTCTCAGATGCACACAAGATCTCTCACTAGATCTCTATTCCTCAAGAGCTCTCTCTCAAGTACACTCAAATCCAACAACCTGGATTGATGCAACTCTGTACTGTCCTTCAAACATTCACAATGTTCTACTATTACAGTTCTACACTCTCATTCTACAATTCTAAGCTAAGAAGATCTTCCCTACATATAGAAATAGGAAACTTGAGCATGCTCTTACAACAAACAGTTAAGCCTCTTCAACAAGGGCTCTAAAAATAATATTGCTAATAATAGAGACGCAAGCTTGAGTCCACGACTCAAACTTATCATGCAAACACTCGCTGCTGTCCACAGAAATAGCTTTCTGGACACACAGGTAATCGACGTCAGTTCCTACCTGTTCGCCTGTGACCGTCATCGGCCGACCCTTCTGCCGACGTCGGCGCCTCTGCAACTGCTACTGACTGACGTCGGTCTCTCCTGACCGACGCCGGCGTCTGTGTAGACCCGAACCTGTTTTAGTATGCTCCTTGGTGAAGCTTTTAGCTCCACACCCTAACATTAAAGTGGGGGATGTAGATACAAAAATTTGAAATATATAGCATCTTAGACTTGTATACTTGGGAAATACCTATCAAGGCTCTAATTTTTAGTTCTAGACCTCTCTGCTACTAAAAGACTCACCTTCCCCATCTCACTATACCTAATTATTTATCTTATGGTCATGTCCAATCATTTATGATGACCTAGATCTCTTGAAATGTACATAAAGCTTAAAATATTATATATACACTTCACTGTTAGTTTTACATCCTCAACAAATTTTTATCATGTCATACACTTTCATCCCACATAATTACACTTACAATAATGCAAGTGTATATATTCTTATCAAGTGTCCAAACCTCAAAAGTCATCTAATTTGAAATTTTTTGAATCCTATGGGTTAGACCATATATTTTATTTATATCTACCATGAGAGATTTTTAAAAAATTGTGGTATACATATAAATCTAATATGAATCATTATTCATCTAGAAAATACCAAAGAAGCACCTATTTGCGCTCAATCAATCGATTACACAATTGAGTTATATTGCTCTATTCTTCCCTATTTTCATATCAGTCATAAGATAAATCATAGTAAGGTATAAATCACACAAATAACATCCCATGTGTAGAATTTTACAAGTTACAATCTATATCATTGCATGAATTTACATATAGTATATTGCACCCTTGTGCACACACAAGCCAACACCTATGGAAAAACTAAATAAGCATGAGGCACTCCTTGGAGTATTGGATATGTAAGGAACACTTATTAATAGAGGGGTCATTGAGGTTATCTCAACACCATGAACCCACTAACCCATTTTTGACAAGGTACAAAGACTTAAGGTGAAGAGCAAGGGTTTGATCTGTTAGGTTGTGGAGCTAAAAGCTTCACTGATGTAAATGGAGGAGGTTACTGAGTTATAGAGCAACCAACGTCAGTCTGATCAACTGATGTTGGTCATCTTTAGTGTTAATAGTAACTGATGTCAGTTATGTGTCGGCTGACATCGGTCTGACAGGCACTGATGTTGACAGCCTGTGTGTGCATGTGTTTGCATGCGCTTCCAGAACTAGTCTTATTTTAGATGAATAGTTTGTTTGCATGTAAAAGACTAATTTTAGTCTTGAGTCTAAATTTATAATTATTGTAATTAGAAGTATAATTATTTTTTGCATGGGATCTATATAATAGACTCATGGGGCTGTATTGTAATCAAGGACAAGGAAGAGATCCTTTCGATTGTAAGATCTAGGTTTGCAGGTGTGCAAAACTAGGCTGATCTACGATATAGCAAGATTAGGAGAGATCTACATGGTAAGTAAGATCATTTGATTTGTAGTTTGTTGTAAGATCAAGGGAGATCTACTTGGAGTACTTTGAGTACTTATTTGACTGGCAGTATTGTTACTAACTGGTGGAGGGTATAACTCTGTGTTTGAATTGTGGTTGTAATTGGTTGTGAGAGAAAGAACTCTTGAGAGAGAGTTAATGGTATGCCCAAGAGGTGTTGGAAGAGTGTAATCTCTTTATTGTATTTCCTTTTGGATGAGTTGAATACAAGATTGTATTGTCTCTCAAATTTTGTGTTGTTTTTGATTTCTAGTTACTTGTTACTTCTGGTTAAATTCTGTGTCTAGTTACTTATACAAGGTAATCAATTGTGCTCTTAATTTTGACAAAGTGGTATCAGAGTTGTTTGTTGTTCTAGATCCTAACAAAGTGGTATCAGAGTGAGGTTGCAGGTTCATCAGAGCCTAGTTCGGAGCAAGTTTGTGTTTGATTACAGGTCACTCTCAGGGGTTTCTGACTGAGTGGGAGTAAAGCAATGGTAGAAGAAAGTAAGCTAAGAATGGAGAAATTCCATGGCAAGAATTATCAATTATGGAGGATGCAGATAGAATATTATCTATCTCAGAAAGATCTATACTTACCATTGGGTGGGGTTGCAAGTAAGCCCATGGATATGAGAGATGAAGAATGGAAGGTTCTTGATCAAAAGGCTCTAGAATCTATAAGGTTGAGCTTGGCATCATCTGTGATTTCCAACTTATCAGAAGCTAAGACAATGGTAGAGTTAATAGAATCTTTGGCAAATTTATATGAAAAACCCTCAGCTTCAAATAAGGTATTTCTTATGAAGCAATTATTTAATTTGTAAATGTTGGATGGTGGATCGGTACACAGTCATCTTAGTGATTTCCATGGATTAGTAAATCAGTTAGTTTCAGTCAATATTGCTTGTGATGATAAAATTAAGGCTCTCTTAATCTTATGCTCATTACCTAAAAGTTGTGATAGTTTGGTAATGGTAGTTAGTAATATTGCGTCTACTTCAAATATCTTGAAAGTTGATGATGTTGTTAGTGTAATCTTGAATGAAGAAATTTACAGGAAAAGCATAGGTGAATCATCAGGAAATGCTTTAAGTGTTGAAAGTAGGGGAAGGCAAAGAGAGAAGATCAAGTAAGGGAAATCAAGGTCAAAGATAGGCAGGAGATCCAGATCCAGGTATGGCAGTATAATCTACTAGAATTGTGGAAAGGCAGGGCATATAAAGAAAGATTGTTGGTTGGTTGAAGATCAGCATGAAGGAAATGAAGAAGTAGATGTTGTAGATATTATTACATAGGATGCTCTTATATGTTCCTTAGATAAAGTGGAATCTTGGGTTTTAGATTCTGGTGCCTCTTTCCATGTAACCCCAAATAGAGAATTTTTTTATGAATATTTCTAAGGAGACTTTGGAGAGATTTGTTTAGGGGATGGTAAACCTTGTCAAATGGTTGGCAAAGGGAAAGTGTAGCTAAAATTGTAGACAAGAAACACATGGGTGTTGAAGGAGGTCATGCATGTCCCAATCCTGAAGCGAAACTTGATTTTTGTTGGAAAGTTGGGTGATGAGGGATGCACAATAACTCTCACAGTGAACTCTTGGAAGGTCTCCAAGGGTGCACTTGTTTTAGTAAGAGGTAATAAAGTAGGTAATCTTTATCTATCTACTTGTATTATTTATTCTCCTTTTGGTTTATCTACTTTAGATGTAGATGCGAAGATGTGGCTCTGTAGGCTTGGTCACATGAATAAGAAGGGAATGCATGTTCTTGAGTCAAAAGGTAAGAGTTCAGATTTGAGAAGCATAGATCGAGATTTCTATAAGCAATAGAAAAAAGTGGGGTTTCTTGAAACTAATTCTACAAGAAAGGATCAAGTCTATTGCACAAAGAGGAAATTTGATGTTTTTGACAAGAACTGGAAAGCCTTGGTTTTCAAGGAGGAGATGACGGATAGAGATTAGCTCAAGGGGCTGAATAATTCTGAGTAGGGTAGTTTGGACAAGGTTATGATCCAAGGTAGGCTTGCAAATAAAAAGTCATCACTCATAGAAAAACATAGTTACCGACGTCAGTCAGGTGGAATCGATGTCAAATAGGTAGGTACCGACATCGGTCATGTGCAGACCAGACGGTGGTGTCAAGTAGGTGGAGACCAACATCAGACAGAGAACCAATGTCGGTAACCAGGTTGACACTGACATTGGTAAGGGAATTGGTGTTGGTAATCAGGTGGGATCGACATCGGTCAGATGCAGACCAGGGTCGACCAAAAAATGGATTTTAGGCAGATAGTAAGCTGTCAAGGAGTCTCAAACACCCATATGGAGGACTAAAAGAGTAAGTAAGCCTCAAATTCATTATTCCCCTTCTTTACACTACTTGTTGCTCACTAATGGTCAAGAACCAGGAAGTTTTAAAGAAGCAGAGCAGGTAGAATCTAAGAAACAGTGGGAGCATGGCATGAATCAGGAAGTTGATTCCTTAGATGAGAACCAAATGAGAGATTTGGTAGAGTTGCCAGTTGGAAATAAAGCACTAAAAGATGAATGGGTTCCCAGGTTAAAGAAGAGAGAAAATGCACACATGAGACAGAAGGCTAGGGTATATGGTCTTGAGCAGGCTGCAGGATAATGGAGGTTTGACAGGTGTATGACGAAGCACAGCTTTAGTCAATGTCAATGTGACCATTGTGTTTCCTTTACCAGGTTGGATAATATTAGCTACATTATCCTGTTACTATATGTGGTGTATATGCTTATTGTAAGGTAACACATGCAGGGAGTTGCTGAGCTAAAGGTAAAGTTAGTTCAGAGGTATGTCATGAAGAATTTGGGAGTAGCAAAATTCTTTGGCATGAGTATTCCTAGAGACAGGGAAGATCACAGGTTGATGTTGTCACGGGATGATTGTGTGAATAAGGTAGTGGCAAGGTTCAAGATGTAGGATGCAGAACTAGTTAGCACACCTATGGATGGACAGTTCATAGAACAGTGTCCCAATTCACATGATGAGGTTAAGTACATGGTATGTACTAGGCCTGATATTGCCCAAGCAGTGGGTGTTGTTAGCAAGTTTGTGGCCAATCCATGTAAGGAGCACTAGAATGCAATTCAGTGGATTTTTAGGTATCTGAGAGGGATCAGTAGCAGGATAACATGCTATGCAGGGTCAAGGACTTCTCTACATGTGTATGTAGATTCAGATATGGTAGGTTACTTGGATGACAGGAGTAGCACCATAGGATATGTGGTGGTTGGTCTTCAAGGTTAAACTTGAAGAGGGATACAAGCCAGGAAACAAAATTACACAATGTATAGGTACAGGTATAGGTGCATCTATTTATCTCTAAGTGGGAGATTGTTAGGTTGTGGAGCTAAAAGCTTCACTGATGCAAATGGAGGAGGTTGCTGAGTTATAGAGCAACCGACGTCAGTCTGATCTACCAATGTTGGTTATCTTTAGTGTTTATAGTAATCAACGTTGGTTATGTGTCAGCCAACATCAGTCAAATAGGCATCGATGTCGACAGCCTATGTGTGCATGCATTTGCATGTGCTTCCAAAATTGGTCTTATTTTAGATGGATAGTTTGTTTACATGTAAAAGACTAATTTTAGTCTTGAGTCTGCCTTTTTAATTATTTTAATTAGAAGTATAATTATTGTTTGCATGGGATCTATATAATAGACTCATGTGGCTGTATTGTAATCAAGGACGAGGAAGAGATCCTTTCGATTGTAAGATCCAGGTTTGCAAGTGTGCAAAACCAAGTTGATCTGTAGTATAGCAAGATTAGGGGAGATCTACATGGTAAGTAGATCATTTGATTTGTAGGTTGTTGCAAGATCAAGGGAGATCTACTTGGAGTACTTTGAGTACTTGTTTGACTGGCAGTATTGTTACTGACTACTAGAGGGTACAACTCTATGTTTGAGTTGTGGTTGTAATTGGTTTTGAGAGAAAAAACTCTTGAGGGAGAGTTATTGGTACGTCCAAGAGGTGTTGGAAGAGTGTAATCTCTTTATTGTATTTCCTTCTGGATGAGTTGAATACAAGATTGTATTGTCTCTCAAATTCTATGTTGTTTCTGATTTCTAGTTACTTGTTACTTCTAGTTAAATTCCATGTTTAGTTGCTTATACAAGGTAATCAATTGTGCTCCTAATCCTGACAAAGTGGTATTAGAGCTATTTTTTGTTCTAGATCCTGACAAAGTGGTATCAGAGTGAGGTTGCAGGTTCATCAGAGCCTGGTTCGGAGCATATTTGTGTTTGATTATAGGTCACTTTCAAGGGTTCTTATTGAGTGGGAGTAAAGGAATGGCAGAAGACAGTAAGCTAAGAATGGAGAAATTCAATGGCAAAAATTATCAATTATGGAGGATGCAAATAGAAGATTATTTGTATCAGAAAGATCTATACTTACCATTGGGTGGGGTTGCAAGCAAGCCCATGGATATGAGAGATGAAGAATGGAAGGTTCTTGATCGAAAGGCTTTGGGATCTATAAGGTTGAGCCTGGCATCATCTGTGATTTCCAACTTATCATAGGCTAAGACAATGGTAGAGTTAATGGAATCTTTGATAAATTTATATGAAAAACCCTCAGCTTTAAATAAGGTATTTCTTATGAAGCAATTATTTAATTTGCAAATGTTGGATGGTGGATCGATACACAGTCATCTTAGTGATTTCCATGGATTAGTAAATTAGTTAGTTTTAGTCAATATTGATTTTGATGATGAAATTAAGGCTCTCTTAATCTTATGCTCATTACCTAAAAGTTGGGATAGTTTGGTAATGGCAGTTAGTAATACTACGTTTGCTTCAAATATCTTGAAAGTTGATGGTGTTGTTAGTGTAATCTTGAATGAAGAAATTCACAAGAAAAGCATAGGTGAATCATCAGGTAATGCTTTAAGTGTTGAAAGTAGGGGAAGGTAAAGAGAGAAGATCAAGCAAGGGAAATCAAGGTCAAAGATAGGCAGGAGATCCAGATCCAGGTATGGCAGTATAATCTGCTAGAATTGTGGAAAGGCAGGGCATATAAAGAAAGATTGTTGGTTGGTTGAAGATCAACATGAAGGAAATGAAGAAGTAGTTATTGTAGATATTGTTGCACAAGATGCTCTTGTATGTTCCTTGGATAAAGTGGAATCTTGGGTTTTAGATTCTGGTGCCTCTTTCCATGCAACCCCAAATAGAGATTTTTTTCATGAATATGTCCAAGGAGACTTTGGAGAGATTTATTTAGGGGATGGTAAGCCTTGTCAAATGGTTGGCAAAGGGAAAGTGTAGCTGAAATTATAGACGGGTAACACATGGGTGTTAAAGGAGGTCATGCATGTCCCAGTCCTGAAGTGAAACTTGATTTCTGTTGGAAAGTTGGGTGATGAGGGATGCACAGAAACTCTCACAGTGAATTCTTGGAAGGTCTCCAAGGGTGCACTTGTTTTAGTAAGAGGTAAGAACGTAGGTACTCTTTATCTATCTACTTGTATTACTGATTCTCCTTCTGCTTTATCTACTTCAGATGTAAATGTGAAGGTGTGGCTCCGTAGGCTTGGTCACATGAATAAGAAGGGGATGCATGTTCTTGAGTCAAAAGGTAAGATTTCAGATTTGGGAAGCATAGATCGAGATTTCTATAAGCAATAGAAGAAAGTGAGGCTTCTTGAAACTCATGCTACAAGAAAGGATTGGGTCTATTACACAAAGAGGAAATCTGATGTTTTTGACAAGAATAGGAAAGCCTTGGTTTTCAAGGAGGAGATGACAGACAGAGATTAGCTCAAGGAGCTGAATAATTCTAAGCAGGGCAATTTGGACAAGGTTATGATCCAAGGTAAGATTTTGGATAAAAAGTCATCACTCACAGGAAAACACAGTTATCAACGTCAGTCAGGTGGAACTGACATCGATCATGTGCAGACCAAATAGTGGTGTCAAGCAGGGGGAGACTGACATCAGTCAGAGAACTGATGTCGATGACCAAGTTGACACCAATGTTGGTAAGTGAACCGACATCGGCGATCAGGTGGGATCGACATCGGTCAGGTGCAGACCAGGGTCGATTAGAAAATAGATTTTGGGCAGACAGTAAGTTGTCAAGGAATCTCAAATGCCCATATGGAGGATTGAAAGAGTCAGTAAGCCTCAAATTCATTATTCCCCTTATTTACACTACTTGTTGCTCACTGATGGTCAAGAACCAGGAAGTTTTAAAAAAGTAGAGTAGGTAAAATCTAGGAAACAGTGGGAGCATGGCATGAATGAGGAATTTGATTCCTTGGATGAGAACCAAATGAGAGATTTGGTAGAGTTGCTAGCCAAAAAGAAAGCACTGAAAGACAAACAGATTCTCAGGTTAAAGAAGAGAGAGAATGGACACATGAGATAGAAGGCCATGGTATATGGTCTTGAGCAGGCTATAGGACAATGGAGGTTTGATAGGTGTATGACAAAGCATGGCTTTAGTCAATGTCAATGTGACCATTGTGTTTCCTTTACCAGGTTGGATAATATTAGCTATATTATCCTGTTATTGTATGTGGTGTATATGCTTGTTGTAGGGTCACACATGCAGGGAGTTGCTGAGTTAAAGGTAAAGTTAGTTCAGAGGTATGTCATGAAGAATTTGGGAGCAGCAAAATTCTTTGGCATGAGTATTCCTAAAGACATGGAATATCATAGGTTGATGTTGTCTCAGGATGATTGTGTGAATAAGGTAGTGGTGAGGTTCAAGATGCAGGATGCAGAACCGGTTAGCACACCTATGGATGGACAGTTCATAGAACAGTGTCCCAATTCACATGATGAGGTTAAGTGCATGGTATGTACTAGACCTGATATTGCCCAAGCAGTGGGTGCTGTTAGAAAGTTTGTGGCCAATCTGGGTAAGGAGCATTAGAATGCATTTTAGTGGATTCTCAGGTATCTGACAGGGATCAGCAGTAGGTTAAAATGTTATGTAGGGTCAGGGACTTCTCTACATGTGTATGTAGATTCGGATATGGCAGGTTTACTTGGATGACAGGAGTAGCACCACAGGATATGTGGTGGTTGGTCTTCAAGGTTGAACTTGAAGAGGGATACAAGCTAGGAAACAAAATTAGATGATGTATAGGTACAGGTATAGGTGCAATTATTTATCTCCAAGTGGGAGATTGTTAGGTTGTGGAGCTAAAAGCTTCACTGATGCAAATGGAGGAGGTTGCTGAGTTGTAGAGCAACCGAAGTTGGTTTGATCAACTAACGTTGATCATCTTCAATGTTCACAGTAACTGATGTCAGTTATGTGTCGGCTGACATCGGTTACACAGGCACTGATGTCGATAGCCTATGTGTGCATGCATTTGCATGCGCTTCCAAAACTGGTCTTATTTTAGACAAACAGTTTGTTTGCATGTAAAAGACTAATTTTAGTCTTGAGTTTGCATTTTTAATTATTGTAATTAGAAGTCTAATTATTGTCTGCATGGGATCTATATAATAGACTCATGGGGCTGTATTGTAATCAAGGATAAGGAAGAGATCCTTTTGATTGTAAGATCTAGGTTTGCAGGTGTGTAAAACTAGGTTGATCTACGGTATAGCAAGATCAGGGGAGATCTACATGGTAAGTAATATTGTTTGATTTGCAGGTTGTTGCAAGATCAAGGGAGATCTACTTGGAGTACTTTGAGTACTTGTTTGACTGGCAGTATTGTTACTGACTGGTGGAGGGTACAACTTTGTGTTTGAGTTGTGGTTGTAATTGGTTGTGAGAGAAAGAACTCTTGAGGGAGAGTTACTGGTATGCCCAAGAGGTGTTGGAAGATTGTAATCTCTTTATTGTATTTCCTTCTGGATGAGTTGAATATAAGATTGTATTGTCTCTCAAATTTTGTGTTGTTTTTTATTTCTAGTTACTTGTTACTTCTAGTAAAATTTTGTGTTTAGTTGCTTATACAAGGTAATCAATTGTGCTCCTAATCCTGACAAAGTGGGATCAGAGTTGTTTGTTGTTCTAGATCCTGACATGATCAACATACAATCATTGATAACCTATGTGCATGAATAAAATACATTAACATAAAGGTAACATAAAACCAAGAAGGTTCCATGTGGTTGCTTTATAATATATTGAATATTCATTATAAGATATTTATGATGAGATCATGATAGAAGTGTCAATGTAAGTGTCTGCAGGTCAATACAAGTGTCTAGGCCTCTAAAAACAATATTTCTAAAATATGATAACTAGATCTAGATCTTGTCCTTACATGTTTCCACCTTTGTACTTCTCAGATCTGCCTACACATTTGTAGAGAAGATAAGTTTTATCTATTATTCATGTTTATGCAATAAAACTACTTTTTGAGTGTACTTTATATATTTAGCATTGCTCAACACTTTATTTCAAAATATTTATTTATCTAGGTTTCTAATTAATTAGACTACATGAGAATAGGTTTATTCATCATTGTGTATATGTTATTATACCCCCTAACCCTTAACTCCACATAACCAAAAAAGGGTTAAACACAGTACAATCAAATTTATCACAATCATTTGATTCATTATCACACGCATTATGTATACTACTTTTTTTGGTGCTATTATTTTCATGTTTTAATTATAATAGGAGAGGGAAAGAAAGTTTACACACATTTTTATCATTGAGATTTTGAAAGAGATAAGCATCTTCACCTTTTTCCTATTATAATCATAATCATAAGTGGTTCTACAATTCTCTATGTAATCATCAATATCTACATTTTCATGAATTAAATCATTAGTCCATTCATTATCATAAGCGTAAGGGGTTGCTATAAAATAAGAATTTTAATCACATGTTCTATTTGTCATAAGGTCTTCGTAGGCAATATATCAATCACAAAGAAGATTAAAGATAAAATACAAAGGATGAATATTCATAGGTTATTCAATATGGATTTTAATTTTGAGGGTTATAAATGTAAACACACCCAAAATAACAAGCACTAAGGCTAGGGAAACAAGAAGAAAAAACATCACTTACACAATTACCATACAAAAATTAGATTTAGAAAATGAATCAATCTCAAACTTTATAAAATTGAAACCTTAGGGAAAGCTAGGGTATTGGTTTGCTTTTTTTTCAATTGACAAGTTCACCAAGATGTTTTATCTTAAAATGGGTTCTTATATAAATTCCCTATAGGATTAAAAATTTGAATGTACCAATGTAATATTTAAATTTAGACAATAAAATACAATATTGGTAATAAATTATTTCAAATGTGTGAAATAAATTTAATAAATAAATTATGTGATTAAGGGTTAAGAGAAAACATATCGTGTTTATCATTTTTTTTGGGATCATCACAGTCATTAAACTTCATCTCAATCCTGCAATGTAGCCCTGTGTTTTATTTTTTATGGGTTTTACCTCTTTTTCTATCCTGGACACTAGCATCAAATTTGGGACACTAATGTGAATTCTAGTGTCTTAATTCCAATGTTTTTTTATATGTATTATATTCAAATCAATTTCTCCCTGAACCTATGTTTGGGCATATATCTCCTAATTCTACCTAAATTTGTGATCAGTTTGTGCATGATTAATTTACAACAATAAAAACCCTAGTTTATTGTTTTTGTACACTTGTGACACAATAAAAAGGGATTAGCATGTGATTTGAACTAACCCTAGTAATCTCATTTTTTCTAAGAGCTACCTACATATCCATATACTCTAAAAAAGCCTCGAACTTGCATGTATTTATCCCTTTTAGGTGTATGTGTGTGATGGTGATTTTGAAACTATATGCTCATAATCCTATTATAATTCTTAGTAAAAGTGAAAAATGATATTTTAATGCTTTAGAATTTAATTCTATCAATCTAGTGTATAGCTTGATTCAATATATTTTGAATAAACCATGTATATGCTAATTTAGAGGTTTGATTTATAATCAAATACTATGACCTAGCCTTTTATATATAGTGAACCTTTTAATTTGAATTAAGACCTTGTGGTGCACAAAAGGCAACCATATAATAAATTTATATCATTAGAAATACTTAAAAAGTGAAAGGTAAGAGAAAAGGGATGAGAATTAGGCAGGAAACTCCACCTAATTTAGGACACTAACGTGAATGGTAGTGTCCTAATCTAAATGGTAGTGTTTAGAGACTAAAAAGATAAAAAATACCATAGGCACTCAAGCATCCCTACAACAAGATGGATATAACACATAGTAATGAACATAATACACAAAAACTTTGGTATTATTAAAAAAGAGACATGGATCCTAGAAGCCCATGCAAGACCACACCACTAACTGCTCAACTCTCTATCTAAAGGTCTATACATACAAAATCTATGCAAAAAATATTATAGAAATAAATGGGTACCAAATATGGGTATGTAATAGTGATGAAAATTATTAGTTTTTGTGAAGTGCTATATAAGGTGTCATATCCAATTTCTAGTTTGAAAAAAGAAAGGTGTAACTAAATTAGGAATATTCACTGCTAAAATTTTACTTGGATATATGATAAGCATAATAGTACCTAGACTTTGACATAAAATGAGTGGGAAATAATATGATCAATTTGTTTCAAAGCATGATTTTTTAGATTTTCACTTGGAAAAAATTTAATCTTATGCCAAATTTTTGATTCATTAATTGTAAATAATTTTGGTTTCTTAACCCATCTTGGAGATGATTTTTTTTGAAATAAATGGGTTATGACTGGAGCTATAAATGCAATTTTCAGTAGAAAGTTCATGATTTTGAGGATGTGAAATATTATATTCAAGTGACTTGACCTTTAGAGATAAATTTTTGAATTATTTTTATAGCATATCTATGGAATGCATCATAGTAAGATTTCAATGTGTAAGAATGGTGGCACTCTTAGTAATTTAATTCAAGGGCTGAGTCTTATCATTGATGATAAAATTAAGTACACTACTTCTCATGGGTTAGTAATAGATAGATTTATAATCACAAATATTAGACATTTCATTTATTCATGCAATATATGTTCTTGAGTTGATCTCTAACATCATAATCTCTAGTTGTATTGGTTAGTACCATAGATAGGGGAGGAAAATTATGATGGATATTTTGATCACCTCTACTTTGTGATATCAAATTATGTAACTTACTTATTTTTTTATGATAACATGGATATTTCAAACCAATATAACCCTAGGGATAATAATAGGGGAGTTATGTTAGCTATCACTACCATGAGTCTTGAGGGGGGAGGAGTGAAAGGAGTCATACATGAACTTTCCCTTCAAGTTGTAACCAAAATCATCTCAAATGCAACGTTTATGCAATGTTTGTTACTAGGTATATCTAAGATTTGATCATGTATAATATCATCATTAGTTTTATTATAATTGAATTTGATCCATTTAGTTGCATGAATTGTAAACATACTATATATTCTAGGAAAAAAACATGTAACTATGACAATCATAGATTGGATCATAAAATATAAAATATTATCTTCCATTAAAATCATGTTAGGGGTTTTATTATGTAAATAAGAGGAAATTATAAATAATATTTTAATGATAGAACCTAATAGAGGAGAAATCTAAAACCGTAGAAAAATATGAAACCCTAAGGTAAAAGAGACCTAAGGTTTTTCGTACTGAATTCAATGATTGAGTTCACTATAATGTTTTAATCATTTAGGATTAATGTAAACTAAATAAATTAAAACTATGCCTATTAAAATATTGTAAAATATAAAAATAATGCCCTAATTTGAATTAAGAAATGGATAATTTGATATTACACATGGAAGATTTAAATTAGACAAAGCAATAAAGGAGATATATACTTATCTTTTTTTTGTATTTTGTTACTCATAATAGTCATCACTGATCCTAAAATTATATTTTAAATACTTCATCACTACTTAGATAAATAAATTATGTCTCAAACCTTACTTGGACACTACTAATGAACTACGATGAATTGTATTATCCTAGATCTACTAATAGTGCCTCTATATATTTTGTAGGTTTCTACCTCCTCAAATAGTTATGCCTACACATATAGATTATATATTTTCATGTTCTCATCTTTGATCATGTGTTGATATGTTATCTTTCTCCTTACTTTAAAATCCTAATCTTACTTTTGACCAAAATATGAACCTTAACAAAGAGGTTAGTAAGTTAGGTTGTATAGCCCCAACTACTCACTACTAAGTGATTGGATGTTGCCTACATTACATTACTATAAAGAGGGATCAAACCACACATAATTATTGAAGTTAGATGTATGTGTGCAACATCATGATAAATCTAGAATGCAATTCAATGTTTGGATTTTGACACTTGACACCATGCAACTGTGACTTGCATGTGTATTCATACTTAGTTATAAGGCTTATCCTTTGAGACTTTTTCAAAATATGTATGCCTTTATGATAATGTCTCAAGATAGTGTTAATTAAATTCCTCAATGTGTTTGAGTGATTCTCAATGTGATGGCTAAGTTACCAAGTGAGTGGTAACCTTATGATTGATTTGTATTTATAGTTAAATCTTTGACATTTACTATTATGACTAACCCATAAAACATGTCTAGGATACCTAATGGAGACTTTTAAATTTGAAAAATATCCATTTAGTTTTCTTGGATTTATTTGGTAGAAAGTGGACACTTACAATGAGCAAAACTATCTTATTATTGTTAGTACTATCTTGGGAGTGAAAATTAATAATATAAGGTATGGAGATACTCTACTTTGAATTTTACAAGGTTTTTATACAAACTAGGTTAATCCTAAATAAGCATATTTGGTAGATAATGTTGGTAAAGACAATAGGTGGATAGACATATATGGTAAATTTTGCACAAGAATCACATGTGTACGCAATGTCCAAGTATGTCAAAGTGTGATAAAGTTGATGTTCTCAAATTTTCTATAAACAAAGTTAGGCATTTATACAAGGCAAATTGTAGAGAGACCAAGATCGATAAGTGTCACAAGTGTGTAGGATTTGATTCAATAAATCATAACTTGAATGGCAAAAGCTTAGCTCTAGGCTTCATGCTTGGTACATAGTGAGGTAATGAATGCTCTTCTCTTTCTCTCTTTAATTGTATCTTTGATTCTTTAATTGTTAAATGTTTTAGAAATATCTTATATTAATAGGATGATCTAGGATAACTAAAGTACATCAGCCAATTTTGGAAGATATAAATGGAGATGATTAAGGCTTATGGCTAATGGTAATGAAGATATAGACCCAAAACTCTAAAATAGACAAAACCTACAGATGGGTATAGGTTTTGTCTAAGACAAGCTTGTAAATGATGTGTCTATCCATGAGAATAGTCAGATTATATTTTTAAGTTAGGGTTGACTAATGGATAAGATGCATTCCATATGTATAAACAGATACATTTTGGATAACATTAAGATTATTTTAAGCTCTATTGACTAAATACAAACTTATGTGCAGTTGGGGCCATCCTAGAAATGTATTCAATTGTAAAAGTTTTCCAAATAAGTTGAGTTAGGAATAAAACATATAAATAAGGGTATCATGCCAAATTTGGGTGTTTAAGGGGTTTATTCTCAACAATTTTCACATATTGTTGTTGTTTTTCATTTGGGGTTACATTTTCCAATTTAGCATTTTTATTTCATGAGGTTGTTTTCATGTTAACAATAGTAGTTCAACAATAATTTTTGTCCCCTGTGACTTGGATTTTAGTGGGTGGATTCTCAATAGATGGATTTGAGACTAGGTGGATAAGGGGATAGTCATGAATCATATGGTCAAGGGTTTAGAAATGAAAACATGTGTTAGGTAGGTTGATATAGGTGACCTTATGTGTAAACCACACGATCTCTATCTGGATATCAATAGACTTTTTCAAGTCTTTCATGAGGTCAACATCAACATAAACACAATTATTTGGGTCAACATCAACATAAATACAATTATTCAATTAAGTCAAATAAAAGTGTTTCATATCATTACGTATCACATGCCCCATGGATTGGACTATTTTCTCAAGGAAGGCCCATAGCGGGATCAATAACCCCATAAACTTGACCTAAACATGGACTTTGAGATAGGTCTACTTGGAGACTTTGAAATCTTGATTTCAACATGATAGAATCATCAAGGTATTTTGCGTGAACCAATCATTTATATTGGAAAGCCAAGCTTGCACAAGATATGGTTCCTTAAAGGAAAACCAAAATTAACCTTTTGGTGAGGTTGTGATTCCTTCCCAACTTGATTACATTGGATTCCCAATGGTGTTTAACCTAGGTTTGGAGAGAATCTTTAGGTGAGACACAACCATCATAATAAGTAATAAGATAATTATTTTCATACCATCTATAAACAAGTTCTACAACATTAATATCTAAAATAACATTAACAAACTAAGGAGGGTTCACATAATCGTTACCTCATCATATAATTTTGAGATTAAATTCTAGGCTCACTTTGGTGCCAAGCTCCATGTCATCTGCAATAATGGTTGTGTCTAGTTGGTTGATATCGATTTAAATATACTTAACCTGCCATATGTTATTTCTAAAATTAACGCAAGAGGGTCTAAAAAATATTGTAATGGATGTAGGAAAAAATGCTTGACAAGACATCACATCCTAATGCAAACATGCAAAATCCTAACAAAACAAGTTTCTCATTTGAATCCTTATATCCTCTTTAAAAATCAACATTCTTATTTCTATTTAGAACTACAAGTTTTTTAATAAGAAAAAAAAATCTTGATTAAAAATCGATATTAAATTTTAATTTTTCAAATGTATGCATTTAACAACTTGCCATCAATTTTAGCAATGAATTTTTAATAAGAAAAATAAAATTAAATATTTTTCCTTAATTAAAAATTGAAAATGAATGTAATTTGTTCTAAATGTACATGTTTAGCAGCTTACCATTAATCGTAACAATGGATTTTAGGAGTAAAAAAATATGTAACCTACTCTTTTCATTTATTGTAATTACATTACTTTTCACATTTTCATTTACAATAAAAATTTGCATGACCTTGTTTTCACTTCTATTTATAATTGAAATTAAAATTATTTATTTCTAATAAAATTTAATTAAATTTACATCGCCTCTAAATTATTAACATCAAACAATGTAGATGAATAATGTGTAACTTGTAAGTACTGTATAGTTAAATTGCACTCCGATATTTCTAATTTTCTATTTAACTTTAAATTGAGATGGGTTAATATAATATAGGGTTAAGAATATAGAAATAAATAAGCACAAGGGTGATAAACAGATCTATAACATGCCAATTAATTACAAACTCAAATAAATACCATTCTAAATTTAAATGTTGATATATGATAAAAATAGGAATTACAACTATTGATTAATATTACATAACTAATAAATAAGATTACCTAGTTGGTTTACTATGTGTATATAGATTTGATATGGAACATGTTAAAAATAAACTAGATCTAGATTCTGGTTCAATCATTAGATTTTGAAAATGTACATTTTGTGAACTCAAACACTTGCATTTGGACTAGATAGTTACATCGATATTGGTGCCTAAGTTAGACATAAGTGTCCAGTATAAAATATTGACTAGATTTAGATGTGACCGCCTAGAACATTCTATGTTTTTTATCACATTTTCTCTAGTGTATTCATATATCACATACAGGGTGTCACTTTTTGTCAAATTATTAAACCTTAGATTTTCCACCCTTATACTAACTGTGGAAAAATGGGTTAGTGGGCACATAGTATCGAGTTTCCCTAAGGTCCTCTCTGTCAAAAGGTGTTTCCTACATAGTCAGTACTCTGAAGAAGGCCTCAGACTTATGTATCTCTCCCCTACGTGTTGACTTGTGTGTACATAAAGATGCAACATATGATAAGCAAGTATTTAGAGTGACCTAGCATTTAACCTGGTAAATATAGCTCATGAAATGCTCCTTCAGTACATCTAACTTGTAGATGGGTTGTCCCTATGACTGATATTTAAATATGAAAGAATAGCAAAGCTTTGCTCACTTGAATGCTTGATTGAATGCTTTTGCTAAGTTGCATTATGAGTTGTTAGGTCTATGCTTAGTGAGGAATGAATGAGGGTTGATAGTGTGTGTGTGTGTTTGTGTGTGTGTGTGTGTGTGTGTGTGTGTGTGTGTGTGTGTGTGTGTGTGTGTGTGTGTGTGTGTCTGTGTGTGTGCACGCGCGCGCATGCATGTGTGTCCCTTTTAAATATATCTCACACTAAAACACTTAGGCTGACCTTTAGGATACATTACAATTGTAAATTTGATGACTTTAGGGTACTGGACACTTAGTTTGGCACGTGACAGTAACATCGATGTCGACATCCAGTTGGGGCATAAGTGTCCATGAAGTTGGAAAATAGGTATAGGTCTAAAACTTGCAGAGAATGACAATAAGTAGGTTTATAGCATTTTGCATAGTATAGAAGGTTTAGGTCATCAAAAGAACATATGATCGGATTAAGAGATAAGCAAAAGGCACAAGAGATAGTGGATGTGAGCCTTTCAACAATGGGAAGGTTTAGGAACTAAAGGGTACAACCATGATAGGTATTTTCCAAGTGTACAAGATTGAGGTGTTATATAATTTAGATTTAGTGTCTACATTTTCTTTACTTTTTGTTAGATTGCTTTATTTTTAACAATTTAATACATAGTTTTGTTTCTTTATAGGAAAGTACACGGAATATAATTTAATGGCCAATGCACATGCAATGGAAAATGGTTTAATAACATGTTCGAGGGCATCCTAAAGCCTACATACATGAAATAAAAATGAATGCAATGCAAGGTCCTGCTTTGCTTACATCATCATGCCATTTTCAACTACTCTCGTGCATGAACTAAAGCTTGAATCAAAGCTTAAAACATAAAATAATGTTTTGTATATAAAATAATTATTAAAAAATGTGGCATATTAATAAGATATAAACATGTAATCACTGCACTAAATATGTAGTACTATGGCTAGAAATTATAGTGTGCTATAAAGGAGCCCATGTTACATGAAAGACATTTAGACTCCACACATGAGTAAAATAGAGAGCCTTCAAAAAGCGATCTACGGTGATGCCATGGTGCATTTTTTCCTTGGTTTACCCACATGAGAGGTTGGTTCAATTAAAATACCCTAAGCTGTATAATGTTAGTTATCACACTTTCAACAACATCTGTGTAAAAATACAATGTCTACCTTGTGGTTAATTATGTCCATGGTTAGTTGAATATATAATTTTAAAATATTTGCTAATAGTCCTTAGCAATTTGTCTATTGTCATGAAAATGTACAAAGAAAGTACAAAAAAATGTAGATAATTGGTTGTTGGGCATGCTAGGAAGTGTGTACGACTAGGCTATAGAGGGCTTCGAGCATGCTCCAAGTGCATTTTTTACACTTAGGAAAGCTTGTACGAATGAGCATTTGGGGGCTCCAAGCATGCACATTTTGCATTCATCTGTAGACCTTATGAGTCTACCCAGATGGGCATTTTGATAAGCTCGCCTGTGATTGAGGTTGTCTTATGTCCTCCACTCATGAGGACAAAACATTAAGGTGAGCACACTCAAGGTGACCCTAGTGAGTGCACATTTTACCCTTCCCTGTGCACATGAATTTTAGACCAAACGCACAATTCAACACCTCAAACAAATTAATGTTTATTTAGTCTCTAGGAAACGTACAATGAATATATATGTGGCATCATTTCATTTAAAAACAACTATAAAATGGTCAGAAAGTGATTAAAAAAACTCTCAAAAAATGAGCCTTCGTTGGGCCTAGGCAACAATACCTATTGCTTTAAAGCACGTACGAACATGCTTCGTTGGGCCTCATGCACGCTCCCATCACATTTTCCCTGCATGTCCATTTGTATGATTTGATGTATTAGAATGCAATATAAATTTTTTTATAATATACTCCCAAATTCATATATATATATATATATTTTCAACCATACGAGTAAATAATTATTAATAAATTCTTGAATTAGAGATTTTCTGAAAAAACTAAGTTTTTTTATTGACATTTCGATTCACACTTCATGAACATTCATTCTCATATCGTGATGATGGTTCATGCAGTGTAAACCGAAACATCGATTAAAAAACTCTGACACAATTTTTTCCATAAAATTTCTAATTCAATCAATGGATTGTGGTAATACTATCTTATTAATAAATTCCTTACACTTCGAGATGCACGCTGACGTCACACAAATTAGCGCCGCTATCAGATGCATGTGCGTCGACCCTCCGTTCTCGTGATCAAGAAAAGCGCAGCGCAATGTCAATTATGTAGTGAATGCAAATGAAAATATCTGTACTCTCTGACTGCATGTTGTTTATTTTGAAAGGCCAGTCGTAAACTGTAAAGTTTCTGTAACCATGGCATTTGGGTCGTTGGGGGACAAGTCGGGGGACAATCCGTAAAACATAAAAGTTGTGTATGGGTTTCACTGTGTTTAGAACTCTTTTTTTACTAAATTCCATCAACGGAGTAACATCGTACAGGGAGAATATTCTCTGCCATGCAAGTTTGCAACACCGGAAGTCTCGTGATCTACAAAAATACAGCTTAGGTAGGTCTCACTGAATGACAGCTATCTCGATCATATACTAAATGCTCTCTGTCCGGATGCAAATGCATTCAATAGCTTTCCTTTCAATTGTGAAAGGTGCACGCTTCCACTGTTAATTTATCTGCAAACAATGAACATCCATTTGCTTGTGAGTTCAGTCTTTGTTTGTACAAAAAGCACGTGAAAGAATCTCCCCGTGGAGTCGAAAAGGTCAGAGGACTGTCTTACCTAGTGTCCCATGTGGTGCCTTTTTTTGGGGGGATTCAGATAGCCTGTGCTAGCTGTCAGTAACTTCAGTGATCCGTCTTTTCAAATGTGATAAGACGAGATCCAATTTGGCATTCATATCGTCATATCGATCGCACTCTCCTTCTGTGTCTTCATTAGTTGCTATTCCGTTGGATTGGTACTTTCCACCTCTTATTTCTCCTCAATTGTCAATTAACAATTCCACATTTAAGTAATAATATTATCTTAATAACAAAGGTGTCATGTGCTAAGTTTTTTTCGAGATTTAAATAGACAAATTTTAAGAGTGTTATTGATATCACTGTACTTAACAATATCCTACCAAAAAAATTAGAAAGAATTTTGTAGATAATGAATCAAACATATCATAATAGTGGAAAAAACTAGTGATGTGGACTATTGATAATCCTCTTTATTACATCTTTATCAACCACCCAATGTTTGACATTCTATTATTTTCTTTGGATTTTAAACATTCATTGAGCAAGATTTTACATGTGTGTTTTTTCATGAATTTTTTTTTAATTTAAATTAATTTTTAACTAAATTTTTTTATAGAGTCATCATCAAATATTGGGGAAAGTCAAACCATAGATAATTGTTTACTGAATTGCTATAGAAATATCTATTTCCAATTCCAATTTTTTTGTTCATCAAATGTAAAACAAAGATACCGTTCTATAACTTATATTAACTGCATCTTATTTATTTTTGAGTTATTTTTTTGCATGTTTTCAAATTGACCTTACAATATAGTTAATTAGGCTAGGTTATCATGTTTTTGTTTCAATAGTAAAGAATAATTATATTAAATTCACAAAACATTGGTCATGTAAAGACTCAACTAGATTAAATCCACATATTACAAGTCTTGAGCAAAACATCTAAAGCTTCAATTTATTGAAGAATTTATATCAGATATGAAAATATACACCATATTACATCGGATTGTTTGCAATTTCATCACTTCATATACTTCTACAAGAATTTATGGTAAAATTGATTTCTGATTATGTCATTGATGAATTGCTTTGGAACCTTAGCTTCAACTCATGTTTGGTTCTTGAAAACAACATCATCATCCCATCTGCAAACCCATTTCATTATTATAAATCAAGATAAGCCAACACATAAGAATCAAAGAAGAGCAATTTCAAAAGTAGTATCCTTTTAAAATTAAAAGAAGTAGAATTCAACAATGCGTTGGTTCATATCAGCTTTGCTTCTAGAACAATTGATAATTGCAGAAGTATTCATAAATCCTTCCAAAGCATTAACCTTCACAATAATGCAATGCATGGATCAACTATAGACAAATATAATTATAAAGGATCGAAAAAACACAAGTCTATTTGTGTGTAAATATTTTGAATTAATAAGTTACAACTTTACATCATATTTATGGGTACATATGAATCAAGTCAATCTATGGCTTTACATCATATTTATGGGTACATATGAATCAAGTCAATCTATGGAGTGAATACACTATTCATTTCATTTAGCTTTAACCAGCTATTATTGATTGCTCCTTTGGCTAATCATATCACCTTATTTTTTATGCTTGAAAATATGTAGGGCTTTTGGAAAGGCAAGGTGTAAGTTTTTAAACCAATTGAATATAATATTAAGATTTGTTATGCACTAATTGGTAGAGATTTTTTCATGTTATTGGCAGCCTCATATGATTTAAGGTGAGACTCAATTCAGGGAATACTTTGGTTTTTGTGTTTGAGATACATATATATACACATACACATACACATACACATACACATACACATACACATACACATACATATATATACATATACATATGCATATACATATACATATATATATACATATATACATATATATACATATATACATACATATATATATATATATATATACATATACATATACATACACACACACACATATATATACATATATACATATACATATATATATACATATACATATATACATATACATATATACATATACATATATACATATACATATATATATATATATATATACATATATATATATATATATACATATATATATATATATACATATATATATATATATATACATATATATATATATATATATACATATATATATATATACATACACATACACATACACATACACGTACACATACATGTACATGTACATGTACATATACATATACACAGATACATACATACATACATACATACATACATACATATATATATATATATATATACAGATATATATATATATACATATATGTATGTATGTATGTGTGTGTATGTATGTGTACACACACACATACACATACATACATACACATACATACACACACATACATACATACATATATGTATATATATATATATCTGTATATATATATATATATATATATATATATATATATATATATATATATATATATATATATATATAAAGTAATAAATAGACATGATGTGTTTAAAATTTAGCATGAGTTTGAACTAACCGACATTGTGTCATATTTAATGCACACTGGTAAACCTAGTTTTTGATGAAACTTTGGAACAACACTGAACATGATTTATCATGTCACCAAAGTTAGTAAAGCATTAAAAATGAGTTGAAGATTTCAAAACGCAATAGAAAATACTATTAAATTGTTAAAGTTGGTCATAAACTTGGAAGATAATAAAGCTATGGCGTAGCTGATAGATTTTCCTAAATTGGATGCGGCCTCGATGCCAAGGTCAAGATGAAAACAATTATTGACATTCATTTCGCTATCTTTGGCAACATTTAGCATAAGATAACATTGATCACATGATACCTTTTAATGATCTAGTGATATAGTCAATCAAAAATTATTTGATCATGATTTAAGATTTGAATAGTAATGAAGTATATTAGACTTTATATACAAGTATCTTACAATATTATTATATTCTATCCAAATTTAATGGTTACTAGTGCAAAGATACTACTTTGTAGTAGCCAAAATTTAAAAAGGACAAATTTAAAAGTGATCTTATCACTAATTTTTAGCTTTGGTTTATCCCATTGAAATAATGTTAGTTTTAAATATTATACATAAAAGGTGTGATAAGAGACATATTCAAACTAACTTAAAAAAATCAAGGATTATTAGAAATCTTAAAAACTCAGGCAAAGGCATGATTCCATCCATATATAACTAGATCACAAAGACTTACAAGTTGCCTTTGGGTTTTGATATATATTTGGAAATAATTTATAATATGGATTATAATGATGACTTAACATGCTGAAACTCCGTAGAGGAATAAATAGGTGTTGGGGTTTTCTATTGTAAATATAGCTTTGATGTTGAAGTCTAGCCCAACGAGCTAGCATGTTAGCCCTTTCACACAAGACTGAGGTCTTGTGTGCTCACCCAAAGCATGTAGCTTAAGACCGGTTCATGTAGATTTTTGTTGATCAATAATACTTAGTTATATTCTTTATGTTAAACATGTGTTCAATTAGATATTCTGTAAAATTGAAGGTAGACTATTATGATCTTTGGAGTTCTAAGTTTGATTACCATAATTACACCAATTATCATCATTGTAGTTTCAGAGTTACTTCTTACAAAATAAAAAATGGGCCGAAATTCATACTAAGTCCCAATGACTATGATTAACTTAGACGACATCATTCATCATGAACACAAGAAGTATGATAAAACCCACAACTTCATATATTAGGTTTAAGCATAAAAAACTAACAATACATCCATCCCTCATCATCCTCATAGTCCTTTACAATAGGGTATTTATACTTGTTTAACCCTAACCAAGTGTTTACAATCATACATGACTCAAGTAATTATCCAATGAACTCCCATAGACTAAGAGTTATGGCATTCAAAAAACTTTCTCCTCCTATAGACCTAGGCCTTTACACCCCCTATATCCATGCTCTATGCTAGATCCTTATTATTGTGTGTTCCTCTCTTTGTGGGCTGGTGCAAAACTTCCTATAAATAAGGTCTGGGTGCCCCATATGAATTATTCCTTTAATTATTCCCACTTTCTATGTGCCCTAGTCATTCACTTTAGTTTTGAGTCCTAAGTCCTTGTGTTCCTCGTGACTAATTATTCTTTGACTGGGTCCTCTCACATTGGACCTTCCATGCTATTGTGTTCTTGTACCCTGTAGGTTTCATGCCATGGTGCTTCTACACCTATCAAGTTTCATGTCATGGTCCTTCCATGTCGTATTGGTCCTGCATCAAAATGGACAATACTTAGCCAAAAAATTGGGGCCAACATCACCCCACACGAAGTTATTAGTCCATCCTAGACTAAGTCATACTAGTGGATTCTATAAAAAACTCAGGTCTCATCTACTTGATATCCATCTTAACATTATCGCAATGTGATATTGCCTCGAGCACTTTGGTAGTTATTTCTTCTACAACCCCTTTCAATTTCTTTATCTCCTCAAGTTGGTTGGATACCTCATTGGCCTTCTTAACCAATTCATCTAGGGATGTGGTAAAATCCTTTTAGATGTCTTCAAGTGTTGAGACTTCCTTGGCAACCTATCCTTGCAGGGCAGCAAAAATTACACTCAATTGTTGATGATGAGTATTGATGGCTTCCTCCATTATCTCCACATCTTTAAATACCTTAGCGCACTCAGTGTGATTGCTTATTAAGATCACAACATCAACCAGCTACCACCTCTGGGTTCTTTCAACTTGGAATTGAGCCTCCAAGATTTTATTTGGGAGCATCAACCTCTCAAAAGTTCCATCCAAAATGGAGATGACTTTACCAACCCTTTTTAAGGTACGCTTGTAGCCCTTTGTTACCTTGGTGAACTACTCTGCCAGCTCTAGTCCCTCATCCTTTGATGTGGGATAATCCTTGCATCACTTTAACAAAAGGTTCACCAAGGTTTATAGCTTGCCTATGGCATCCCTACCAAGAGGTATGCCATATGTTAGTGTTGGTTCCTATTACAAAATTATTTTACATAGGTTTAATGTTTTCACTTTTCCCTTTGTGGCCTCATGGATCTGATGCTTTAGAGTAGCCACTTCCTCAATGAGTGCTTGTTTAGTAGCAACCTCTTTATTTTACATACCAACAATTTAGGCATGTTTATTTTTGATTATGTGTGCATCAGAATTATATAAAATGTTCTCGTGTGTGACCTCCATGGCCAGCTTAAAAAATGATGCACTTGCTTAAAGAGGGGATCTTTTGAGGATCCACCCATAGTGGTTTAGGTAATGAAAGAGTATTCGGTCCCAAGGAAAGGCTATCTAGAGGGATCTCAGATTCTCATTCCTTATTATACATGTCTAGAAAAAAGGACACCTACTTTCTTGTCTCCAAGGTTACATCCTGAGGGATGAAGTGTGGCCATAGATACAACATCCAGTTAAGGATGCCAAATTGATAAAATTTATGTAGGTTGGTAGATGCATCATCACTAGGCTCTTCCATGGACCCATCTGGTTCTTTCCCCTTACTAGGGTCATGCTCTAAGGTGGCCTCTTCATCAATATCCATGGGAGTGCTACCAATGGCCCTTTCACTCTCTTCTTCTTCAATGTCCTCCTCTTTACCATAAAGTGGTTCAACATCAAGTAGCAAGTCATCAGAGGTGACTTTATCCTCCCACATCAAAGGAGTCTTTTTAGAGTCAAAATCTGAGTTATGTACTTATAATTCAAGAATTATTTATTGGGGTGCTTATCCTATGGTGTGTTCTTGGGAAACTCTTAAATTAGATGATTTTAGGGGAGATAGATATGGATAAGTTAGAGGTAGAGGGACTTGTGGTGGTGGATATTTTGGTGGAGATAGTCAGGGAGGAGAAGGGCATGATGGATAAGGGCATGGTGGAGATGGATAAGGGTGAGGTGGAGATGGAGAAGGATGAGATGAAGATGCTGGGGTAGAATTTTGCCACTTCTATGGAGCCTCATGCCCACCTATGCTAGCATCAAGCTCTATCCACTTCTTCTTCAATGGGGGTTCTTTTGAGAGCTTCTCCTTAGGGTCTCCACTCTGGGGATCCTTTTAGGGTCGCATTATATAGAATAAGCAATGCACTTATTCTCCCACCATTATTTGATTTACCTTAATGTCCATCAAGTTCATCTCCATCTTCTCTTGATAGGCCTTATTACTCGGATAGACAAATATTTTTTGGAGAGTATGTATCTCCATATCAATCTTCTTAACTTTCAAGATAATGGGTTATGCATCATATATCTAGGTCATGGAGTTTTATGAAATACTATGTTGAGAAGGTGCATGATAACTTTATCCATGCATAAAACTCTTTGAATGAGTTCATTTTGATGCACAAAATGGGTAAGTGCTAATTCATGATAAACTATGCTTGCTCAGCAACCAAAGGGGGAAAATCTTTCAGGATGTGCTACTCATTCCTGAACACCACCTTCATTCTATTGAACCAATACCTTATCTTGATTTTGTATGAGGGGGTGATGTGTTGAGGGCATGTGAACACCTTATATCATTCAATAGGGGACTTGTGTATGGGTGGGTATATCCACTTTAGCACTCCCAAACTATAATCTAGTACCCCGATCTCATAAAAAACCATTAAGAGAATAAAATACCCCCCATGGAAACCTATGCTTAGGCATTTAATGGGTCTTCTCTACATCCTCAATAATATTTTGGGTAAAATACATAGCCTAAATGTACTTTAATCCCTGAGTGACTTGGTAGGCAATATATAGGTGCACCATGTCAACTTCTTTCCATTAATTGGTCCCACTGATCTTAGTCATAATGATTCATGTTGTAACCTAGAGAGTGGGATCTTGTAGATTCTTGATGTACATGGCATGGCTCTAATTCTAGTACATGAGCACTATGGTAATCTTTTGGACCTCCTTGATGTCTACCAAGTTATCAATCACACTCAACCTTGAGCATTATAGTCCCATAACCTTACTTATCTTCTCGAGCATGATTTTGATATTATTCCCAGTAAAGTAGATATAGTCCTTATGGATGCATGAGAGAAGGAATTGAACCACTTATGTGGGTTTTCCAAAGTATGGTAAATTAAAGAGCTAGAAAAACCTTGCAACATCTAGCTGGTTGAAGATTTTAAGATCAAACACCACCTAGTTCTTGGTGTTCTGGTACTCAACTTGGTAGTCATTTTGGAGCTCAACCTCATTTCTAGGTTGTTGATGATTATAATTGAAGATTGTACAAGTGGAAACCTTGGAGACCTAATTGTCCATGTGTAACACTAATTTTGGATACTGTATTTCCTTAATTAGTAGAGGTGGGGGAGGGGATGATAGATCCTTCTTTGTCAGGGATGATTGAACCTTCTTTGATTTTTGTGTAATATTTGATTCCTCTTCCTTTGTGCATTGAACTTGTTATTTTGGAGTCTCTTCCCTAATAAGCACTGTGTCTCCTCCATGCACCTCCTCTTTATTTGGTATCATAGGTAGGGGTTTAATAATTTGTGCCTTTTTATTAGGCCATATCACCCTTTGAGGTGCCTAAAGGTTGACGTGTGGTCATCCAATGTTTCTAAATGAATACATGGTTATAACTGACTGCTTCAGCTTTTCAAGCTTGAATCTCCTCTAATGGTAGACTTATGTAACCTATAACCTATAACTTTTGATACTACCCTTATCTTTCTTTAATTTAACCAAACCTATAATACCTATCCATAAATTTACAGTGCCCTCTGTAGGTTATTGTGGAAACTATTTCACTTTGCTTGACTCGAGATTCGCTTTCCTTGGCTCTATTAATCTCAAATACTTGCAAAGGTAAAATGTAAAAAGAGTTTAACTTGCCTGTTTATAGGCTCATGAGGGGGTTCACCATCATTAATACCTTTTATTCGCATATCACTTCATATCATTAATGTAAATCCTTAAAAGTCACCTCACTTCAATCCTCACTTTTGGTAATTAATGTATTTAATGATATTGTCACATCACACCATTGGTACCTCTCTTACCATAACTATTATTTCCACATTAATGGCATGTCCCATCTTGCACCTTCCTAAAGTGGAGGATAATGGTGTCCCACATTTTTCATAGGGTGGAAGACAACTACCCCTTTTGAGTTTTCAAACTTAAGGTGGGAACACTCCACCCTTTTGTGCCTTAAATAACTCTAGCACCTTTAGGTACTTGTGCACCCTGAATACCTTTCATTCCAATGTCCTTTGCAGGCCTATGTAACACATGCATCTAGGTAACTTTCACACTTATCTATCTTAAACAAGACTTTAGATCTCTTACCCCACACTAAAACTGAGTCATGGTCCTCTATGAAAAAAATTTAAAAACAAAGACATAAACAAGATAATGCATGCAATAAAGGAAGTGATTTTATTAAAAACAATAAATCCTAAACTAATGGAAGAAGCCTTATTGTGATACAAAAATTTAAATTATTCATAAGTGCAATACGACTAGAGTTAGCTTTTATTATAATACCTAATAAGGATTTGGTTATCCATCCTTTGTAATTGATATGCTCCAATAGGTTGAATTTTATGAATGATGATAGGACCATCCCAGTGAATCCAAAGCTTTCTAAGATGGCATGCAAATTTGGAGTCGTATAATAAGACCTTCATTCCTGGTGATTTTTTTTTTAATATGGTGATCATGCCATACTTTTTATTTTTGCTTTTTCACATCCTGGCTCCAATGAGTGAGGAACTGAGCTTCATCCAGTTGTATCAAAATATCAAGGTGTGCTTTAAAGGATGAATTTTCATCTAATTATCCTATGTGTGTTATTCATAGAGATGGTACCAAAAACTCAACTAGTAGGACTGTTTATTTGCCATATACATAATTGAATGGTGTGCTCTTGTTCAGGCACTTATAAGTCATTTAGTATGCCCATAGGATCGTAAATACCATATCATCCTAGTCCATTTAGACAATATTACAAATCTTTGTTAAGGTGGTGCCTAGGATCTTACTAGAGGATTTGAAATTTTCATTGGCTTGAGGGTGATATGAGATACTTTTGTGGTGTGCAATCATGAACTCATTCAGTAAGACATGAATTATTTCATTCAAGAAGTGGGTACTGTGATCACTAGTGAAACTCAGTGGGCATCCAAAAAGAGTTATAATATTCTCCCAAATGAAGCATGTAGTAGTGGTAGTATCATAATCTTTTATTGGCATAGCTTTAGCCTAACACATGAGATAGTCAGTTACATTGATAATGTATTAAGAACCTATTCATCATCTAGTTAGAATGATGGGGTCGATAAAATAAATGGCCCATTTTTCAAATGGTTCTTGAGAAAGTATTGGTTGTAGAGGATTGACATCTATTTGGTTAAGTGTTACTATATGCTAACATATATCACATTGCCTAACATATGCTTTAGCATATTTAAAGAGAGTATTCCACCATAATCAATCTAGTAGAACCTTACATGTGGTATCCTCTACAACATAGTGTCCTCTATCAATTCCTTCATGAACTTATCAAAGTATTTCTAGATGCTCATGTTGTATAACATAGTGTCGAAGAATCTCATCATGACCAAGTTTTTAAATATCTCCTCCTATGAGTTCAAATGATGCATCATGGACCATGAGTTGCTTCATGGCCTAGGGAGTGAGACCATTAGGAACTAAACTAGAGGTTAGAAAAGTAGTATTATCCTTAATCTCCTTTGGAACATGGGTGACACAAAATAATTGAGCCTTAGGTAGCTCATCTTCAATGGTGCATGAAGGCTCTCTAGATTCGATTTGGGATAAGTGGTCAGGTCCACAGTTGGTTTTCCTAGGTTTCACCATAAAAAAAATTGGAAATCTTGGAATAATACTATCTAGCAATAGATCCATCCATGTAGTAAAATTTTATTGACAAGGTAATTCAAATCCTCATGATCTATATAGAAAACAAAAGGAGTGGATAATAAGTACTGTCAAAACTTATGCAAAGCATAAACCATTGACAATGCTTCTCATTCCATTATAGTTCTTTTCAATCGAGGTGAGATTCTTGATAGCAAAGTAAATTAGATGATCTAGGTGACCTTCTCTTGGTTGTGTAAGGATTGTACCAACGTCCATTATAGATGCATCAACATAGATATGGAATGGTATTATCCAATCAAGAAATTAGATGATAGGAGCAGTAACCAGTTTATCTTTCAGTGTTTCAAAATATTCTTTACAAGAAGTGATCCATATGAAATGTTCATTATGATTTAGAAGTTCCTCTAGGGGCATGACAATATTTACATATCCATGGATGAAATTTTTATAGTAACTGGTATGACCCAAAAAGACACAGAACTCATACTAAGTCTTGGGCACTAGGAGGTGAAGAATAACAAACACTTTTGTCAGGTCTACCAGGAGTCCTTTGTAAATAATATGTCCTAAGAGCACACCAAAAGGTGCAGTAAATAGACATTTTTTTATATTTAATGATATTTGTAAGACCTAACAATGCTCAAACATAAGCCTCAAGTTAGAAAAATGGTCCTTGACCAAAACATAAACTATCCAATCATCCAAATAGACTTGAAGGAACTTTTGGATGAAGTCTTTAAAGGTTTCAACTACTATTCATGAAAATACCATTGGGACATTTTTCAACCTGAAGGGTATGATAGTATATGGAAAAGATCCCCTTTCAGTGGTAAACATGTTTTAGGTTAGTATTTTTTAGATATTTATACCTGATGGTACCCTAAGAAGCCATCTATGAAGATATATATCTCACATCCAAAAACACCTTTAATGATTTCCTCCATAAATGACATTAAGAAGGCATCAATGACACATGATGTATTAATCACTCAGTAGTCTATGCAAATACGGATGCATCCATGCTTCTTGATACTAATCACCATGGGACTAACCCATTCAAGTTCATAAATGGGGGTGATTAATTTGGCATGTAACATGATGTCAATTTTCTCTTTAACTTACACTCGTAAATTAGGATTTATTCTATATGGCCATTTCCTAACTGGTCGAGTGCCTTCAACTAGCTTGATATGCATTTTTCCCAAGGATAGGTGAACTCCCTTCATTTCACTATATTTTTTTGGGAAGATATCCTAATATTATTTTAAAAACTCAAATATTTTTGAAATATTAGTGTTAGTCTAATAATTTCCTACTATTGCCATCTTCAGTTCTTATTTCATGTTGATGTTATGTTGAACAGTCTGAATAGGTTTGCTATAGGGATTATCTATAAGGGCACCTATATCCTAAACATAGGGATGTTCCAACACCCATAGGAACATCTAAATGATTGGATAGTGGGTCAAGTGAATTTGATCCTTCACCTTATTCTACTTGAAACATGAACTTTTATTTCCCTAGATGAATTTCTTCACATTGGTCTTGATCAATAACTGGAGTTATAACATGAGAACCAATGGTGTCAATGGTTCATTGAATATGTGTAGTGATTCCTCAAGGTCATAATGAATACTTATCAAATGGTCTTCTAAGAGACTTGGGTCACCTAAAACCTCTTCACGTATGGCTTAAAGAGTGAGGCACAAATCCATCCTTGGTGAATAATAGGATATTGTCGAGTTCATGATCTCCTTCAATAGATACTATAATTTGGTACCCATGTGTCATTATTCATGAACATACCATGTCCATGCCCATGTGCATAGAGTCTCATAGAATGCATGTACCCATAAGTACTCTAGTAATTATGTCACTTCATCTCTCTACATTGTCTCATAGGGTTCGATGTGAGGTTCTAGTGCTTGTATTCCAATATAACTAATTGATCCCTTGAATTTGTTATCATGGTAAAATAAATGATGAAAGGTATATCATACTTGGTCCTAGTGAAGGAGTTATTCATGGTGGGTTCTCCACCATCTTGAATTAGTTCCATCTAAAAGATTAAATAATGACCTCATACAATCACTTTTGGAGACAAAATCTTGTAAGGCACTGTATGAAGTCACATACCTCCATTTATTCATGGAAACATGGAGCCTCATTGAGTCTTTCAAGTGGTACCTCTATGATTAGTCCCCTCATGTCTTGACTAATGAAAAGGCACATAAACCTATGACATTTATAAAACTGGCATAGAATGGTCTCCTAAATTCCAATTGCACTACACACTCTTCCAATGAGGTCATAGTTTCTATGTGCCCAATAATTACAAGAATTTATTGTAGTGTCAAAGAGGGACTGAGTGTCTAACCATATAGTAATTACCATCAAGATTTGGATCTCTTTGCTCATCATCTCTGGTAGTGACATTGTAAATGTGGTTAATCTCTTCTTCCACATTGATGGGTTCTATATAAGGGGGACCCTATGTTTAATCTAAGGGAATAACAATGCATTGGTTAGTGTTCTCAAAACTAATATACCACTTCTTAAAAGTTAGATCTACATTATTTTCATAGCACTAAGGCTATCCTGAAAGAGATAGGAAGTCATCTACCTCAACTAATTCAAGAACCTCAAAATCTACCTTAAAGGGTACTCCAAGTATTTCAACTGTGGCATTCTTGAGGACACCTATTAGTAAGGCACAAGTCTTGTTAGCCATGAAAAACATGTGAGGTGATGGTTGAAATACTAGACTAGAAATTTTTTTCTAGGCATCTTTGGTGAGGACATTCACTTTTATGCTAGTATCGACTAGTATGTCCCAGATTACCCATCCATCGATGGTAGCATTGACTAGTATCTCTATATCTTCCAGAGGGAAAAGGGAATAAGAGTGTCTTGCCTTTAAACATGATTCAAAAAATGATCCTCAATCTACCGAGTGACATGGGTTTGAGAATTTATTGGTGTTTATGTTTGATTTTTAAGCCAAACACTTAGTTATGGGATAATGTCCTCATCTAGCATGTGCTTGCATAGCTCTTGTAAGTCATCACATGACATATTTTATGGTTTAGTTGACCTTTGTATAGCAACAAGCTACGTTTATTCTTTATCTTTGAGGAATTGAATATCTCCCTAAAGTTCTCATACCAATGCCATCATATCTTGGAGGAAATCCTTCTACTACTGGGCATCAAGATACTTTCTTGCTCGTGGTTCTTCACACTAAATTTTTTTAGTATAATTTGAGAGAGATTGAGACTGTCCATTGTGCCTAGTAATATTCACTTGTTAAATAGTTGGGGTACTTAAACATACATCCCAATGTGTTTTCTCAACTCATATCATGATGACACCCTTTTAATTTTGCTCCTTAGTAATAGTTACATACAAGTAAGGATAGTCTTCCAACCAGTGGTCATTTTTATAAAAAGCACATGTAAGGTAGTCTAGGCAATCTCTTTGGTAGTGGCTAGGGAATCCACATTTTAAACATGTCTAAGGTGGGAAATGACCACCTCCTAATATTCATCCTCTTATTTGACCTTGATTCCACCATTATCTTAGTTATTAGCTATAGAAGTTTGGTGTGTGCCATGTGCTTGTGCTTCATGGATGTCACTAATTAGTCGATAGTCATTAGTGTCATGAGTGTAAGCATCAAATATCTTGCAATACTCAGACACCTTAGTGTGCATAACTCACTATAGAATAGGAAAAGAGCATACATCATATTACTCATGATAGATTTCATACATCTATTTAAGTAATATGTGGATGTTCTTGCATGGGTAGTTGGTCCATGTATGCCCTTTAAATTCATAGTCAATGCACCAAACACTATTGCATGTATCATGTTCACTATTGTCTATTAAATTATCAATATGTGATGCCATGGAGGCTATCTAAGCTTCCATAAATGGACTGATACCTATATCAACACTTTTAACTACTTCAGCATAGAGGATAGCTTTTAAGGCTTCACATAGGTTAGTGAAGGTCTTATGATATAAAGTTCATAAAAAAGGGAGTAAAAATCCTCCTACAAACCATTATGCATTCTTTACAAAATTGATTTCGAATGAAAACTTTGAAAATAATGTCTTAAACCTTGCATCATACTCTTGCACACTTTTAGTAAGTTCCTATTTGATGTCCTTTAGTGAAAATATTCTTTGTTGTTCAAATTGTGTAATGTCAAACTCTTGAATAAATGTTGTTTTAAGTTGATCATAGTTGATGACAACTTGTTGAGGATTGAAATTTCTATGCCATTATGTGCATGGTCCAAAAGTGTAGTTACAACCAGTGTGGCTTTATGCTCAAAAGAGGTGATGCCTCATGCCCTCCAAATAAGTTCACATTTGTGGACATACTCAGATACATTCTCCATGGCTCAATATTTTGATAAGTGAAGCATCATTTTGTAATACACCATTGTTGGTTGAGGTTCTTAGACTAGTGATTTTTAAGATCTTCTAGATCCTATACCTTGAGAATGAAGTCCACTTCCTCCCATGCCACCACCTAGTCCACCTCCACCACCTCCAACAATAGTGTTCATGATATAGGGCATGGTAGTAGGGTGATTAAACAAAATTGGGCCTATACTCTATCTAATTTATGAGTCATGTCCTCTAGGCATCCCTAATTATTCCATGTAATTCCTTTGAAGGGGGAAGGAAAGTGTTAAGTCTATATGTATGCCAATTAATCAATTTTTACTATCCCTTACTGACTCAGTATCTGATTCCACAATGTCTATGTCACAATTATATATGTGTACTTCATCTAATTCTATAACATGAGTACACACTATGGTTGGGGAACCTAGTTGGCTAAGAATTGGTTCTTTGGTTACCACCGTCTAGCTAGTTTCTCCTTTGTATGATATTAAAGGCATAGGGTGTGGCTCAAAAGTGATGGGGTCCTCTTTATGTCCACTTCCCTATAGATCCTAACAACACTTCATGAGTTTTCCCAATTCATTCCCATACCATTGAATCCTATAATCCTTTTCCAAGCTTCATCATACTTTCAATTTCATAATGCTTGCTGACTAGCTACCATTCTGAACCCACAATATTTTATCAACTCTTTTCTAATCCATTCCCAAATGTGTGGCTCATGCACAAAAGGATTTAGCTCTCCATTAGCATAGTCTCAAGTCCCAAATCAACAAATATCTTCTTGATTTCTAAGGTAAAATATCTAATGTAATGGCCACATAGTTCTTAGATGAATTGAAGCTTGGCTTTTTTAGGACATGAATAGGTGGTTATAGTGTACTCTATAATGTAGCTATTCAAAACTCTTTTCCACAAAATGTTAACAGCTCTAACCCATAGGGTTCCAAGTCATGTCAAAGCTCTTTATTTCTCTAGGGTCCAAGGATGCCTTCTACCAAGGTTTCAAGACCATTCTTGAGCATACACAGAGAGCCAAGTATGTAGGTGAATTGAGGTTTCAACAAATAAAGTTTAATACAATGCACTATAGAGATTCTGATATACCCACTGAAGTGCAAAAATTCCTAGTTCAAGATAGGAAATTGCCAAATTATCTTCAACTCTGGTAATCCATTATTTTATATTCTCAAGAGTAATGTGCTCAAATTCTTTCCATGACTAAGCAACAAGTTATATAGGTCTTGGAAATGGAGCCAAAATGTTGGGGTTTTCTATTGTAAATATAACTTCAGTGCTAAAGTCTATCCTAGCGAGCTAGTGTATTGGCCCGTTCATGTAAGACTGAGGTCTTACACACTCACCCAAATTATGTAGCTTAAGACTAGTTCCCATAGGTTTTTTTTGTTTAATAATACTTATTTATATTCTTTATGTCAAACATATGTTCAATTAGCTATTCCATAAAAGCAAAGGTAGACTATTATAATCCATAGAGTTCTAAGTTTGATTACCATAATTACACTAATTAACATCATTATAGTTTTAGAGTTACTTATAAAATAAAAGATGGGCCATAATTCATACTAAGTTCCAATCACTATGATTAATTCAGATGACATCATTAATCATAAACACAAGAAGTTTGATAAAACCTATAACTTCATATATTAGGCTTAAACATAAAAAACTAATAATACATCCATCCCTCATCATCCTTATAGTCCTTTACAATAGGGGTATTTATACTTGTTTAACCCTAACCAAATGTTTACAATCATTAATGACTCAAGTAATTATCTAATGAACTCCTATAGATTGAGAGTTGTAGTGTTCAACAAATTATTTCCTCCTATAGACCTAGGCATTTATGCCCCCTATATCCATTCTCTATGCTAGATCCTTGCTACTATGTGTTCCTCTCCTTGCAAGCCAGTGTAAAACTTCCTATGAATAAGGTTTGGGTGCCCTGTATGAATCATTCTTTTTATTTCTCCTACTTTCTATGTGCTTCCCTAGTCATCCACTTTAGTTCTAAGTCTTAAGTCCTTGAGTTCTTCATGACTAATTCTTCTTTGACTAGGTCCTCTCATGCTAGTCCTTACATGTAATTCTCCTCTTGTGCCTTGTGGGTTTTGCACCATGGTGATTCCATACCTATCAAGCTTCACACCATGGTCCTTCCGTGTTGTGCCGATCTAGTGCCAAAATGGATAATAGTTAGCCAAAATTTGGGGCTAACAATAGGATAACATAGTAAAATATTTCTTTCTCATAGAAGACATGAAAAATTTAAATTGTGATATATAATGTCAAACTGATGTAAATAACCTACTTGTTATGGTTTATGACTTAATTTCCTAAAAGCAAAAAAAAAAGGTTTTTCTTTGCACTAAAGTAATAACTTGAGAAAAAACTTCTAATGAAATAAAAATAATATAATCTAGCCTAGATAACTATATTGTAAGGCCAATTTGAAAACATTACAAAAAAATTCAAAAATAAATAAGATGTAGTCAACACAGGCTATAGAACTGTATCTGTGTTTCACATTTGATGACAAAAAATAAAATAGATTTGGAAATAGATATTTATATAGCAATTCAATAAAAATCCATCCATGGATTGACTTTTCCCAACATCTGATGATGACTCCATAAAAAATTCTAGTTAAAAAATAATATGGAATTTACACTAAGGATTTTTTCTTGATAAAATATAAAAAAACACAAATACATTTTTTTGTAAAATATCTTGATATGTGTGAAAAAAATAAATGTTATAGTAAGCACCCCATCTTAAGCTCCCTTCACAAATTTATGTTGAGTGTATGATTTGTATTCATTAGAGGTTAAAAAAAACCCAAATTGACATCTAATGTCCATAAAATTATTATGCCAAAATGAAATTTAAACATGTTAATAAAATGAACTAGCCTTCCCATCGAAGGAACATGACATTTTAGATATGTTATAAGGCATGCTATAATGGAAACCCATTAATCCTAAGGATTTAATGTTATGATGAGGTTCAATGCCATCACTCTTAAATGCTCATTTTTAAGAACCAAGTCCTAACAAACACCTATTAATTGTCATACCATCTATAAAACATGTTTTCATACATACTATATAAAAATGGATGCCAACCATATTACATTTTGACCAAGCTCATATTCTAGTGTACTTACACTAATATCGACCCAAAGCACATAGAACATCACAAATTAAACTTATTATATCTAAAGTAAATGCCTTGAGTGAAAATATACTGAATGAAACTTGATAACATTTCTACCAGGTATCCACCTTATAAAATATGCTTTTGATGATTCAAAATATAAACCCCTACCAATGTCTACCTTGTTTAGAATAAGAGGAAAATATGGAATCTATCAATACAATTTTCACATGCCAAAAAGATTTGTGAAAATTTTATATCATCTTGCCGTAATCTGAAAACATGTTAGATTTACCATTCAAGAGAATATGGATAATTAAAATAGTAGAATAACATAGAAAAATAATAGAATATCAACTAGTATCTACAAATAAAACCAAGTTTTTTTCCAATTCTAACAACTATAAGATTGTGACTACATATAGGCTTATGGTGGAATGTAAATGGGATTAAAAATTCAAAATAGGCATGTTATATTCCTTTTTTTCTTTAACAATTTATATACTTGTAGATTTTTTTATGTGCTATAAATTTGGAAGGCAAAAATTTATAGCAATGATGAAGATAGAAGGGTTTCATGATGGCACCATGCCATTCATTCACACATTTGATCTCAAAAGAGGATGTATAGCTTAGCTCATCATTGAACATGGCAATGCTCAACATAATAGTTTGGAATCCATAACCCTATGAGTACATATTTTCATACCCATAAGTTAACTTTGAAAACCCTAAAAATACATATTTGCATTAGCAAAGAGATCAAATACCCACATAATACAAATAGTTAAATACCTATATATATGAGCATATATTTCATTGACATATTCAGTTAAGACCAAAAAATGAAGACCTAGTTCTTACCCATTGTTATCAAATAATCACTCCCACCATAAAATGTGTCATGCACTTGGACCCAGGCCCTAAGCCAATACACCCTAAGTATTCTAATTCAAATCATACAAGTTCAAATGAGAAACAATGGCATTGCAAGGAGATACATCATTCTTATAAATGTGTGATCTAGTTCTACAGTGATCACCATCCAGAATAATGTCACAAGGCAAAAAATTTCAATGAATTTTTTGAGTTGGCAATGGTGATCTAAAATGAAATTGTTATAGGTACTATAACATGATAGATATCTAAAAAAAATAAATCCATGCATTAATGATTCTTCCAATTAGTGCATGGTAAATAATATTATTATATTCAACCAATTAAAAAGCTTTCACCTTGCCTTTCCAAAAACTTCACATATTTTTATGCAAAAAAAATAGAGTGATTTGATTAGCCAAAAGAGTAGGCAATAATAACTAGTTAAAGTAAATCAATTCCTTTAATTACATTTGGGACTAATAATAAGGAAGTGATTATAAATAAGACATTAAATGTAAGTGATTATATGCTCTATGACTACCCTCACACCACACAAAACCTCCACTCAATGTTCAAAACTAAAAAAGAAACACACTAAAACCCCAAAAAGGTGTTTGAATGTAATTTATACCTTTCCTAATATCTTTGAGGGGAGAGGACCTAGTAGTTATTCACCCTAACTTCATACCTACATGGCACCTAATCTATGCCACATCAACACTTAAAATTATAATGATGAATATCTTGAAGAGTCTACTTTTTAATTCTATATTTTCATCCTATGATGTGTCAATATGGTGCTAGGGTTTTAATTACCATGTAAAGGGTTCTTATAGATTAATTTTGAAGTTCAAGTCGATTGATGATAATAACATTCCCAAAAAATATATAAGTGGGTGCTAGAAGTCGGGCATTAAAATTCAAGTTAATAACACTCTACCCACACTATGTATGCAGTCAAATAGAGGTGATAAATAATTAACACCTCACCATCCTAAATTAAATAAGTGATTGTGGGCATTGAATGACCTCATAAATGTGCTTAATCACACCTATCTGATTTAACTTTCCACATGTTAGTTTTCATTTGCATTGTTTTTTAAAGGGAAGAGCATATATAGTGTGTTTGTGTTACTATTGAAGGGAAGTCTAGATGCTTTTTTGTGGTTTTTTTAATTGTTATTGATTCTAATCCATTCATATGTTATTTTCACAATACAATAGCTTTCATGGCATGTAGTCATGAGAAACCTACAAGTGTAATTGCTCTATCATGGGCTACTTTCCATGGTGTTTATTTGGTTACTAAAACTTTTTAGCTATAAATGTTGTTGTGTGTGTGTTATTCAAGCATTATTGAGGCCTTTTACACTTCGTAACATTTTTGGAGTGTGGTTGGGTTGGAAAGTAATGGTCCATAGATTCACAGGCTCACTTTATGTTTAGAGACCTCATTTACTATTCAAATACCTTGAACCATCATGTTAGAGACGTTCACATTCTAACTCCACATTTATCTTTCTATTATTTTAATGTTTTGTAGCTCCAAATTTGCAAAGACAGACATGTAAGTTTTGTAAGTTTTTTTACTTATTGATTTATAATTATTACTAAATTTTTAATAAAAATGGGTGGAAAATTTTATAGAAGTGAGTCATTATTAATCTGGGGGTCTTGAATTTGGTTTTGTGTGAGTAAGAATGACCTATGAAAACTAAAATAATTACTCAAATGGTGCTTATTTATGGATGTGGCCTTGATCATTTCAGGAGGGCATGTCAACTTGATGATAACCATTAAATAATTCATGGGTAGCCACTATTATATCATGATATTTCATCCTTGTGGAGGATTTATTAAATCTCCCCCACTCTCAATCATAAAATTGGGACAACCCCAGGCTGTGGATAACCTATAATGGGACTGGACCTCTGGAGAAGGCTAACTTCCTCTTGATGGATCACCTAAACTAATGCTATCACAGGGAAAAGGGATATAAAGGGGGAAAGGGATCCTAAGAAGGATAAAAGGTGATGCACCAAAAAAAATGGGAAACTCCCATAAGCTTGAACCCACACTAGATCTGCAGAAGATAATGCTAGCTCACACAACCTCATAGACCAGCTAATTGCATACATGTTTCATGGACTAGGTTCAGGCTAAACATTAATCCAGACTTTCAATAGCTTTATAAAACCCTTAAAGAGGTCATAAAAGAGGAAAATAGATGAGGAATATTCTCCTTCACAATACCATCATGCACAACTCACTCAACACAGATCCAATGTAAGAGACAAGAAAAGAAAGTCTTTTATTACATCAAGAGGTAGTTATTACAAATGATTAACAAGGTTTAGCCTAATATAGATGAGATTATTTTGAAATATATCCTAGAGTACCCTACTCATGGTTTTGGCAAGATGAATATTTTAGAGATGTATTCCTTATGAGGATTTAACAAGATGATTTTGAGTCCTTGTGAGAGTCTAGAATCTAAGAGAGAGATTTTTATAATATGAAAGAAGATGGAAGATAAAAGAGAAAGGAAAGAGAGGGAACATGCCATCCAAGTTCATTAAATGAGACACCACCATCTTTCAATGAATTCTCTACCATATTTTGATCAAATCAACACCATTTATCCATTTATAAGTAAACTTTTATTTGTCCTAATAGCCCTTAAATCTTTTCATTGGTTAAACAACATGCTAGAGGACAAGAATTTATTAAAGGTGATGAGTCATGATCCTATTTATGAAGGAACACCTTTAAAGACCCATGTAAATATATTAAATTATCTAATTTCTTTCCCCAACTATCATATATCCATCTTGGGACTCTATGCCATATTTCACTTGACTCTCTTGTGAAGATAAAATCCTCATATCTTGAATTTGATAGAGCCATGATTATGTCAGTTTATTGGAGAGTTGTCAATGATGTCATGGTGATGTCATGAAGGTGTCCTTATGAATGGATGAAGTGCTTTGATAGACTACATAACAATGAAAAAGTGTCATGAAGGTGTCCTTTTGATTTTATGAAGTGCTTTGATAGCCTAAGTAACAATGACAAAGTGTGCAATGTGTTTGTCCTAGTGTGCTTTAAGTTGGCTTGGTTGATATTTAGTTTTGGCATGGTTAGAGATGTTTAAGGATGAGTATGGGATTTCAAGCATGTGCAAGAGGTCCCTAATATGTTATATATTCTTTTAGAGCTTATGTGAATAAATGTAATTCATCTGGTAGTCCATAGTTTTCATCTAGATAGTTTGGGTTTAGTAGAAAATCTGAGTAGGCAAGTTGATGACATCACCATTGACATGTGGGAATGAGTCAAGGGGAGTTGGTCATATGGTTGTGATCACATTAGTCCCTATTTGATATGTACTAAAACTCAAGTCATGCATTAAAGCATGGTAAAAAATATGAGGGTGGAAAGTTCGCTTCTCAATCAAAATTCATTATTTTCCCATACTTAGCCAAATTTACATATGGTTAGAAAGAGTTGAGTAAGCATGTTGATGAGGTAAACATTCACATGCATAGATGTTTTAGAACAAAGTGATGATATGGGTTTGTTAATTTTTGTCCCTAATTTATTTTCACTAAGTTTTAGATTATGCAATAAAGTGCACCAAAAAATATGCTTATGCAAAGTTGGGCTCCCAAGCAGTTTGACTGTGTTTTTCCATACTTGGACAATTTTGTAATGTGGCAAGAAGAGCTGAGTGAGCATTTTGATGGTGTTATATATTATACATGTGAATGTGTCAAGAAAAATTAATAATATGGGTTTGTTCAATTTTAATTATAGTTTATTTATACTAAATTTGAGTGCATACACTGAAACACGACAAAAGTTAGTCTTTCAGACAAATTTTGACATAGTTGGCTTTATGATAGAAGATTCTAAGAAGGTATTTTAATGGAATTATATTTCACACATGAGAGGGTTCTAGGAGCTATTTTTATATGGTTGGATTATCCTATATGAGGAGATCATTTGATCCAAATTTGAGATCATTCATCAAATCACAAAATAATTTATTAAGGTTCAAAAATGGATACTCAAGCATATTGAAAGGGTCCCCATCCTTAGTCATTTCTACACAATTTAAAGCTCAAGCAAAATTGATGGTGCACATTGCTCCAAAAATTCAAGAATAAATGAGATGTGGATAGATGTATGATGTTTAATTATTGAGAAAAGGTATAGGATAAGGATCCAATAGTGAGAAAGTGTTCATATAGATTGATAAAATGGTGAGCATTAATCATTAAAGACCTGACTGATCTATAGAGATCGATGGAGTGCATTGAGTAAAAGTATCTAGATTGCTTGAGATAAGGTCAATGTGACTGAGGTTTAACATCTAAATATTGGCACCTATGCATTAAAGATAAAAAAATATTGATGATGAGTATTTGATTTGAGCTGAGAGGACACAAGATGTGAGCATTGTGTTTGAAGGTTAACTGTGACCGTTGCTATTTAAATATTTGAATAACAAAGGGAAAACTAGAGCTCTATATTTTATCCATATCTTTTGATAGAAGTCAAATTTATTGGTAATATAAAAATAAAATATCAAGAGGACTCTATGGTGCAAGTAATGAAACTGATTTAAAGATCTAAAAGTGAGTATAGTCAAAGATATATATCTTAGACGTAGACTATGTAATCGTGTTTGTTCTACAAGTGAACCAACAAGGATGTTTGAGCTTGTGTTGATGTTGTTTCAATGTCTCATAAAGAATTTCATATTTGGTAGTGTTTATACTCCATGAGGATGCTATGTGAGTATTTTGGAGGTGTGATCAATATATCTTAAGTATGAAAAATGCTTAAGAAGTTTACTGTATATTTGGTAATGGTGTTCTTATGTATAAGGTCTCTGTTTGAGTTGTTTGAGCATATGCAAAGGTTAGCTAAGATGATTGTGATAATTTGAGGATGTTGAAGGGGACATAAGGAATGGAACCATGTATTTTAAAGTGGTAATGTGTTATTGTTTTGCTTGAGGGTGAGCTAAATGGGTGACTAGGTCTCTATGAGACATGTAAGAGCTACAAGGGCCTTATTAAAAGGTGTAGCTACTTAAGGGTGACCAATAGATGATATGGCTGACCTATGGAGATTTTATTGATCCATATATTAGTGTGAGAGATGAATTAAAGGATAAGACATGCCTAATGGCCAACCAAGGTAGTGATTATCAAGATTGCTCTATAAATAGTGAAATCAAAGATGAAGATTTATAGACTTTGGGTGAGAGATTTGGGAGATATTGAATAGATAATTATGTGTTTGTTTAATGGAATGAAAGAGGGATAGAGTTACCTAAGGATGAGTTGAAGAGAAGAATAGATTAAGGATTGTTTGTATGACTTATAGGTCATAATTTTGTTGGTAGAATAGTTCTCTTATAGATTGAGTGTGAGCAAAAGTAAAGAGTGATAAGCAGAGGTCCATCATCAGTTTTTAAAGACATTAGTTATAAGGTGGAAGTTTTATTTTTAAATAGGTTCTAAAGTAATTGATATTATTTAGGGGTAGTTGTTCCTTGGGAAATAGGGTTTCACTAAAGACCTTTGGTCAGAAGGACTTGATCAAGGTTGTAGGTCAGAAGGACTTGACCAAAGGTTCTTGATCAGAAGGGCTTGATCAGTCTCTTTTTTGTGATCATCTTATAAGATATTAGTCCATGTGTTTTCATGATTGATAGTGTGTTTTATTCCCCAGGAATGTTTCGCATGTAGATCTTGTGTTGTGTATGTGATCTTGCATTATGTTCATTGTTCACTGCTATGAATGATCTCCATGCTTCATAAATGATTGTATTGAATGATTAAGTATTTTCAATGGTTTGGAAATTGAATTGTATTATATTCCACCACTAATTCACCCACTCCCTCAATAGATCATACCTATAACAATTGGTATCAAAGTAGTTCCTTTGGTAAAGGCTTAACAACTTGAAGGTGATCCAATGTACAATGGCTTGTCAGAATGTATAAGGTGGATTCTCTACTAAGCAAGCACCAATGTTCAATGGATCCAATTATGATTTTTGGAGTGCTAAGATGAGGACCTAAATTATGTCCCTAGGATTTTATGTATGGTAATCTATTGTGGATGGTTATATTTTCCCTACTACTTCTCCACATAGTGTTGTAGATAAGAAGCTATTTGAGATTAATTCTAAGGAAATTTAATGCCATCACCTATGGTATTACAAAAATTGAGTTCACCAAATTAATTCATTGCACATATACCAAGGAAATATTAGATAAATTTAAGAATTATTTTGAAGGAGATTCAAAGGTTAAGTTGGAAAAGTCACAACCTCACAGAAGGCAATTTGGAAGTCTCAAGATGAATGAAGATGATACTGTGTCATCCTTTTTACAAAGAGTTGATGAGGTTGTGAACATCAATAGAGGTCCTAGAGAGAACCTTGAAGAGACTATTATTATTCAAAAGGTATTGAGGTCTTTATCTCCCAAGTTTGATCCAAAATTTTATGCTATAGAAGAGAGTCATGACCTTACTTAGTTGAAGATGGATCAATTACATGACACCCTTACTATCTATGAGATGAGGAAGAATGATGATATAGCACCAAAGAAGGAATCAAATTTTAAGACTAAAATGAAGACAAAGAATAAGTTCTAAGGTAACAAACTCAAGGAGGATGATATTCCTCATATAGATGAGGATGAACTAATTAATTTAATTTCAAAGAAATTAACAAATTTAGGCAAGTATGAAGGTAAGCTACCCCTCAAATGATTCAATTATGGTGAGATAGGACATTTTACTAATAAGTGCCCTCATAAGTATAAGAAGGATGATGATTAAGATCATGATCAAGGTCATGATTATGGTAAAAGATATTTCAAGTCTGATAAAAGCAAAAATGGATTCAAAAGGTTTGATAATAAGAATTAATTCAAGGACAAGAAGAGTCTCTATACCAAAGAAGACTGTAACTCATCAGATGAGAGTGAAGAATCTAACTTAGAAAATGATCATGAAGATGATGGTCCTGATGAAGTTGAATCTTTGTTCATGGCTGATGAAGGAAGTTGCTCACATCAAAAGGAGTTTACTCTGAGTGATTTAGATGAAGATGAAGATGAGGTGGACTATGGGACTACATTGACTAATGCTCATGAATAAATGAAGATTGAGAAAAAGATCAATAAGAAGATATAATACAAACTCAAGGAGTTTGAGGAGAAATTTAGTGTGTTTTAGTTAAGAAAGGATGAAGGTGCCAAGGAACATGAAGATATGGTCAAACATCTCAGTTATCAATTGGAAATCCTGTTTACAAGATTAAAATCTAAAGAATATGAATGTGCAAGGTATATAATTGAAAATGAGTCATTAAAATATAAGTTAAAGAATGTATCTAGTAAGGCTATGTCATTTGTGAGATTTGAAAAGAGCTCAAGTGATCTAGACAACATTTTGAATGATCAAAATCATGCAAGTGATAAGACTAGTCTTGGATATAAAGAAGAACTAGAGATTGCAACTCAAAACAAGATGAAGACTAATGTGAACAAGGAAAATCAAAATTTTAAGACAAATAATCATATAAGGGATGAAGGTGCTGAAAAAATGAATACAAAATAGATCAAACAACCAAATGTCATGAGGTATGCAAATTTCAATGGTTACTGTTATACTTGTGATCAATTTAGGCATAGAGCTATAGAATGTAGAAGACCTATCATGAATGAATTTGCTTGGAACTATGATGGGGGTCATTAGTAAAAAGGTGAAATCAAGGTTGAGTGTCTCAACTGTCATGATGTGGGACACTTTGAAATTTTTTGTCCATTTAAAGTAAGACAAGTTGTGTTTCCTTCAAGAGATATTGAGTGCTATAGTTATTATGAACTAGGACACATTATAAGATATTGTCCAAATCTAGTAAGTCAGAATGAGTTTTTTACAAAAATTATGGTGTGCTTCAATTGTGAATAGAGATGACACATTGTTAAGTTCTAAAAACAAAGGCCTACAATTTAGAATAGGTTCAATCAGGTTCTAACAGTACATGGAAGAAGACAAGTTAACTCATGGAGACCAAAGGTGGTAAGTAGGAGTTATGATGAGTCTTTAGGCCCAAGTAATATGTTTAGAATGGTGGAGAATGATTCAAAATTTGAGGAGTCCTAAGAGGTCTTATTGTTTTCTCATGTTGATAATGAAGAGACTAAGCGCAAGGAGAAGACTAAGGTTCTGGTTGAAGCTAGTTATGAGGTAGGTATGGATCCAAGTGAACATCCTACTATTTTTGAACAAGTGCCTAGTAATTAGAACCCAAGATGAAAGGAATATTATTTAGATGAAAAGGTATGTCATGAATCTATGTTGTCTCCATGTATTGATAATCTAATCATAGAAGAAAAAGAGAATGTTGTAGTACTTTAGGAAGTTGTTTCTATAAAGCCAAAGAAGAAGAAAAAGAACTATAAGTATTAATTGAGAAAGGAGGAGGAGAAATATGAAGAGTTGTTTTTGTTATAGAGCATTGAGGTATAGAGGGTGTCTCTATCTATGATTATTAAGAGACTCCTTTCAAGTGGAGAAGCAAGTGTTACTATGGTGTTTTTCAGTTGGAACAGTTTATAGGGTCAGATTGAAGGTTCCTAGATGGAAAAAAAGGATTTGTGTTTTGTCAAGGTAATTTTTTTCCATAGAAAGGTATATTGACCTTATTCTATCATCTCTAGGTTTTTTTGTGATCTGAAGGCATGTTGAAGTCAATTTGGATATTTTTATTAGCTCTCAGGGTTCCTAGTTTTTTGCTTAAGAACTTGCATGTCCTAAATTGGGTTATAGGAAGTCAAGTTTCCCAATGGTGTGGAAGCTCAAATATTGGTACAAAAGTATGTAATGGTTGTCTCTAGGTATAAAAGAATTTTAGAGGTGGACGTTGGCTGGAAGGTGTTGTGTTAACTTTGTTTGTTTTAAGATTCTAGGGTTTTGGGATCTGCTAGAAAAGTAATTTGCCTTATGAGTGGAGGTCTAAGTATATTTAATATGTTTAATGTACCAAATGGGTTATAAAATCAGTATTAATAGATATTTTAAGGTTTGTTATTCTTAATTTATTTAATTTTTTGTTAAGTTAGAGGCTTAATTAGGTAGTAGGTTTGTGAAGGAAGTATGTTACAAAGGATGAGATTGTTATTGAAAATTGGCGATCAAGGGGGAATATGAGAGTGCTTTAGATATGAAGTTTTAGGTCTTGAAGTTGTATCCAAAAAAATTTATGGGCTTTATAAGTTTTAGGTAGGGCTAAAAGGAAGCTAGATATGCCTAGTAAGAAGAAGAGTGTTTTTGTTCAGTTTCTCCAAAAGAGAAAAGCATGAATATTTCAAGGTGAGTTCTCAAGCTAGTTTAAAACATGTTTTCTAATTTATGAGTGGTATGATGCTCTGTTGATGGTCATGGACGTGTCTTGAGAGAGAAGGCTAGTAATCCTGTGTGGTGATTCTTCATGGTGTGTGGAGATCTAAAGATGCTAAAATGATGCAATGGCTTAAAAATCTTAGGGGGATTCTCTCTCAGATGGTTCTTGGTGAGTACATCAATTATCAATGTTTTTGTGTGTTATTTATTCATTAGTTATAGTGTTTCAAGGAAAGAGTGTTGACATGGAGCAAGAGGATGTTGTCAAGGCAAGCTAAAGTAGGATCAAGGTAAGGGGGAGTTTGTATCATCTTTCTAAGATGGTACTTTCCTATTTGATAGTATTTTTAGGTCCTCAAGATTAGTTAGTATCCATTTTTTCATTATGTCAAAGGGGGAGAAATTTCCAGTTATGGGATTGCTTTAAGAGAGAGAAGGTGAGTTCTATATTGCTATATATGATGTTTGTTGACATCAATGACAAAGGGGGAGATTATTAGAGAGTTGTTAATGATGTCATGAAGGTATCTTTGTGGGTGTATAAAGTGATTTGGTATCCTAATTAATAATGATAAAGTGTCATAGAGGTGTGCTTTTGAGTGGATGAAGTGATTTGATAGCCTAAGTAACAATGAAAATGTGTGTAATGTGCTCCTCCTAGTGTGCTTGAAGTTGTATTGGTTGATCTTCAGTTTTGGCATGGTTAGAGATGTTCAGGGATGAGTATGATATTTTTATCATGTGAAAAAGGTCCCTAAAATGTTATCTATGCTTTGAGAGTTTGTGTGCGTAAGTGTAATTCATTTGGTAGTCCATAGTTTTCATCTAGATAGTTTGGGTCTAGTGGCAGAAAATATGAGTAAGCAGTTTGATGATGTCACCATTGGCATGTGAGAATGAGTCAAGGGGATTTGGTCATATGGTTGTCATAAAATTATTCCCTAGTTGATATGTGCTAAATCTCAAGTCATGGATCAAAGTGTGGTAAAAAATATAAGGGTGTAAAGTTGGCTTCTCAGTCAGAATTCATTGTTTTCCCATAGCCAAATTTGAATATGGTTAGAAAGAGCCAAGAATGCATGTTGATGAGGTCATAATTCACATGCATGGAAGTTTTAACATAATTTAATCATATGGATTATTCATTTTTATTACTAGTACATTTGTGCTAAGTCTTAGATCATACAATGAAGCATGCCAATAAATATGCTTATGCAAAATTGGGCTCCCAAGTAGTTTGACTATGTTTTTCCATACTTAGCCAATTTTGCAATGTGGAAAGAAGAGTTGAGTGATAATTTTGATGGTGTTATATCTTTTACATGTAAAGGTTTAAAGAGAAAATGATCATATAGGTTTGTTTAGTTTTGAGCATAGTTGATTTTTGCTAAATTTGAGTTCATGCACTAAAGCATGATAAAAGTTATGCAAGAACAAAGTTGGTCTCCCAGACTAATTTTGACATAGTTGGCTCTATGAAAAAAAAATTTGAGAAGGAATTTTAATGGTGTTATATCTTACATGCATGAGGGTTCTAGGAGCTATTTTTTCTATGGTTATATTCTCCTATATGAGGAAATCATTTGGTACAAATTTGAGATCATGTGTCAAAGCTCACAATAAGTTATTAAGGTTAAAAAATGGCTACTCAAGCATATTGAAAGTGTTCCCATACTTGGTCATTTTTGCACAATTTAAAGCTCAAGCAAGATCAATGGTGCATGTTGATCCAAGAAGTTAGGAAGTAGTGAGATGATGACATATACATGATGTTTAATGACTGAGCAAAGGTACATGATAAGGATCCAATGGCAAGAGATTGTTCATATAGATTGATCAAATGGTGAGCATTGATCGTTAAAGACCTAACTGATCCATAGAGATCAATGAAGTGTGTTGAATTTAGGTATCCATATTACACAAGATGAGGTTAATGCGACTGAGGTTTAATATTTTAGCATTGGAGCCTATGCATTTAATATCAAAAGAGATTTATGGTGCATATTCAATCTGAATTGAGAGGACATGAGATGTGAGCATTGTGTTCGAAGGTTAACTATGACTGTTGCTATTCAAATATTTAAATTTAACATAGGGAAAACTAGAGATTTATATTTTTTCTATATATTTCAATAAAATTCAAAATTTTTGGTGCTATAAAAATAAATGATGAAGAAGATTCCATGGTACATATAATGAACCTAATTTGAAGATCTAGAAGTGAGTACAATCAAATATATTTAGCCTATAATTTAACTATGTTCATGCTTATTCAACAAGTGACTCGAAAAGGATGTTTGAGCTCGTGTTGATGCTATTTCTATGTCTCATGATGAATTTTATATTTAAGAGTGTTGTAAAACCCATGAGGATGCTCTATGAGTATTTAGGAGGTGTGATCAATATATCTTGAGTATGAACAATGATTAAAAAGTTGATTGTATCTTTGGTAATTGTGTTCCTATGTTATAAGGTCTATGTTTGAGCATATGTAGAGGTGAGATAAGATGATTGTGATCATTTAAAGATTTTGAAGGGGACATAAGTACTGGATCCATGTACTTGAAAGTGGTCTTGTGTTATTATTTTGCCTGAGGGTGAGATAAATGGGTGAATACATCTCCATGAGACCTAGAAGAGCTACAAGGGCCTTATTAAAAGGTGTAGATACTTAAGGGTAACCCATAGATGATATGACTAACCTATGGATATTTTATTGAATTATATCTTAGTGTGAGAGATGACTTAAGGTCTAAGGCATGCCTAATGGATGACCAAGGTAGTGATTATCAAGATTTCTCTGTAAATAGTGAAATCAAAGATGGTGATTTCTAGAATTTAGGTGAGATATTTGGGAGAGATTGAAGAGAGGATTGTGTGTGTGTGTTTTGTGTAGTGAAGGAGGGGTAGATTTCCCTAAGGATGAGTTAAATAGAAAAATAGATTGAGGACTATTTTTATGACCTATAGGTTATAATTCTGTTAGCAAAATAGTGCTCTTATAGATTGAGTGTGAGAGAAGGTGAAGAGTGATAAGTAGAGGTCCATCATCAATTGTTGAAGACATAAGTTTTAAGGTGTAAGTGTTCTTTTCAAAGAGGGTCTAAAGGAATTGATCTTCCTTAGGGGTAGTTGCTCCTTATGAAATAGGGTTTCACTAAAGACCTTTGGTCAAAATGATTTGATCAAGGTTGTAGGTCAAAAGCACTTGATTGAAGGTTCCTTATTAGAAGGACTTGATCAATCTCTTGTTTGTGATCATATTATAGGATAGTAGTCCATGTGTTTGCAATATTGAGAGTGGGTTTTATTCCCCAAGAGGGTTTCCCACATATATATTATGTTGTGTATGTGATCTATATTATGTTTATTATTCACTGCTATAAATGATTTGTATGCTTCATGAATGATTGTATTGAATGCTTAAGTATTTGAAAGGGTTTGTAAATTGAATTGGATTGTTTTCCACCATTGATTCACATACCCTCTTAGTGGATTATACCTCTAACACTATTTTGAGTGGCTTTAAGTACCTATTTATCAAAGACAAGACTATGTTGAAGGATGAGACATTTATCCATAGCCATACATCTACCCATACTTCAAAATATGAGCATAGGTCTATTATAGATTGGAAACTAATCCATTTATTGGTTTTCCTATAGTTATCATGTTAATGAAAATCCACAAGTTATATAGTCTTGATTTTGAACCATATTAAGTTTAAACAAACCTATTCTACCTCTAAACCTTGAGGAAGCTGAGAACTCATCATACACATAGGTCTTATTTAAATAATAGAGAACATAATTATAGAGCATTACTATAATCTTAGAATAAATAGTCTTGTAAGTTCTAGAAACCCTTAAACCATATCCAAATTGTGCTTTAATGGTGTCAAAAATTTATCATTGACAATCCTAACTGTATCACTACATCTTATGCTTAAGGATGCTTGATTGAGATCTAATGGTGATATATGCCTTTAAATAATTTGATCTTGGTTCAACCTAAATCATATTCGACCTCCATTTTAAGTCACTTGGATTTCAATTTTGATCTTGGCCATTAGTCTTGATTTGGGCTTCTCATATTCATGCCATCTATCAACTCTTCTTTCATTTCATGGTCCCCATAATTAGTCATGGTTGGTTCCTACACTTTCACCACATAGTAGCCTCATATTCATCATGATTTTTGTTGACCCTTTGAAATATTTCTCTCCATTAGATCTTCTTTATATGATTGTATGCACTCCATTGATCTATCTATATCCACTAATGTTATCTTTACCCGTGCATCATTGGATTTGCTATAATCTCATGAGATCATGTTATTGCCATCCCTTCACTTAATCTCAAGATCTTTTAAATTTTTGACTTTAATATTGCCATTGATTTATGAATGCATGATTGAATGTGCATCATTGAATCTTCAGGACCCACTAACTAGTTAGATCACCGCTCATCATTAGATCTTGATTCAAACACCTGAGATCTAAACACTTGTTAGCTCTATGTTCACCCTTAGGGACATTTGAATCCAAATGGTTATTTCATGAAGCCCAAATTTTATGTTTTGCACACATGTCTCACTCTATAAATTCAAATTTTAAACACCTATATCTTGAGATAGCAAGATCATCAAGATAAGAAATTTGCAGAGCATGATTTAGGCATGAAGAATGTAAGGTAATTACTTAGATGTTCACATAGAATGATTTTATATTACATAGAATAGGAAAATATGAGAGATCACATAGTAATAATTGATATTAGAGTAGAATACTGGATAATATAAGAAAGACACTTTGAGGGGGAAACCTCCATAATAATGCACTAATAGCAAAATACTTAACATGATCCTTAAAGACTAACCACTACCTCCTCTATATAGTCTAATTAGACATGGTTATTCTATAGGCTGACCTAACTAAGAACATAGAGAAATGTAACAAGAATATAAAAGAGGTATGTAAGCCACAAATTGGCCACACATATCCTAAGACATGCCAAAGGTTAAGGGTGTAGCATGCCCCTCCCTTTCAAAACAACATTGTCCTCAACATTGAGTTAACTCTGGATGTTGCTGCATAAAATATTCATCCTCATAAGTAACATATTCATAGGGCATATTATTTTATTTGATCAGGTACTCCTTATTTACTTGAGACTGCAACTACTTAGTGTATATTTGAAGGATCACCTTAAGATCAAGAACAACTCGTCCTTCCTCATCCAATTCTGCTAACTCGATTTAGGTATCCACTTTGTGTCTAATGACTTTATTTAGGCATGATACATGAAATAATGGATGTATGCAATTGGAGGAAGGATATTATAACTTGTAGGCCCTACTACCAATTTTTTGTAAGACTTGATAAGGCCCATAATACTTAAGGGACAACTTGTTATCCTTTTTTGGTTGCTTTAAGGACATATATGGATGTAAGTGAACAAAAACCCAATCACCAATGTCAAGGTTCCTCTCACTCCTATGTTGATCTGATTATTATTTCATGTGATTCTAGTCAATGGCTAAATTTTCATGCAAACTGGCAAGGACCTCTTGTTGATGGTGAATATGTTCTTTAACTACATGGACCTTAGGATGAACCTTCAAGGTTGAAGTGATGGATGGTGGGTGGTAACCATATAGTGATAGGAAAGGAGATATTTTGGAAGAACTATGAATAAAATTATTATACCACCATTCATCAAGTGGAAAATAATGAACCCATTTATCTTATTTATCAAAAATAAAATAATAGATATATCCTTCTACAAATTTGTTGACTACCTCAGTTTGTCCATATGATTAAGGATGATATGATGAACTATGAGTCAACTGGGTGCCCAAACATGCAATTAACTCAATCCAAAAATTACTAGTGAGGATGGGATCTCGATCACTGATAATGATTTTAGGGGTACCATACAATTTCTAAATTGTATTGAAAAATTTAGAAGTTACTATACTAGCAACAAGTGACTATGATAAAGAATAAAAATAATCATACTTACTAAGATGATCTACCAAAACCATGTTAACATTTTGACCATCTGATCTTGATAATCCTATAATAAAATCCATAGACACGTCTTCCTAATGTTGGCTCAGGATGGATAAAGGCTACAAAAGACGTGGGGTTTTGATGGTTTATTTTTTATTTTTTATAGATCATATATTTAGCCACATATTTTTGGACATCCCCTTGAGTCCTTCCCAAAAATAATCCTTCTTGAATCTCTGATAGGTTTTAAAAAATATTGAATGACCCATAATTAGAGTTACATGAAGTTCTTGAAGGATTTTTTGTTTAAGAAGAGAATTCTTACATAGGTATAATCTGTCTTTATACCATAATGCATCACCCTTACACATGAATTTTTCAAATCCACCCAAACCTTGTTGAATATTCTGAATCAAATCATGGGTATCACTATCCTTGTCCCATTTGGATCATGCTTCCTCTATCCAATCTGCTGGTAGAATGGTCATAGAATATAGAAAGGCCTCAACTAATTCATCCTTCCTAGATAGTGAATCTACCACTACATTATTCTTGACTTTTTTGTAAACTATTTCAAAATCATAGCCTAACATCTTAGTCACCCAATTTTATTTTTCTTTAGATGATAATCTTTTTTCTAAAAAATATTTGAGATTGTCATGATTGGTCTTTAATTGAAAGTGATGACCCATCAAATAAGGCCTCCATTGTTTGACTGCATGCAAAATGGCCATCATTTCCTTCCTATAAATGGGCTTATGCTTATTTTTACCCTTTAATTGATGACTTTCAAATGCAAGTGGTCTACCTTCTTGCATACATACAACACCCATACCATACCCAGATGTATCACATTCAACCACAAAATTCTTGGAAAAAGTAGGAGTAGCCAACACTGGAGTGGTGCACATCACCAATTTCAATTGTTCAAATGCTCTGATAGCTATATTAATCCACTAAAAGGAGTCTTTATTCAACAAAGATGTGAGTGGGGATAAAATTATATCATAATTTTTTGACAAACCTATGATAGTAACCAGTGAGCCCCATAAATCCTCTTCGTTACTTGAGTGTCTTAGGAATCAGCTAGTCCATCATTACTTGGATTTTTTTATGATCCACTTTTACTCCTATATGTGAAACTAGAAGACCCAAATACTAAACCTCACAAGCTCCAAAAGTACATTTGGAAGGTTTGGCATACAACTAATGTTATTACAAAATTAAGAGTACCTATTTCACATGGTGCAAATGGTCTTCCCAATTTTTATTGTAAATGAGGATATCATCAAAAAATTCTAGAACAAATTTCCTAAAAAATGGCCTAAAAATAGTATTCATCAAAATCTAAAAGGTAAATGGTGCATTTTTTAGACCAAAAGGCATAACTAAGAACTCATAATGGCCCTCATGAGTCCTAAAAGTAGTTCTATCTATGTCTTCATCACAGATCTAGATTTGATGCTACCTAGAACATAGATCTAACTAGGTAAAATAAAGAGCACCATTTAATTCATCTAGCAAATCATCAATGATAGGAATAGGAAAATTATCTTTGATAGTGTAATTTTTGAGTTCCCTATAGTTAGTGCACATCCTCCAAGTGTCATAATTTTTTCACACCATGACAATTGGTGAAGAGCATTCCCTTTGGCTATGGTGAATAATTCTTGCACCCAACATTTCTTGTACCATCTTTTCAATTTCAATTTTTTGAGCATAGGGATATCTATATGGCCTAATTTTGGGTGGTGTACTACTAGGAATAAGTTTGATAGCATGATCATGTGTGTGGATAGGTGAAAATCCTTTTGACATCTCACCAAAAACAACTGAATGGGCATCAATCACTTGTTGTAGATTAGGAGGTGTAGATGGCTGAGTTGGATGAACTTCCATGGAAAAAAAGTGAGCTATAAATCCTTTAGCACCCTTTTAGAGAATCTTTATCATTTTATGGGAGCTAAAAGTTTGTGAAAATTTAGTCCTTAATCCCCTTAGCTCAAATGTCCTTCCCTCAAAATGAAAACACATGAATAATTCTTGGAAATTCATCTCAATAGTGCCTAAAGTGGTGAGCCACTATACTCCCAGAACAATGTCAGTCCCCCCATAGGAATAACAAACATAGGAGAATCCAACAAGTCATCTCCCATGGCCAACTCAATACTATGGTATTTTTATAAGTAACTGACAATACCACAATTTGAAATCATGACCTAAAATTCTAGAGTAGGATAAATGAAACATTTTAAGTGAGCATCTAACTTATTTTTGATGAAGTTATGTGTATTCCCATAACCAATCAGAATAATGACATTCTATTTTTTAGGAAACCCATCACCTTAAGAGTTTGGGGATTACTAATACCTAAAAGGGCATGATAAGAAATAGAAGGCTACAAGTATTCAGATTCCTCCTCAGGACCTTCTTCATCCTCACCCAATGCCTCCTCATCATTTTCATCCTCATTGACACCTTCGCTGTAAAACAACTTCTTCTCAACATAATGATGGTCTTTGATCCATCTAGTGTTACAACCATAACATAACCCTTTGGCTTGCTTCTCCTCAATTTGTTGAGGTGTTAGTTTGGTGGGTTGAGGATATGATGGTGCTATAAAGTTGTGATCATGACTAGTAGTGAAGGTTTTCCATTTGACCATATCTTTTTCCTCTACCATGCATGCCTATGGAATAGCTTTTGATATAGATGCTGGGTTAAACATTCAAACCTCCAATTAGATGCTATATTTGAGATTACCCAAAAATAGATTAGTCAAATTTTCCTCAGTGATGTCTTCCAACCATAAGGATAGATTTTGAAATTAATGAATATAATCCTTCAGAGTTCCCATTTGACACAGTTTAGATAATTGGCTAGAGTAGTTCTTAGATACATTATTCCAATAATGAGCCAATAAATCATCAATGAAAATAGACCATGTAACATGATCACAATTATTTTTCTTGAGTACATTACCAATGATACCAAATGAACTACTCAGGATCCAGATATAGAGATGCCACGATCACCCTCTGAGAACTAGGTGTTTGGTGCAAATCAAATAAATTCTCAAGTTGGGTAATCTAAGTGAGAGGATCCTTACCATCAAAATTATGCATGTCCACTTTGGGAAACATCAGTTTCATAATAGAATTGGAGTTGTTAGTGTTGAGAGGACCTGAATACTAAAGTGGAGGGGTGTTTGACTGTAACTAAGATGAAAGAGCAGCCAAAGAAGTAGTGATCTAATTCAATTGATTGTGAACCCCATTAATCTCTCTATGCATCCTTGAAAATTCAATTCAAACTAAAATAAAGTCATCATACCACACCAAGCCTTTTATGTCAACTTGAAGTTAAAAAATCAATAGATCTAAAGTTCTAGATTCCATGTCATCGATATGAGTCTTAGGAGTTTCTTACCCCCTTTTTCATCCCCATGTAGAAGGACTAGCTATATACAAACCCTAGGAGAGTTTTTGTCTTAAAAAAAGTGTACCAAGGGATGGTATCATTATGATTGCCTCACTATGATGAATCTAACAACTGCCTTTGTGCACTAGGGTAAAAAATTTTGACACAAAAAAGTGTACTAGTGGACTATACCATTGTAATCATTTCATCGAGATGAATACAATGACTGCAAATGTGCAAGGTGAAAAAAAAATTCTAGACCTTTTTTTCCAAAAAAGTGTTTTGAACAATACTACACTGATAGAAATAATTAATTCTTCTTGAATTACAAGTTATATTTTTTCTCTCCTTCCCCTCATAGAAGTTGCACCTTGCCTGACCCAAAAAACTAATGCCATAGAAATATTTCCCAAATCAAAGCTCTAATACCACTTGTAATGAAATTACATAGATGTTCACACAAAATGATTTTATATCGCACAAAATAAATAAATATGAGAGATCACACAACAATAATTAACAACATAACATAATCCTAGATAATATAACAAAGTCGCTTTGAGGGGGAAACCTCTAAAATAATGCACTAATATCAAAATACTTAACATGATCCTTAAATACTAATCACTACCTCTTATATAGTCTACTTAGCCATGGTTATTCCATAGGCCGACCTATCTAAGAACATAGAGAAATGTAACAATAATATAAAAGAGGTATGTAAGCCAAAATTTGGCCGAACATATCTCAAGACATGCTAAAGGTTAAGGGCATAGTAAATAACTTCATGTCCATTGGATCTTTTGGCCTAAGAGACTTTCTAAACATACTTATAAAATGTATAAGTAAACTGGTCTGTTTATTTATCTGTGACATGCAATGATGGTTTGGTTCTTCTAGACTTGTGTTTGAACTATTGTTTGAATCTCCAAGGATCAAATGAACTTTTGAGGCTTGTGCAAAACCTCCTTCATGTTCTTGAATGCTATGATGACCATGGAAACCTGCTTTCTCAAATTTTGACAAACTACACTTTAAGTTTACTTAAAGTGTTTCAAAAGCTTTACAAGTTGTATGTGATCTTTAGACCACTCATTCCATCTAGAACTCTATTTAGCTCATCCATCTAGGTAGAAGCTTTGTATGCAGGAAAAATTGGCCAACATTTTTTATTACATCTTGGGGCTCAATGCTTGATATGCAATAGACTATTTGTCTTGACTAATCCATTAGGCATGGAGCCTGTACTGATCTAAATTGAGTAAGGCTATCCCTTTCTTGAAAACCCCATCTTGAAGAAACAAGGACCAAAAGAATAAAAACAAAACAAAGTGCCTAAAGAAGTTTGGAAAAGGAAAAAAAACAATAGGAAAGGAAACTAACCTAAACAAAGCAAGGGAAATTAACCTAATAAACAAATGTGTACATAAGCACTTAGAGAAAAGCATGAAATCTAATCTAATATATACAAAATTATAAAAAAAATTATAATCACCTCCCTCCTAGGTTAAATGGGAAAATTTTAGTATCACTCACTTGTAACAAACCAAGATGAAAAATACCTTGCTTCGGAGGTACCATAAATGATGAAAAATCAGCTTGATGGCCAATCTTTTTTATGTGCTTTCAAATGGATGAAATAGAATAAACATGTCTCTAATGTATAAATACTAGTCCAAGTATTCCAAGATAAGCTCATGTTGAGATATAGGAGTACTTGCTTAATGTTGCTCATCACCCTTGAGAAAGCCTTGCATGAAGACTTCATTTATACTCTTGGGAGAAATTGTACTTGGTTTGCTTGATTGTTTAAAAAGACCATGTTATTCCACCTTGTCCTTGTGTAAATTAGGACTGATCATTCTTAGAACAACATACTCATAGTGTTTTAGAGGAAGGCCATGTCTCTTAGCCTCTTTAAACTCTTTGGTTATGGCATTTAACCATTGCCATAACTATTTAGGCTGTTCATTAGTATGGTTCCCAAATTATATCACTTGATCACTTGAGATGTCTCCTTCATCAACCTCACTCAAGATTTCATCTTGTTTTTCAAATGCAAATGAGGGTTGATTTAACCATCTAAGGTCTAAAACATCACATTTGTCTTGCTCAAGTTTTGATTTTCTTTCCTCTAGCTCCAACATATTAGGGCTATCCTCAAATGAAACCTCATCTTAAAGTGGACCAACCTTAGGCACCTAGTTTTAATCCTCTTATTCATCTATGTAGAACGGACCTTCAGTAGACCATTCAAGGTCTGCCCCATGCTCATCTTGAGGATTGTATTCTTCAAGCAAGTTTACAACATTAAGATACTCTGTTTCACTCAAGAAATCTAAGCACAAATGTTGCCATTGATATTTTAAATAACTTAAGCTACCCTTGACCTCCATAATAGGTTCATGAAGGTTATCCTCTTGCTTCTCATCAAGCTCCTATAGCTTGAAAGATGAAACATGTTCTTCCCTATGAAGTGGGTTTCTTATCATGATTTACTTGTCATAGACACTTGTATTGTCCTCATGTGGCTCACTTATGATTACAAACTCCTCCTCTATCCTTTGTAAAATATTATCTTTTTCTAAGAGGGAAATGGTGGAAGGGTGAAGAAGTTAACCTTGCTTGAAGCTTAAGAGAGTGTCCTTCTAATTAGGTACGTTACAGGGTCTCTTTGGTGGATTTTGAGGAATTACCTCAGCTAACACATCCTACTTATTATTTATGCCTTTCTAAACTAATTTCCATAATGGAAATGAGTAGGTAATAAAAACCTTTTCTTCCTTTTGAATAGTTATAAGAGAGTGTGGTCTCATAAGTGAGGGCATGACATAGCCAGGGTCAAATGTGTTAGAGAAGATCCATGATAGAATGACTTCATGTTATAGAATGGGAATGGTCATAGGTATAAGAGAGGGAAAATTTATTTTCTCAAGTTTGAAATATTCTTTATCCCACTACTCAAATAATTTTTCAATGAATAATACCCATTTTTTCATCTCTTGTTTCTTAACTTGTGGATAGTTAGCTTCCTCAATTAGTGCTCACATGTTCCAAAATTCTTGTAAGAATATTCCTATCCTTTCCATGGAATTAATGGGGAATTATTTTAAAAGATTAATCCCCTCATTGATTTTCATGATTATTCTACCTTGGTCCAGTATTGACTCTCTAAGTTTTGACAAGGATGGAACTTGACAAGGTTGACTTGGGGGTTGATCAAGAACAATTGAAGGTTGAGCTTAAGGCTCTTAGAGGGGAGAAGACACATAATACTAATCCAAATGAGCCTAATTCTCTTCATAAGATATCAACATATTGTCTACATTCTATTTCATGCTTCTCATCATTAATGTCTTCATTCTTGCAAGATGACCATTGTTCACCCTCAACAACTGATCATCTATTCTTGACCAATTGAAGAGCACTCCTTGCCTCTTATCTAATGTAGATAGGGATGATTAGATAAAACTCTTAACCCTTACCATTATCCCTTATCAACTCAATATAAACTGATAATACTTGTTTGAATCCTAATAAGGATGTAACAAGATAAACTTGATCTTGACAAGGGGAATTAGAAGACTAATTTGAATGCAAAGGAGGTTGACCTTAGTCATATGGAGGGGTGGGATGAGGACAAAGGCCATGACAGGGATGATAGGATATTTGAGAGACACTTGGGGGAAACACAAACATTATTTAACTAATAAGTGTGATGTTAAGTAGAGAATAAGCATACTGATAAAAAAATGATTGATTGTACATACCAAATTATGATGATTAGGTACTTAGGATGCTTAAACCAACTAATGAATACTTTGAGTCACCATTAATGTTTGCACACATTCTTTCAAAGGATAATTGGATGAAGAGAACACCAAAAATATTCACCAGTGAACAATGTACTAAGTCCTACTAGGCATGCCATAAACTATTGTAATGTGAGATTGCACCCTTGTGGAGGAGTTATTCAAGCTCCCCCACTCCTAGTAACAAAACTAGGACAACCCCAGGATATGGGTAACCTATGATGGGGTTGAACTTCTAGAGAAGGCCAACTTCCTCTTGATGGATCACATAAACTAATGTTATCATAGGGAAAAGGGTTATAAAGGGGGAAAGGGATCCTAAGAATGCTAAAAGGTGAAGCACCAAATAAAAATGGGAAACTCTCATAAGCTTGAACCCACACTAAATCTATAAAAGACATTGTTATCTCACACAACCTCACAAATCAATTGATTACATAAGTGTTTCATGGATTAGGTTTAAGAAGAACACTAATCCAAACTTGTAATAGCTTGAAAACACCCTAAAGGAGGGCATAAAGGAGGACAATGGATGAGGAAAATTCTCCTTCACAATTCCATCATGCACAACTCACTCAACATAAATCCAAGGAAAGAGATAGGTAAAGCAAGTATTTTATTACATCAAGAGGTGTTTCTTATGAATTCTTGATAGGGTTTAGCCTAATCAAGATTAGCATATTTTGAAATATCTTAGAGAGTCCCCTACTCTTCTAGATCAAAGAGTCCTTACGAGAGTCTAGAATCTGAGAGAGAGCCTTTTACAATGTGGAAGAATATGGAAGATAAAGCAAAAAGTGGAGATAAAGGGAACATGCCATCTAATCATTAAATGAGATACCACCATATTTCAATGAATACTCCACCATATTTTGATCAAATAAACACTAGTTATCCATCTGTAAGTTAAATTTTATTTATCCCAATAGCCCCTGAATATTCTCATAAGTTAAGCAACATGCTAGAGGACAAGAGTTTGTTGAAGGTGATGAGTCGTGATCTTGTTTATGAAAGAACACCTTTAGAGACCCTTAAAAATCTATTAAATAATATATATGCTTTCCCCAAATACCAAATATCCATCTTGGGACTCTACACCATCTTCCACTTGAATCTCTTATGAAGACAAAATCTTCATATCTTGAATTTGATAGAACCATGCTTATGTTTGTTTTGAGCAGTTGCAAGTACCTATTTATTGAATACAAGACTATGTCAAAGGATGATACATTTATCCATAACCATACATCTTCCCCTACTTAAAAATCTGATCATAGGTCTATTATAGATTGAAAACTAAGCCATTTATTGGTTTTCCTATAGTTATCATGTTAATGAAAACCCACAAGCTATATAGTCTTGATTTTGAACCATATTAGGTTTAAACAAAATTACTCTAACTCTAAACCTTGAGGAATCCAAGAAATCATCATATGCATAGGTGTATTTAAAGAATAGCAAACATAGTTATAGAGAATTATTGTAATCTTAGAATAAATAGACTTACAATTTCAAAAACCCTTAAACCAGATCTATATTGTGCTTTAATGACATTGGAACTTTATCATTGACAATCCTAACTATATCACTATGTCTTATGATTAAGGATGCTCAATTGAGCTCTAATGGAAACATATGTTGAAGCATTTGCCCTTGGATTGACCTAAACCATATTTACATTCTATTTGAAGTCTCTTAAATTTAACTTTTGATCTTGGCTATTAATCTTGATTTAGGATTCTCACATTCATGCCTTTTGTTAGCTCCTCATTCATTCCATGGGCACCATAGTTAGTCCTAGATGGTCCCTAAACTTTCACCACATGGTAGACTTACATTTGTCTTGAATTTGGTTGACCCTTTGACTTATTGCTCACCATTAGATCTACTTTGTATGATTTCACATGCTCCATTTATATATCTAGACCTACTAATTTTATCGTTACTTGCATGCTATTAGATCTACTACAAGCTCACAAGATCATGCCACTTGTCATCCCTTCGCTTAATCTCAAGATCCTCTTACTTTTTGAATTTAATCTCATCATTGATCTATGAATGTATGATTGAACATGTACCATTGGATCTTTAGGACCCACTAACTCATTAGATCATCACTCACCATTAGATCTTGATTCATACACCCAAGATCTAGACACTATCAGCTCCACATTCACCCTTAAAAACATTTAAATACAAATAGTTATTTCATGAAGCCCAAATTTGATATCTATACACATGTCTCACTCTAAAAGTTTAACTATTAAAAACCTATATCTTGAGATATCAAGCTCATCAAGATACAAAATTTGTAGAGCATGATTTAGGCATGAATCATTCCATGTGATATTTTGGCCTAAAAGGATTTCTATGCATACTTATAAAATGCACAAGCAAACTGGTCTGTTCATTTCTCTATGAATTATGATGATGGTTTGGTTCTTCTAGACTTGTGCTTGAATTATTTTTTGAATCTCCAAGGCTCAAATGAACTTATAAGGCTTGTGAAAACCTGCTTCATGTTCCTAAATACTATGATCACCATGGAAACCTGCTTTCTCAAATTTTGACAAACTACACTTTAAGCTTACTTAAATTGTTTCAAAATATTTGCATGCTATATGTGATCTTTGAACCACTCATTCTGTCAAGAACTCTATTCATCTCATCCATCCAGGTAGAAGATTTATATGTTGGTCAAAATTGGCCAACAATAAAATCACTAGAGACCAAGCCTAAAAATTTACATTTTGTGACCTTTATATTATGATTTTGGCCATATATTTTAGCCTAAATTCTAAACTCATCATATGCCCCTCCACCCTATTAATTTATAATGTTATAAATTTAATATTTAGGTAGAAAATTTATATATCTCACATATATGTTGAAATTTAATAAGTAAGTGTAATGGGTAGAGAGAGGCAACATATATTTAGCAATGAGGAAGAATATGAATAAAGTAAAGAAACATATAGAGGAAGAATTTTTTTTGTTGATGTATAACCACCAACTTTTGAAGCATCAACATTGAAGGAAATAACGTGGATTTGGAAGAGGGAACACATAAAAAAATCATTATGCATCAAGACCAGAGAAGAAAGGTAAGAATTTATATCTTAATTTTCCATGGATTTTTTATAATTTTAATATGTGCTTTAAGAAAATGCAAGTTTTATTATACACCAAGTATGGTCACTCTCAGGGATGTCCTACATTGTAAGAATGTTTAATTAATAGTTATGAGTAGTCTCAAACTTTTAGGATAAGTATACTCAGTACCTAAAATTATTCTTCTTCTTTTTTTAATATTTTAAAGCCTGGTCCAATGCATCTTAGTCTAGTGTGGTAAGGTTGAGTTGTTCTTGGTCTAGAATCCATTTTTTTTAATGTGCAATTGAAGTGATTTTATTATGTCATTCTAAAATGTGATATAACAATAATCTATTTCTAGATTGAAAGCAGGTTGTCTTCTCAATTTGAGTTGACATATTCCCTTTAAAAATGTTGTTGAAACTAAACAAAGTTTTATTTATTATTTTGATTATTTATTTCTAAATAAAAGTCATTACCATATGCTTATATCTAATCTCTGGATGTCAATGCATGGTTTTCCAACATGTGTAAATAAAGATTCCTTTACAAGGAAAAGTTTTCCTATATGTTATATTTTTATTGTTCTTTTATTAATAACTAAAACATTCTCTATAAAATCTATGTAGGATTTTGTCTATTTGTATTTGTTTTGTTGTATTATAGATCCTAATATGTATTATTATGATATTCATGTAATGCATTCATTAAGTGTGCATGTATTATAGTTTTATTTTTTTTCCTTTGTTGGTTTTATTGCATTTTACATGAAGTGTTAATGTTCATTGTTTTTTATTGTTTCCTATAGGTCCATTTTGAGGGTTGCTTAACCTCAACATGAAAGATGGTACAAAAAATTGTGTTCATTCCCATTGCACTAGGTGGTTGTTTTACATTCAAATTTTAACTAGTGTTTTTATATATAATTAATCCTTGGATTATAATTTTTAAGCCTTGACATTCGTATGGGTTCTTCATTTCTCACCTTTCCATCACCGCTAACAATGGATTTATAGGTAAGGTTTTTAAAACCTCACTAAGGCCATGATTTAAAGTGTCTTATGATTGTTTTTCATTTCTTACTTCTTAAAAATCTTTGGTCTTAGTTTAATGTTATTTATTTTTGTTTTGTAGTTAATCATTTTATCTAGTTAAGTGCGTGTAGCCTTGTTTTCCATGATCTATACTATGAGAGAATAGCCTTGTTTTTCACCATAGTTTATCTAGTCACATCTAATGTTATGCTATGTAAAATGTTTATTATGTAAATAATAGAATCTAATGTTTTTTCCAATTAGATTATTGAGTATTTTTATAAAATTAGAATAAACATGTTTGTATGATTCACATTGGCATAACCTTTATTGTAGTGAATTGAAATAGGGATTTAATGCCCTCACCAATAAGTTTCAAGTCATCACCATAAATGTTCTCATTCATGACCAATAGATATGGGTTAATTCATAACCAAAATTTCATCCTTAATGAAAAACATGATATTTGTATTTGTATGAATATTTATAAACCAAAAATAATTAACTCCAAATCCATTGTTAGCAGTGATGGCATGATAATGAATACCCTCTCTCCTATTAGGTCCTACCTACCTATTGGTATCTCTCCCTTACATAAACATAAATGTGGGCATTCCAATCATGGCCTTTAGAACCATTAAAATTGATAAGATATTTCCTAATATTAGAAAAAAAATGATTATCTTTCCAACAAGCTATAGGATCTCAATTTTACCATTATATCTTCTTGGTGCCCTTAAGGATGTATGTAATAACCCCATTGGGTTTTAATAGAATAAGTTTTTTTTTTTTAAAACATTTACACAAATTCTTAAATATATTCCATCATGATAAAACAAACAAATACAATGATTTTTAGCTAAATACATTAGTATATAATATAACCAATTATAAAGTCAAGAGATAATCTATTTAGCTAATGATCATAAGATCAATATCAACTAAAGTACTGATATAAAATGAATAATAAATTAATTTAATAAAAGTATATTTACATATTCAACCATCGTTGATATAATATTACAACCAACTACTACAATGATAAAATATACAAAATAGTATAGTTTCCACATAATACAAGGCTTAATAAAAATGTAAAATAATAAAATGATCCATATAGAATGAAAGTTTCAATTAAATTGAATCACCCATAAGTAATCATGTCACCCATAAGTAATCATGAGAATATTCTCTAGTGAAGTACTGCTAAGAAGAGGGAGAGCATCATCTGAGTTCTTTTCCACACCAACCATTAACCATAGATCCATTGAATAATCTCTAAACTAGGGAATGGACCTCCCTATTGAAATAATAATGAATGAAAGTGGGGAGTTTGAATTATTATTAAAAACTTTTACAACTTTACTTTATCATTTATGAACTATTCAAATAATTTAGTGAACTAGCAACACATTAAGAGCCACAAGTATGCGATAAGAGCATAAAATATAACACTTATTTGTGTGGGAAACCCTCAAGGGGAAGAAAACTCATTGATTATGAAAATGGATTATTATCTTATAAGTCAAACATAAATATTTAGTGAAGCACCAATTTCACTTGGATCATGAACCCCAACTAGACAGATACCAACTTGATGAGGCATTAACAAGCACCCACTTGCAAAGAGGCACCAAATCCCTAGATGACTCAACACCAAATCAGACACCTCAAAAATTTGATAAACTTAAAGACCCTTTTTTTATCATATAATATATTATTATCTCCTTCTTCATCTCTTCACACACTTCTATCCTTCTCAAACTAGTCTCTAGCCTTCTTCGCTCAATTAGGTCTCTTCAAGATAGATTGGGTCTTTTAATCTTGATAGTCATATATAGTACCTTTCTTATATCTTCATGATAGTTTATATTTACCTTGATGATGCTCTAAAAGTCCTATTTTATCTCTTTAAAATGTTATTTCTTCCACTTCAACACATACATTCTCTAACTAGCCAATTAGGTATATTAGGCCTTGTTCTTATACTAGGATCTTCCTCATGCACCTCTTGGTCAGCCATACACACTTTAAAACTTATATTTTTAATAAAATATATCTTATGACATGAAAAAAAAATTCATAAAATACTTAAATATGTTGTTCGTATCATATAGGACCCAAAACCCCTTCTAGGCCTTAAGGGGACCTAATTCAATTAAGCCTTCATTAGCACACGTTACCTTTTGAACTCCTTGGGATAATTTAAAACTAATAAAAAATAAATAAAATATAATATTACAATAATAAATTCCCTTAAGAAGATCATATTACGTTCATTACACCTTTATCTCCAACCACTGCTTGAATCATGCCATTAACACTATTCACAGCTAGGCTTGTGCACACCCAAAAAGTCTGTCTTAAAGAACTGAAAGAAAAAACACAATTTTATCAAACATAGAACCCATAAAAAATTTGGTCTAAATCCTCATTCATAGAACCCATAAAAAATTTGTATTTACTTAATTATAAAAGACGCTTAGGTTAAATATTGACTAATAGAGAAATATTCTCTTGATTTAGATTACTTACTAGTCTTCTCCTTGTTTGTATCCCTACATTCTTATTGCCAATGATTTAAGATTCATGGTGATATTTTTAAATTTTTCTTGAGGGTCCTTTTGAGTCCTATCTCTACTTAACTTATTCTTCATCATTAACCTCTATAGTCTCCTATTCATTCTTGAAGTCTTGATTCTCTAAGGTGTTCTTTGACTATGAATGAGATTTTCTTGTCTCATCAATATTCACATTGGTGCATTCCACTATATTTGGTAGTATCTTGTTATAACATATATAAGTTGAGCTCATTGATAAGTATCCTAAGTATATGCCTTCATCAGATCTAGAATCAAACTTACCCAAGGCCTCATCATCTCTTTTTATGAAACATTTGCTCCTAAACACTATAATGTGTTCCACATTAGTAGGTCTTCCCTTTTATAGTTCATAAGGAGTCTTGTTTCCAATAGTACTTATCTATCCTACATTAAAATTTTATATAGAAATGATTAATACCTCTCTCCAATATCCATCATATAATATATAATCATTTAGCATATTTCCAACCATATCTTGAATTATCATACTATTCCTTTCCACTACCCTATTCTATTGAGGTGTCATAGTTGTTGAGAATTGTCTCCTTATTCAATGAACCTCATATAAGTCATCAAACTCATTATACCAAAAATATCCTCCTCTATCAAATCTTAGGAACTTGATCTTCCCATTCTTCTCATTATCAATAGGAGCCTTGAATGCCTTAAAAAGTTTAGGATCTTATAATTTTTCTTTCAAGAATACAACCCAAAGCATTCTTATTTAATCATATATGAGTAACATGAAGTAGATATATCCTTGAATGCTTTGAATTATTTTAGGCCCATAGATATCAGTATGTATTAGCTCCAAGGGTATTGTAGTAGATTAATCCTTAGACTTGGACCTTATTCTAGTCTGTTTACCTTGTTGATAGGCCTTGCAAAGTATCTTTGTAGGTTTGGTGATCTTAGGAATGTTCTTCATAAACTTCTTAGTGATAATCTTGACCAAGTTGTCAAAGCTTAGGTGACCTAACCTTCTGTGTCATATCCAAATTTCATCTATATTACTCATGAATAATATCTCCTTCTTGGTCTCATTCAATACATATATGTTTTTCTTAGTCCTCTTGGCATTGGTAATTAACTTGCCTAATTTGGCTCTCCTTATCTCATACCCTCTATCATTAAAAGTTAGTGTGTATCCTTAATTGCACATTTTAATTACACTAAGAATGTTATATTTCAAACCTTCCACATACAACACACTTCATGTCTGGGTCTTTCCATTGTCCAAGCTCAAGACACCCTTACCAACTATATTGGCAGTCATGTTATCTAAAAACTTTACTGTTCCTACATCAATCTTCTTTAAAGAAATGAAATTATTTTTGTCTCCTATCATGTGGTTTGAGAAACCACTATCTATATAACATTTAATTATTTCATCTTGAATGTGAAAGGTAGTCTAATTCAACATAGAGTCCTCTTTGGTCTTTTGTTCCTCCTTGACAAATAGTCCATCTTGCTTCTTGAGCTCAATCTGATCCATCCTAGCTTGATTTAGATTCTATACCAATTTTTGATCCTTCTTATGCATTCTAGGAGCTTTATATGTCATGTTGAATCTTGTGGACCTTCTAACTCTTTTGGAGTAGAATCTTTCAATGTGTCATATATTGTAATAGATGTAAGAAACAACATTCTTGTACTTACCATGATTCCATGGTGACTTATCCTTTATTACATTAGGTTACCTGATTGGTATTTTTAGGTTGGTACTCTTGAATTTTTATAACTTATCACTCTCTCTCTCTCTCTCTCTCTCAAACTTGCTTATATTTTCTATGAGTTGCTCATGCTCAACCTTCAAGGAATATAATTATGTCCTCAACTGGTAATACTCAACTACCTCTCACTTCCACCTTGTGTTGACCTCTTTTAACTGACTCTTGAGAACATTTATAGTATTATATATATATATATATGTATATATATATATATATGTTTGAAATAATCAAGGGAACTTATGATCTTAGTTTCAATGTCTAATCCATCTTCTCCTTATTCACTATCATAGAAGACTTCTTCATCATACATGTTGTCTTCTTCCTATTGATCAAAATATATCTTGTGCTTCTTAAGATCACCTTCAAGTTATTAAAATTTTCTAAAATGACCATGATCTAATAATTTAATTTATCATTCATGAGCTATCAATTTTTTTTAGATAACTAGCAACACATTAAGAGCCATGAACATGAGATAAGAACATAACACAGAATAATTATTTGAAGTGGAATATTTTATGGGGAGGAAAAACCATTGATGATGCAAATAGAATATTGTACTATAAGTCAAACATCCATATTTAGTGAATCACCAACTTTACTTGGAGCATGAATCCAAACTAGCCAAGCACCAACTTGACTAGTCTTTAACAAACACCCACTTGTAAGGAGGCACTAACCCCTAAATGAATCAACACCAATTCAGACACCCAAAACCTTTGATCACCTTTATAACCCTTCTTTCTCAAAAAATATATGATGATCTCTTTCTTCAGCTCTTCATGTTGGAAGTAGCTACTGAGAATGGGGGGGTGAATCAGTTATTCAAAATATCATAATCAATCCATTTTATTCCAATGAAACAAACACTTAAGCATAACATAAATAAATCAACACATAAGAAAGATCAAGAAAAATCAACTCAAGTTCACATCATCTATGTGGGAAAACCTTATGGGGAATAAAACCCAATCTCAATCCCAAAACCAATGGAATACCTATCCTATAAAGATATCACAAACATGAGACTTTTAGACCAGCATCAATTGATCAAGGAGCACCCACCCCTCAATTTAGTCCAGTACCTACTAGACCTTTAGATATCTCCAAATATCAAGGAGGACCTCATATCTGATGTCCACCACTAATTTTATGTCTTCTACATCTAATGATGACCTTCTCTTACTCTAACACCTTCAAACCTCCTTCTCTTCTATAGGTAGGCACTCCTAGCTCGTTCACTCAACCAAGTCACCCTTTAGACTATTAGGTCTAATGACTTGTTAGATCAAGAACCTAATTAGACAAACATGTATGATCCTCTTTAACCTCTGATTGTTTTCAATTACCTATCTCTATTCCTTGATAGATCTCTTTCTTTTGCTTTAGTCCATACATACTCTACCTCATCAAATAAGCCAATTAGGCCTTGTACTTAGACCAATCTCATCATCTAACCCATATTGTTTGGCCAATATGTTTAACATAATTGTATTAAAATTAAAATATATCCTCATATACATTAAATTGATGAGATAATCTCTCCATATGCTGGTCATAACCCAAAACAAGCTCAATCCTCCTTTAGATCTCAATTAGGCCTAATGCATTAGCCCTTCATTAGTATACGTTATACCTTGAACTTATTGAATCATTTTCAGCTTCTATTAACGAATGAAAAACATAAAAACTACATAGAATATATTATTTCTCACTCCAACATGGTTCCACAACACTTTTAACTCCAATTCATACCTTGAACCAAGCCATTCTAACTTACCAATAGGCCTAAAAACATAGAAACCACTGTCTTCTAAAAATGAAGCACACAAATGATTTTATCAAAAAATAACATAAAAAAATTAAATTTATATGTCCTCCATGACCTAATAAAATCACTAAATCCATTATTCACCATTACATAGGCCAAATAGCTTCAAACAAACTTTCTCAAGATGACCACTTAGACTAGTCATACTCAGTCAAAGTATAGTCATATAGAAGCTTATCTCTTGTACATTAAATAATGATTTAAAAACTTATAAATAACATTATTGGATTATATGAGTCTTATATATCAAAATAAAAATGTTTTTTTTCATGTTATATCATCATTTATTAGTCTTACAGATGAAACACTCATGTCTCTATTTCATTGTCTTAAAACAATTTGACAAGCCAATTTGGATTTCATATTTCAACACCTCACACTGACTCAAAAGCGTCCAAAAATATTTAGTACATAGTTATATATTTTAAAACACCAATATGTTCATTATATTCATCACAATTTGTCATAAAACTTGAAACACTTCACTTTCCTCAGCATGTCTATAGCAGTCATCTTGACCCAAAACACAGTCATGTTGAACATGACCCATAACTCCTATAAGGTCACTTAAAAGTTATTATAATGAATTTAAAAGGTCATAATACCTTATTATAACATATTAAACACAAAATTCATATGATTTAATTACTACTTTGATACTACAAATCATTCTCATTGTCATGGGTTCTATTGTCTTGTCTTATTCAGACTAGTCATTTTGTGAGCTCCTTCTAGCATATGTATGAGCATCAAAAACACTTAAAAATTAATTTGAAATAAGTAATAGGTATCAAAAAAAGACATAAATCCATTGGAATCATCCCTATTCATTTATTAGGCCTTATAATTCCTCTTTTCACTTTGATTGGTCTTTTTCACTCATGGCACCATTTCCTTCAAATCAACTAGGCAAAGTTGAGGACCTAGAAATTTGACATAGATTAATGAATATTCCTAAAAATTTCCATGATTATTTTATAAATTTATAAGATTCATCACACACCCATTTTTTCCCCTAGTTACTTTCATAAATCTCTCATAATATAAAAAACACTGTTAAGAAGCACTTTTCTTGGGACCCACAAATAGTCAAGACTAATCAAACCTATCCTTAGAAGCCTAGAGTAGTCCTATAAAACCTTAAAAAATAATTATGGACATCCAACACATTATTAATTATCAAAAATAAATATCTTTAACATCATGTCTAAGACTAAGAATTTTGCACATAAAAACCTACTTACCTTCTTAGCAATCATTCATAAAGGATAGACTCTTAATACATGAAGTAATTCTTGGAAAAACTTATTAGCAACCTTAAAAAATATATAAAAAAGGATAATATCCCCATGAAAAATTATACATGAGCTGAAGAACATGATAAATTTCCTCTCGAGCTCAAAATGCATCATTCAAGCACCCTTTGAAGAACATGAAGTCATTCATAACTTTCTCTCTCATTTTCTAACCTCTAACTTGGTCAATAAACTTGAACATACCTCTCTAATCATCTCCCATGTAAAGACAAGCTTTACCAACCTTAAAACACCCTTTGACTCTTCACAAGGCCTCATAAGCTCACTAGGCCAACTAGGTCAATGGCCAAACTACCTTACAGACCACTAGCCACCTCTTACAAACCATCTATCTGACCTATCAACATACTATACATGTCTAACATGAATATTCAAAGCACATTGAGCTCTATACCTTGGCATAAAATCTATAAGACTCAAAATCCTATAGGCAACTATGTATGGTCATACATACTAGACCTGGATAATTCATGAGAACCTCATGAAACCACTCTAACCTACATAAAATAGTCCAAGATCATGTCCATACCATGATCTATGACATTATGCATTCATCCAAAGAACCTTCATTCAAGTATCTCACTACACTAAGCACATTAGACCACCATGCTCCATCTCACTACACTTGCTAAACCACTTTGTCATTACACATGCCTTATAGACATAAACAAAACACCTACCATCAATATCCAAACAATCCCCCCTTTATCATTGATGTAAACACTCTTTTTCTCTCTCCCCCTTTGCTAAAATGACAAAGTGGACTCTTCACAATATTAGGCACCATAGAAAACAAGTAATTGAGTTATAAGAAACTCATGAAAACATGCTCACCTATATGAAATATTTTGAAAATGGACCATTTAGACCTCAAATAGGCATAGCTCCCCCTTGGAAGATGTTCTCACTCAGAAATTGCTCTTGAACCATCAAGATCCTTAGACTTGTCACTAATTTTCAAGGCAACATAGCTCCGCCTATGACCTTGATCCACTTTTAAGTCTCCCCCTCAGTCTAAATAACCCATTCACACCTATATGACCTCCAAGAACAACTATCATCAACTCAAAAAACAACATGAGCACCACAACACTATGTAAGCTCACATACCTTTGTATTCAAGGCACCCTACAGACCACCAAAGGCACTTAAAGCACACCACCACATCTGAAACATACTTAAAATAGGCCAAAATTCTCAACTAGAACCAAAAATGCCAACCATCTTTTGAAAACTTTCTAAAAAATCTTCATTTTCTTCACTAGGCCTACTTTGACTCCTTGTAGCTGTATCTAGCCATTGTAGACGTCATAACTCTCTACCCTGATCATTTCAAACAAATAAATCCCATATTTAAAGTCCACTACCATTCCCCCTTAGACATACCAAGAATGAGCTTCCAACTCATCCTTGTTAGCATACTTCCTTCTTTAACCTACTAGTTAATTAGGCCTCCTAGTGAGCTAAAACTTGAATAAAATGAATTATAATCACTTTTAGACCACTGTAAAAGTTGATTCAAATACAAATTTGACCCATTCAACTAATTTTTAAGCTTCCAACCTTCAACTCCAAAGTTTGATCACTTTTCCAAATATGCCCAAATCAGTAGGCCTTCAAAGTAACATTTGGTCAAAAGTCAACCACTAGTCAACATAGACACCTAAGCTAGATACCAAACTTGGAGACCATAAAAAATCACTTTCATGCCAAATTTAAAGCCTCCAAATCTTCAAGAACATCGACTTCCTCTAAGCCTTCAAACACTTGTTTTTGAGAACAAGAGCTAGAGACCACTCAAAACACTCCACTTGGCAAAAAATAATTCATGAACTTGTGAAACCACCTACAAAATATCTCAATCACATTTTTATACCTTCTTGATCAAAAAATTATTTATGATACATCTTCATTCTTCAAGTGGCCCTTGAAACCAAACACTCTGTGTGTACAAGCTCATTATCTACAGCAGGCACCTTGACCAAAAGGTCAAAATCACATCTAAGCACCTCATAAACATCTATAAACCTCCTATTCTACTTTTAAATGTCAAAAATAAATTTAATAATCTATTTTCAATCTTATATCCATCATAAATCATCAAAATATCACTTTGGGCACCTTCTAAGTAGTCATCACTGCCAAAATTAGTCAGCTATGACTTTTAACCACAAAACTCATGTCTGAGCTCATCAAGGATTCATACCACCTGGGAATGAATTTTTTTAATCTTCCTCATGAAATCATATAAATATCTTCATCCATCTCCTTTATATCACCACTCAAATGTAGCATCAAAAATTTGATCAAAAAGGCACTTTATGGAAACACACAGTTATATAATTATGTGTATACACCTACTATCTGTCAGTCATCTGATAAGAAATATTTCCTTAAAAACACTCAAATTAGGATGATACATGAGTGAACTAAAGATAAATTATCCTAATATCATATTCAACCTCTTAGACCATAGAAATCTTCTTGAAGACCCTTCATATATACTCAAAGAATCAATCTTCAATAATCACTATCTGAACTTGACAAAAAACTTAGAATCTTGTTTATGATGACTCAGAGCTTGTCATCCTTAGAGTAATAAACAACTTAAAATCAAACACAAAATATTAAAATGTTCCTTCAATACCTTATGAATTCACCATAACATCCATTCTACTATTTCTAATCTTGCTTCTTGCACATCATATTAAGATAGTTCTTCAAATATGAGATCAATTTGATTATTCTTAGAGTATCTACAGGTTCCATATTACCTTGATAATAGTGTCACACACTCTAATATATCACCTTGAGATTCTAAGGTCACCATTCAACTCAATAAGTTACACTAGTCTGTCAATCATAGTCAATTTTTATAGTGCTTTTCTTGGACAAATGCACATTTTAAAATTTCTTCAATGAATCAAACCTTGTCATATACTTTGTTTTTATTTTATATGAGCCTTATTCATGCATATATATCCATAATAAATTTTCTTTCACTTAGAAATATTCATTGACTATCATATATTCTTTAGGTCTCATGGAGTCCTAATTCCAATTACCCCTATTTGCTTCAATGAATAACTAATGAACCAAGATGGTCCATAAAGTCCTTAACAATGACTTACTCCTATCAAAATACATTTATGAAAAATTACAATATATATAACCATACTTGAAATCCCTCGAATAACTTACATATACTATCAAGTCACCATTAGGCTATATTTCTCCATTAGGTCTCATGAAGACCTAATATACATATGATTATCTTTCTTTTGCTTAACATAACCTTTCTTGAACATCTTGAACATACCTGATCAAAAATAATAAATCAACTCACCAATGTCCCTCTTCACAATGCATAGCTTGTCTTTCTTGATGATCAATTTCTCCTTCAATTGCAGACTTCTGCCTTTCAAGACACCTACACATATTTGTACCTATCATGCTTGTTGACCAAGAGACCATCTTGAATAAGCCCTACCATAAAACTTAGGTTTGATCTTAGATTTGGCTTCAGTATAATATTTATTCTTTAAACTTACTAGTGCTAACATGTAGACCTATATGTATACTTTAACTTTGATCTTCACAAAATTATCCATCACTAAAAATAAGATGAACATTGTCTTCATCATACCTTAATCTACTTAGGATCACCTATAGGCTATCAAGCCTCCTTCAAAGGTCTTGATCTAATAGCAATTATTAGAAGTAGCTAATGGGGGGGGGTGAATCAGTTTCTCAACATCTCATAATCAATTCCATTTTATTCCAATGAAACAAACACTTAAGCATAACATAAATAAATTAACACATAATCAAGATCAAGAAAAATCAACTCAAGTACACCTCATCTATGTGAGAAACCATTATGGGGATTAAAACCCACTCTAGAGCCTAAAACAAATGGGCTACCTATCCTATAAATATATCACAAACATGAGACTTTTAGACCAACATCAATTGATCAAGGAGCACCCACCCCTCAATTTAGTCCAGTACCTACTAGACCTTTAGCCAGCTCTAACTAGCAAGGATGCTAAAATCCCCTAGGTTATTAAGCACCCACTCAACCACCTCAACTATGATGTCCACCACTTCTCTAATATCTTCTAAAATTGATGATGACCTTTTATTTCTCTAACACCTTTAAACTTTCTTCTCTTCTCCAGGTAGACACTCCTAGTTCATTCATTCAACCAAGTCACCCTTTAGACTGTTAGGTGTAATGACTTGTTAGCTCATGAACTTGATCATAAAAACATGGCTGATCCTCTTTACCCTCTAATGTTCCTCAATGACCTATCTTTTATCCTTGATAGAGCTCTTTCTTTCACTTTAGTCCATACATACTATACCTCATCAAATAGGCCAATAAGACCTTGTTCTTATACCACTCTCATCATCTAACCCATCTTGGTCAGCCAAGGTGTTTACCATACTTGTATTACCCTTAAAATATATCCTCATATACATTAGATTAATGAGACAATCTCTCCATATGTCGATCATTACCCAAAACAAGCTCAATCCTCCTTTAGATCTCAATTAGGCCTAATGCATTAGCCCTTCATTAGTATACGGTATACCTTGAACCTCTTGAATCATATTTATTATCTATATTTGAATGAAACACATAAAACCTGTCTCCAATATATTATTTCTCACTCCTACATGGATCCACAACACTTGTAACCCCAATTCATACCTTGAAGCAATCCATTCTAGCCTACTCGCCAATAGGACTAGAAACATAGAAAACACTATCTTCTAAAACTAAAGCACACCAATGATTTTATCAAAAAATCACCTAAAAAATTAACTTTTATAGGTCCTCCATGACATAAAAAACATCACTAAATCATACTATTCAATGGACACTTTGCTACTACAAATCATTCTCACTATCATGGGTTCCACTGTCTTGTCTTATTCAGACTAGTCATTTTGTGAGCTCCTTCTAGCATATGTATGAGCATAAAAAACTTACCACTTAAGGTAAAATGAGGAATAGGTATCAAAAAATTACCTCAATCTATTGGAATCATCCCTATTCATTGATTAGGCCTTCTAATTCCTCTTTTCACTCTGATTGGTCTTTTTCACTCATGGCACCCTTTCCTTCTTATTGACTAGGTAACTTTGAGGACCTTGAAATTTGACACAAAGAAATGAATATTCCTAAAAATTTCCATAAATTTTTAAATAAATTTATAAGATTTATCACATATTCATTTTTCCCCTAGTTACTTTAAAAAATCTCTCACAATATAAAAACACTGTTAAGAAACACTTTTCTATGGGACCCACAAATAGTCAAGACTAACCAAGTCCATCCTCAGAAGCCTAGAGGAGTCCTATTCAAATTTAAAACATCATTATGTCCATAAAACACCTTCTTAAGCATCAACAAGAAAGATCTTCAACATCATGTCTAATACTATGATTTTTTCACATAAAAACTTGATTACCTTCTTAGCAATCGTTCATAAAGAATAAGCCCTTAATAAATGAAATAATGCTTGGAAAACCTTCTTAATAACTCCCCCAATATCTCCAAAAGGATCAGATCCCCATGAAAATTCTACATGAGCTAAAGAATGTGAGAACTTTCCTCTCGAGCTCAAAATGCACCATTCGAGCACCCTTTGAAGAACATGAAGTCATTTCTAACTTTCCCTCTCATCTGCTAACCTCTGACTTGGGAAATAAACTTTAACACACCTCTCTGATAATCTCCCATGAAAACACAAGCTTCACCAACTTGAAAACACCCTTTGACCCTTCACAAGGCCTCACAATCCCACCTAGGCCAACTAAGTCAATGCCCAAACTTCCTTATAAACCACTATCCACCTCTTTCAAACCATCTATTTGACCTCTAAATATCTTATACATTTCTAACATACATATGAAAAACACATTGAGCTCCATACCATGGCATACAATCCATAGGACTCAAAATCCTATAGGTAACCATGCATGGTTAAGCCTACGAGACCTGCATACTTCATGAGAACCTCATGAAACCACTCTGACTTGCATAGAACATTCGATGATTGTGTCCATACCATGATCCATGCCACTATACATTCATCCATAGAACCTTCATGCAAACATCTCATTGCACCAAGGACATTAGACCACCATTTTCTATCTCACTACACCTAGTAAACCACTTTGTCATTACACATGCCTTATAGAAATCAATGACAACACCTACCATTAATATTCCAACACTTCACACACTTCTATTCTTCTCAAACTAGTCTCTAGCCTTCTTCACTCAATAAGGTCTCTTCAAGATAGATTAGGTCTTTTGACCTTGATATTCATCTACAATACCTTTGTTATATATTCATGATAGTTTCTATATACCCTAATCATGCTCTAAAAGTCCTCTTTTATATCTTTAAATTTTTATATCTTCTGCTTCAACACATACAATTCTAACTAATCAATTAGGCCTTATTCTTATACTAGGCTCTTGCTCATGCACCTCTTGGTCAACCATACACACTTTAACACTTATATTTTTAATAAAATATGTCTTAGGACATGCCAAAAACATAAATTAAACACTAAAATAGGTCACTTATACCATATAAGACCAAAAACCCCTTTTAGGCCTTAGAGAGACCTAATTCAATTAGGCCTTCATTATCACATGTTACCTTTTGAACTCCTTATAACACTTTAAGAATATTAAAATGGTAATAATATATCATATTTCACTCAAATATACCCCTAATAATCTCATCTTAGGTCCATTACGTGATTTAGCTCCAACCACCACTTGAAGCACGCCATCAACATTGTTCATAATTAGGCATGTGCATAACTAGAAAGTATGTCTTAAAAAATTGAATAAAAAACAAAATTTTATATAAAAACATGGTAAAAAAACACATATATACCATTAAATACCTGAAAATCATCATAAAGTTCATTAGACTTCATTACATAGGGTAAAAGGACTCAAACCCTTCTCTTCAAGTAGCCCACCTAGAACTGCCAACTAGCCTTTAAACATAATCATGGAAATAACGACTTTAAAAACCTATAAAAACAATTTAAAATACTTAAAATTTATGTATATGATCTTATGAGATCATTATAACATTCTCAAATGGATAGATAATATGGTTAAATGGCAATATTCCTCTTACATACCAATCTCATAGTCTTGTCCTTCACTATCTCATCTGAACTAGACATGTCAACTTATGAGCAACATTTTCATCATATTCATTGATCACCAAAAAATATATCCAACATGAACATGTATTATAGGTCTTGAATAACATATCAATGTAGTTGGATTCATCCCTAATCCATGATAACACATCCCTAATCACTTTCTCACTTTTGCCTAGTTTTTTCACTATTTGCACCATTAGAATTTTAGCGATAAGTAAATTTTTATGACTATTTTAGCATACATGATATTTATAACCCGATCAAAAACCACCATGAACATCAAATAAAAGTCTCAATATTCAACCTTCATCCATTTAGCAACTTTGACTTGGTCAACTTTGACTGATATAACAAAACTCTAAGAAATAAGGCCTTTCTTATAGGGTCCACCCACTTACCTAACAAACCAATCACACCTGGAAGTGCTTGATAGAGTTAAATATAACCTAAAACCACTTATATATCCATAAAAATCCATTATAAGATGTTTTAAACAAGATCTTTCACATTGGGTTAGTGTTAGGGTTTTAGAGAGGGTTAACACTATTTTTGGTGTTAACAATTATTCATAAAGGACTGTCGCTCATTTCCAAAAATAATGCCTAGAGATCTTAAGACCATTATCCATATCTCCTCAAAAACTTAGTTTCCCATTTAGAGGTTACACATGCCAATTAACACTTGAACTTTCTTCTCAGGTTGAGAACCCTTCATTTTATGCACATGAGAGACCTCAAAACAATATTTCTTACCTTAACTTTAAAAATTTGATCTAGAACTTGGTTAACATGATTGAAACAACATGAAACACTTATTTTAATGCTCATGTGTTCATATTATCATTAAAAATAGAATCTAATACCCCTTTTGTCCATGCTCTCTCTCTTTGTTCTCGAGGCCTTGACCTACAAGTCACATTAGGCCTTGAAAATGACCTTTTAGCCACTATCCAAGATCTCAACACCTCATTACAAACTCAAAAAACCTTTCTCATGATCAAAAATTGATTTACATCCTTCATAGGTCTTGGAAACTCCTCGTGACACCTCATTAGGTTAGGCAGGGTCTAGAGGTGGTCTAGTTACGTACTAAACTTGTAGGTCCTATCCTTGTAGGCTCACTGTGAGACTCTTATGAGTGATCCAATCTCTGATATACATGATTAAAAAACCTCATATAGTCTATTATGTCACTATGAATCCATATCACTAGTCTACCAAGCTCATACCTTATTACAAGATCTCTTTATGTAATGACCAGTGTCATGACTAAGATTCTCAAGCTCTTGAAACCTGACAACTAACCTTAAAACACTTCTATATGCTCCTATACCTTGCTCACATGCCTTACATGTTCCTCAATGAATTTCATACCTTTCAATGATTATATCAAACAAGAACATTCTTTAATGACCTCATGAACACCTTTATTAAGAACCTTTGACATCAATAACAACATCAATGCCAAACTTCAACAATAGGAACAATGCTCAACACTCCATTCATAGATGGGTAGATAATGATGGTGAAATAATCAAGAGTAACAACTATAACTTATGTGTTGTAATACAACTACTACATGTACTATAATGTAAACAAATCTATTCTAATATGATATCATACTAAACATGTAAACTAAATCAAACAGAAGAAATGATAATGTTTAACTATAAACACTACTTTGGCCAAAGTTTTCATATAGTTATTGATCTTGAGGATCAGTTAGTTTCATACACACCACTCAATAAGATTACACCTTATCTATGTATTAGTGACACTATCTAAGTGAAGTTCATCTCACTTGCTTATATAATGTCATTAATACTAGTTTAATTTTCTATATTTAGTAATAATAAAACCAATAGATTCATAATGAATATTCCCTATTAGCAGATATAATATGTAATAAACAAGGAAATATCAAATACATTCATTTAGTCCATCAAATGTAATGTAATGAATCCAAACATCTATTTGGTTAGAACATAAAAAATATATTTTGAAATAGTCATCAATAAAATCAAACCATCTAGGTAAGACATATCAAGACATCAAGTTACCAAATATTAACTTCCAACTCTAATTCTTATGTTATTCATCCATATAATAACATTTACAAGCTTATTAATTTATATCCTGGTATGAATAGTACCTCAATAAGCTTATTAAATTATAACTAACATTATTATGATTTATATTTAATCTAAATATTACATAATTAGATGTTCATATCAATCATTTAAACACACATTTAAATTTAGCCCAGATAAAAAATGCACCCAAATTTCTTTGTTATATTGTGTAATTTTTTTTTGGCATTGACCAAAATATGTATATTTGTATATGGTATATATGACTTAGATTTGTATTCACCAACAAATCACTAGTATCTCATATATTTATTTACACATTTTATCACTCAGATAAAACTTATACGTATTTAATCAACAATATGTATATAAATACTTGTATATGGTATACTCTAAATAGACAAGAGTTTAGTCTATGATTTAGGAGTATCACGTATAACTATACAATCAAACTCTTTTATATTATATGCAAACTTTAAGTATGGTATTTTGACTATGTTCTATATCCTTATACCCCATAGTCCATAATTTGCATATCATATTTTACATTGTCTTATATACAAACCTAGCCATGTCTATAAATACATAGATTTATTTATTTATAAATAATTTTTTCCAAATGCACACAGTCTTATATATGGACTTAGCCAACTATAGATAAATATAGTAAGATTTAAGGCAAATATTTATACATTTACACTCATACTGATTGAAGAAGTTTGTTCCATATTCAGTTATATATAAATATATATTAAACACATCTATAAATAGATATAAACATTTTTACTTTTGTGGCTTGCAATAAGTAATTTCAAGTTTATAATAAATGTAAATACATGCTACAAATTTACACAACCATATCCATACTATAGGTTTTATCTATTTTACCCCATATCACTTAATTGAAACCCTTTAATAAGACTATAGTGAAATTCCAGTCAATCAACATCATTACTTTGAGTCTCATTCAAGTTTAAAATAACATACAACATAAAACTCATAATAAAAACCATAACAAATAACCAGTTAACTTATAATCACCCTTTTATGGCTCATTGATAACATTGATTTAGTGATATATGTTTATAAAAGTGCATCGTAACTTGAAATACACACACACACACACACACACACACACACACACACACACACACACACACACACACACACACATCGACGTATGCATATCTACAAGTTTTCAATTATTTTAATCATTACACGTAGATTATATGTATAAACTTATGTATTTTATATTTTTCTAGTTATTACTAAATTTCATAAACAAAACCCAAACATTCACAAGTTATTCTACATAAAATGGATTTTCCTTTTAGCTAAAACAACTTAAAAAAAACACCAAACAACACTAGAGTTTGAGTATTTTTGTTTCCTAATATAATTTCCATCTCAATTCAAGTTTCACACTCAGCTGAGCCCTAAGTTGGGTTTAAAGTAAACTTAAACTGATATATCTTCAAAACAAGCCAACATTTGAATAATAAAAGAAATGATTTGATACTATGTTTTAAAGAACTAGGTTTAACCCTAAATAGAGCCTTTACATAAATACTCATCTAAAAAATAAACCACCTCAAATATTCCTAGTGTTTTAATTTTTCCCAATACAATACACATTAATTCTCCATTAAAACTCAGTATTTTATACATTATGGCATAAAAACTAGGGCTCTTAGCCATTTATACTAGGGTTCATTAAGTAATATGAATGGTTTTGTGGATGGCCGAGCCATCCACCATACCAAGAACATAACCTTGGTTTTTATACAATTGAAATCAATAAATGAAAACCCTTAACCCATGAATTGTTCATTGATTTTACTCATATTAAAATAATATGAATTTAATCAATAAAACTGACCTGGTAGTGAAGATCAATATAATGGTGAATGGTAATATTTCCTCAAAATTTCCTCAAACCCTTTACTTATTATTTGTCTTTCACCCCTAATGGCATCTCCTTCTTCCATCTTATTTTCTTGCATTCTACTTTCACGTTAACTAAAATTTCCCTATCTCTATCAAAACTACATGCAACCCAAAACAATATGCAAAATTTTGATATAACTCCATGTCTTTACCATGCAATTACAAAGTAAAGTCTATGTTTTGCATAATGAACTAATACTTAAGTCAATGCCCACTAAACAAACCCTAATCTCAAAATTTCCACATAAATATAATCCTTTTATTTATTATGCAAATTAAGAAAACTATCAACTACATAATAAACATTACAACATTTTACTAAACACAATAACTTCACCACTAATCATTAAAAAATATAACTAGTATTAGCAATAAGAATGATTTATATATTATAACAATACCTAAATAAAAGATTATGCCTAATTATAATAACATGAACTTAGCATAATATTAGCATTCAATTTAACTTTAAACACTCTTCTCTAATAATATGATCATGCCAAATTATATTATAATCATGCCTTGCTTAAATATTAAAGCTAACAATCACTAACACAAATAGTTAAGACCCCTTCCATTTAAAAATGCATTTATAAAACAAAACATTTATTTTTATAACACACACACACACACACACACACACACACACACACACACACATACACACACACACACACACACACACACACATGCGTACCATGCACACAGACACATCCATCACAAAGACAATAGTAAGAAAACTCACAAATTTCAAAGCATGAGTGTAAGAAACATAATAATGTGCAATAATATAAGTAGGATAACATGATTATAAACACAAAACCATACAATAAACATGGTCACCACTAAAATTAAGTATTGACTATTAAATCAAGCAATGAATATAAAACCATATTTTACTATTGTGGTATGTGCAAGTTCTTAGTTCTCATTTTGTCATCCCCCAATGCCTCCATCTATGCCACCCTTTTTGATGATTCCATTCCTCCATCATAGTCTAATGGATGGATCTATCCTACATCCACCTCGAAACAATAAAAGGTAGTTAGCCTGAAATAATATAAAATATATAATATACTGCTATAATAAACTAAATAAACATGATGATCATGTAAAAACATACAAGTACAACTAACTCAACAAGTTAATGATCACATAATTAATTAATATATAACTATCCATACATCAATATATAAAATCAAGCTTAACCAAATAGTAATTAGCTAAATAATAACCATAAAATCCACTAATAAATAGGTTATTAGGTCTAGACAATAATCATGATGTGACATCCTTCCCCCTAAAGATGTTTATCATCTTGATGACACTTATTTTAACATAAATTATGAAATTATACATTATTAATTAGAAATTAAATAATATGCAACAACATATTAAGTAAATAAATGTGGAAATAGCCTATAAAACTCACCATAATACTCTTAAGTGACACTATCTTCATAATATTGGTATAGCTAGACCTTGTATTATGACACTTCTCTATTATGCAATTTGAGTTTGCGAGTGTCAATTATTCTAATTGGTTGTACTATGAACACCCTAGGATCTAAAACCTATAAAATTATTCCAATCCAATACATGATAAGGATAAACAACATACTTTTTAATATAGGACATATGGAAAACATTATAAAAAAGAGCTAGAGCTGGTGGTAAATAAATCCTACACACTATAATATTTATCACTTTTGGGACCTTGAAGGGTCCCACATATCTAGGTGAAAACTTCATTGATTTTCCAAACTTAATAAATCTTTTTTTAGGCTTAACCCACATAAATACTTTATCACCAATAGAAACCTACCATGTTGTTTTCTTTAGATTATCATAACTTTATTTCTATCATTGGAATCAACTAACCTTTGCCTAATTGTCCTAACTTGGTTTTCCATTTCCATAAGCATTTTAGGTCCAAAGACTACCCTATCTTCTAACCTATCCTAACTGATTGGTGTTTTACACCTCCTTCCATATAATACCTCAAACAAAGCCATTTTTAATGTTGATTGGTATGAGTTATTGTAATCAAACTCAACCAGTGGAAGGTAATCTTCCCACTTGTATTGTTGACCCATGTAATACATTTGAAGGAGATCTTATTAAACTTGGTCAATCCTCTTTATTTGTCTATCTATTTCTAGGTGACATGCAGTACTAAAATTAGACTGCATACCTAGATCTAAATTCAAAGTCAACCAAAATATATAATTCATTCTTAGATCTCAATCAAAAATGATATTTTTTGTCAATCCATGCAATCAGTACACCTCTTTTTTGAATCTCTTTACAAGCATAGGTGCATCATCTATCAAGTTTCCTAGTATGATGTGAGCTACCTTGGTTAGTTTGTCAACTACCATCAAGATGATATCATGTTATTTCCATGATCATAAAAACCCTTCAAAAAATTTCATTCTAATCACCTACCACTTCTAGTCTGGGATATTATGAGGAGATAACAATCTTACCAGATTCACATGTTCAACTTTCACATGCTAACATTCCAAATAATGAGATATAGAATCTATTGCATCCTTTTTGATCCCTTTCCAAAAATAGAGAGATCTTAGCTTAGCCATGGGTTTAGTTACACTAGGATATCCTAAATATGGGGTATTGTGCAATTATTCTATTATTGTGTTCCTCAAACTTTCTCTATCAGGAAAATACATCCTATTATTATACCTTAAAAGACCATCACTCTCCAACTTGAATCTTTCAAACTTTGGATTCTGAGCATTCTTTGATACGTATTTCTTAACCCGCTCATAAAACTCATCACGAGGGGAGAATTTAATTACTTATACATGTAAAGTACTTCTAATAGTAGCCAAGGCTATTGTGTAACTTCTACAACTTAGGGCATTTATAACTCTATTTTCCTTTCCCTTGATATAGTTAATATCAAAATTGTAATAATATAAGAATTCTAACCAACATCACTAACATGAATTTAGGTTCAATTAGGTAAAGATATACTTGAGTCCTAAGTTATCAGTCTTGAGCTCAAGTGGTTTCCCTAATAGATAACTCCTCCAAACTTGTAAGACATGAACTATCACTATAAGTTCCATATCATGAGGGGAATAAATCACCTCATAGGGCTTAAGTTTTCTTGAATAATATGTTACAACTGAACCATATTACATAATAAATCCTCTAAGTCCATCCCTAGATGAATCCATGATTATTGAGAACTAACCATTAGGATCAGGATCTCTTAGCATATGTGCTAAATTAAGCCTCCTTTTCAACGCTTGAAAGATGTTTTCACACTTGTATGGCCAAATGAAAAACTGATTATTCTATTCAAGAGAGGTAATTGGGTCAACTATCATTGAGAAGGTTGGAATTTTTTTTCTGTGATAGCTTTTTAAACCCATAAAACTCCTTACCTCATGCAATTTTCTAGGAATTTTCCATTCCATTATAAGCTCTTATCTTCATCAGATCAATTGAAATTCTATCCATGAAGATAATCTGTCCCAAATATTTCAATTTCATTTAAAAAAATGCACATTTGGACAATTTTCCATATAATTTTTTCTTTTACAACCTTTGAAAAACTAATTCTATATGATGAAGATGTTCTTCTTCATTCTTATAATATATGAGAATGTCATCTAGAAAAACCAACACAAAGTGGTCCAAATAATCCTTAAAAGCACTATTCATGAGATTCATAAATGTTTCTAGCACATTTGTTAACCTAAAAGGAAACACTGTGAACTCTTAGTGCCCATGCTAAGTTCTCAATGTTTTTTTAGGAATATCCTCATCTTAGATTCTCAACTGATGATATCCTTCTCAAAGGTTAATCTTAGAAAATACTATTTACTTTCTCATCTAATCAAAGAGATAATTAATGTGAGGTACTGAATACTTTTTCTTGATTGTTTCCTTGTTCAAAATCATGTAATTAACACATAGGAAAAGAGTACCATCCTTCTTCTTGATGAACACCACTGGTGCACCCCACGATGATACACTTGGTTGAATAAACCCTTTTGATAATAATTCTTGAAGTTGAGATTTCAACTCAACCAATTTAGTAGTTATCATCTTGTATTGTGCTTTGGATTATGGTTTATATCTAGGTATCATGTCAATTGAGAAATTAAACTCATATTTGGGTGGTAATCCTGGTAATTCCTTAAGAAACACATCCTAAAATTTCCAATAAAAAGATAATCCTCAATGGATGGTTCTTTAGATTCCTCCATCTCATTTATTTTAACAATAAATGTCTGACCTTCTTTCCTCAGAGCCTTCTTGAGTTAGATTACAAAAATTTGCCTAATATTCAACTCTCTTTTCTTACCCTGAAGTTATCTCTAATTTATAAAATCATCTTGAAACTCAACCTTCTTTAGATAGAAATTAACCTTAGCTTTGTGTTCCACAAACCAATTAACTCCTAGGATCACATCATATGACCCTAGATGTATAGCCTCTATATCTAATATTGTAGTGAATTTAGGTAAACTGATCTTAGTGTCCACTAGACACTTTTCAACCTTAACCTTTGATTCATTCCCCTAATGTACTGACCATGCATTTTTCATAATACTAGATTTTATAGATAACTTATGAATCATTCCAGGAGTAATAAAACATTTAGTAGCCCTAGTGTCAATATAAATAGAAATTGGATGATCAAAAAAAAATTCTTGTTAGTTTAATGGGATAAGCTTGGAATTCAAATTGATGATTGTCAATAGTTACATGAAACCTTTGCCAAAAAGTTCCCTATTGTGAAGTAGAACCCTTGTTATTTACATCTAATTTATCCTAAGTAAATTCTCTAGTGTAATGATCACCTCCATAAATGAAACAACCTCTAAGTGGTCCTTTCTATCCTATTAAACTATTGGTTTCCCTTGAAACCACCCTTGAAACCATTTTTAGGTTTCCTAAGCTACAATTTAAGGTATTTTTAAAAAAACATTTACACAAAATTTTAAATATCTTCCATGATGATAAAACCAACAAATATACTATTTTTTAACTAAATACATTAGTTTATAAGATAGCCAAAAATAAGGTCAAGAGCTAATCTATTTATCTAATGATCAAAAGATCAAGATCAAGTACAATGTTGGTCTAAAATGAATACTGCATTAATTTTATAAAAATATATTTACATATTCAGCGATAATTGATACAACATTACATCCAACTATTGTAATGATAAAATGTAAATAATAATATAT